>JARXNR010000036.1:0-21819 GCA_036346035.1 Crossoptilon crossoptilon
GGACACCAGTGATACCCATGGGACACCAACGGCACGCACACAATCCCAACGGTACCCATGGGGCAACAGGGGCACCCACAAACCCAACTGCACCCATGGGACCCCAACGGCACCCATAGGACCCCAACAGCACCCATACAATCCCAAATGTACCCGTGGGGCAACAGGGGAACCCACAAACCCAACTGCACCCATGGGACCCCAACAGCACCCACGCAAACCCAACGGCACCCATGAACCCCAACAGCACCCATGGAACCCCGACAACACCAAAACAAACCCAATGGTACTCATGGGGCAACAGGGGCACCCACAAACCCAACAGCACCCATGCCCATGGGACCCTAACGGCACCCACACAAACCCAATGGCACCCATATGATCCCAATAGCACCCATGGGACCCCAACAGAACCCACACAAACCCAACAGCACCCATGGGGTAACAGTGGCACTCACAAACCCAATTGCACCCATGGGACCCCAACGGTACCCACAGAAACCCAATGATACCCATATGGCAACAGGGGCACCCACAAACCCAACTGCACCCATGGAACCCCAACAGCACCCATAGGACCCCAACAGCACCCATACAATCCCAATGGGGCAACAGGGACACCCACAAACCCAACTGCACCCATGGGACCCCAACAGCACCCACACAAACCCAGTGGTACCCATTGGGCGACAGGGGCACCCACAAACCCATCAGCACCCATGGAACCCTAAAGGCACCCACACAAACCCAATGGCACCTATGTGACCCCAACAGCACCCATAGAACCCCAAAGGCACCCAAACAAACCCAATGGTATCCATGGGGCTACAGGGGCACCCACAAACCCAACAGCACCCATGGAACCCCAACAGCACCCACACAAACCCAACGGCACCCATACAATCCCAATAGTACCCATGGGGCAACAGGGGCACCCACAAACCCAACTGCACCCATTGGGCAACAGGGTCACCCTCAAAAACCCAACTGCACCCATGGGGCAACAGGGGCACCCTCAAAAACCCAATGGTACCCATGGGGCAACAGGGGCACCCACAAACCCAAATGCACCCATGGGACCCCAACAACAACTGCACAAATCCAATGGCACCCATGGAACCCCAACAGCACCCATGGAACCCCAATGGCACCCAAACAAACCCAATGGTACCCATGGGGCAACAGTGGCAACCACAAACCCGACAGCACCCATGGGACCCCAACAGCTCCCACAGAACCCCAATGGCACCCACACAAACCCAATGGCACCCATGTGGTTCCAACAGCACCCACACAAACCCAACAGCACCCATGGGACCCCAATGGCACCCACACAAACCCAACAGCACCCATGGGACCCCAATGGCACCCACACAAACCCAATGGCACCCATGGGACCCCAATAGCACCCACACAAACCCAATGGCACCCATGGGACCCCAGTGGCGCCCACATGAAACCCCGGTGGCACCCATGTGGCCTTGGGGGCACCTGCATTTGGTGGCACCTGTGTCACCACGAGGGTCCCACTCAACCCTAGTGGCACCCACAGGACACCGATGACACCCACGTGGGACCCTGGTGGCACCCATGCGATCCAGATGGTGCCCACACAAACCCAACAGCACCCATGGGACCCCAACTGCACCCACACATGGCCTCAGTGCCACCCGCCTGTCACCTTGGTGGCACCCATGTGTGGTGGCACCCACATGTCCCCAGTGAGACCCACATGCGACCACAGCGTCACCTTCATGTGACCTTGGTGGCACCCAAACATGACCTTGGTGGCACCCACATGTGATGGCACCCACACAACCACAATGACAGCCATGTGGCCTTGTTGACACTCACATGTGACCTTGGTGGCACCCAAACATGACCTTGGTGGCACCCACATGTGATGGCACCCACACAACCACAATGACACCCACACGTGACCTTGGTGACACCCAACATGCTGGCACCCACGTGACCACGATGGCACCCAGATGTGACCCCAGTGTCTCCCAAACGTGACCTTGGTGGTACCCAAACTTGGTGTCACCCACATGTCCCCAGTGCCACCCACATGTGACCTTTCCCCAGTCCACCCACCTGTGACCTTGGTGGCACCCATGTGTGGTGGCACCACCATGCACCCCATGTAGACTTGTGACCCCAGTGCCACCCACGTGTGACCTTGGGGGCACCCAATGTGGTGGCACCCACATGTGACCCCGGTGCCACCCACATGTGACCTTGGTGGCACCCACATGCCCCCAGTGCCACCCACATGTGACCATGGTGGCCCCCTTTTCCCCCTGTCCCATTGGCCACCCCACAATGTCCCTGACCATGGTGTCCCCGCCCACTTGTGACTTGGTGCCACCCTCACTTGCGGTCCCCTGCCACCCCTTCCCCCACCCCTTGCCCCCGTATGTGGTCCCAGCCCTTCTTCCCTCTCCGCGCCCTGTCCTTTGTCCCCCTGTCCTTTGTCCCCCTGTCCCTCGTCACCCATCACCTCTGCTCCCTGTCCCCATCCCCTGTCCCCTCCCCTTGTCCCCCTGTCCCACTCTTTGTCCCCTGTCCTCCCACTTTCCCCTGTCCCACCCCTGTCCCCGTCCCCTGTCCCTCATCTCACCTCTGTCCCCTGTCCCTTGTCCCCCGTCCCTCTCCCCTTGTCCCCCTGTCCCACTTTTTGCCCCCTGTCCCACCCCTGTCCCTGTCCCCTGTCCCCCATTCCTTGTCCCCTCTCCGACTTCTGTCCCCCTCCCCTTGTCCCCTGTCCCACTCCTTGTCCCGTCCTTCATCCCCTGTCCCTCATCCCCCGTCCCCCATTCCTTGCCCCCTCTCTCACCTCTTGTCCCTTGTCCCCTGTCCCGTTGTCCCCAGTCCCCTGCCCCCAGTCCTTGTCCCACCCCCATCCCTCATCCTTCATCCCCTGTCCCTTGTCCCCTGTCCCCCAACCCCCTGTCCCCTCTCCCACCCCTGTCCCCCATCCTTCAACCCCCGTCCCTTGTCCCACCTCTGTCCCCCACCCCTTGTCCCCTGTCCCCCTCCCCTTGTCCCCCATCCTTCATCCCCTGTCCCTTGTGCCCTGTCCCCCACTCCTTGTCCCCTGTCCCCCGTCCCACCTCTGTCCCCCTCCCCTTGTCCCCATCCCCCTTTGTCCCCCTCCTTGTCCCCTTATCCCACTTTTTGTCCCCTGTCCCACCCCTGTCCCCCGCACCTGTCCCCTATCCTTCATCCCCTGCCCCTTGTTCCCTGTACCCTACTCCTTGTCCCCTCTCCCACTTCTGTCCCCCTCCCCTTGTCCCCTCATCCCCTGTCCCCTCCCCAACCCTTTCTCCCCCCCGTCCCACACCGCCTTCTGTCCCACCCCTGTCCCCCCTCTCACCCCTGTCCCGCCGTCCGGGGCGCTGCGGACGGGCCGGGCCCCGCTGCGGCGGTTCGGTGTCGGTTACGCAACGCGCCGCAGCCGCAGCGCACCGGGCACGGCGGAGCCGGGAGGGGGAGTGGGGGGGGGGGGCAACAAAGGCCGAACCGAGCGGAGCCGGATGTGTGGGGCAGAGCCGTGTGGGGCAGAGCCGTGCGGGGCTCAGCGCTCGTCCTTGAACTTGGCTCCGGCAGACAAAAGGAGCGGTGGGGATGGCCCGGCACGGCTCGGCACGGCTCGGCTCGCTCCAACGAGCGGCACAGAGGAATGCGGCAGGCCCGGCTCTCTGTGGCTCTGCTTCAACCCAGCAGAGCTCGACAGAACCCAACGCGACCCAACAGAACCTAACAGAACCCAATGCGACTCAATGCAACCCAACAGAACCCAACAGAATCCAACGCAACCCAACAGAACCAAACGACACGACCCAACAGAACCCAACGGGATCCGCTGTGGCCCGGTCCGACAGGCTCCCCACAAACCCCCCCACTCCAATCCCCCGCCCCCTGGCACCCCGTACCCTTCTCGTGCAGCCGGGAGCCGAATTCCGCCCGGGCTCTGCCGTAGGGAGCGTCGAGGCCGGCGGGGAAGTCATCGATCTTCACCTTCTTCACCAGGAAGGACCTGGGCATGGTTCCGCTCCAAACCCGCCGAGCCCCGGCCCGGCCCGGCCCGGCCCGGCCCCGGTAGCACAAAGACCCCCGGGGGGGCAGCGGGGGGGTAGGGGGGGAGTCCCTCCTTTATGGCTTTGTGCTGCCGCCTCTTCCCAACGCCGGCCCGGAGCCGCCGCCGCCTCCGAGCGTTCGCGCCCGGAGGCTCCCGGCGGCTCCCGGCAGCGGCTCAGCCCCGGCCCCACCGCCGCCGCCGAGCTGGGGCATGGACCGGGGGCGGCGGCAACGGGGGGCGGTGCTGGGGAGGGGGCGGCGGCGGAGGAGGAGGAGGAGGAAGAGGAGGAGGTGGAGAGCTCCGCGGTTCAGCACCGCGAGGCGGCGGACAGCTCCCGGCACTGCGCCGCGTTCAGCACCGAAGTGTGGGGACAGCTCCGAGCGTTCAGCACCGGACAGCTCCCCGGGGGGAGGGGGGGGGGGAGAGGGGGGCGGGTCTGGGGGGAGGGGATATTGGGGGGGGGGGGAGGCAGTGCCTGGGGGGGGGAGCAGCTGGGGGTGGGGGGGGGGCAGTTCCAGGGGCTCAGCTCCTGGGGGAAGGTTGTGGTTGCGGGGGGGCAGATTCGGGGGGGGGGGGGGGGGGGGGGGCAGTTCCAGAGGTTCAGCTCCCGGGGGGAGGATGAGGGTTGGAGTTCCTTAGGGGCAGATCCGGGGGGGGGGGGCAGTTCCAGAGGGGGCAGTTCCAGAGATTCAGCTCCCGGGGGGGGGAGGTTGGAGTTCCCGGGGGGCAGCTCCGGGGGGGGGGGGGGGGGCAGTTCCATAGTTTACGCGACCGAGGGGGGGGGGGGGGGGGGGGTTTGGAGTTCCTTGGGGGCAGATCCTGGGGGGGGGGCAGTTCCAGAGGGGGCAGCTACCGGGGGGGGGGGAGGGAAGTTCCAGAGGTGGCAGTTCCAGAGGTTTGGCTCCGGGAGGGTCAGTTCAGAGAGGGGGGGGGTGGCAGTTCCAGAGTGGGTGAGTTAAACGGGGGGGTCAATTTCAGAGTGGGTCAGTTCCAGAGGTACAGCTCCGGGGGGGGCGGTCAGTTCCAAAGGTTCGGCTCCGGGGGGGGGGGTACGTTCTAGATGGGGTCAGCTCTAGGGGGAATCAGCTCCAGAAGTTCGGCTCCGGGAGGGGGGGGGGGGGCGCAGTTCCAGAGGTTCAGATCCGGGGGGGGGTCAGCTCTGCTCCGAGATGGGGGTTCAAGTCCTGGGGGGGGGTCAGTTTCGTTCCGGGGGGGCAATCAGCTCCGGGGGGGGGGAGGAGGTTCAGCTCCACTCCGGGATGGAGGTTCAGCTCGTGGGGGGGGGGAGGTTCAGCTCCAGAAGGGTTCGGCTGCTATCCTGGGGGGCGTTCAGCTCCTGGTGGGGTTCAACTCTGCTCCGGGGGGGGGTTCAGCTCCTGCTGGGGTTCAGCTCTGCTCCGGGGGGGGGCTCAGAACCCGGTGGGATTCAGCTCTGCTCCGGGGGGGGCTCAACTCCCGCTGGGGTTCAGCTCTGCTCCGGGGGGGGCTCCGCTCCTGCGGGGGTTCAGCTCTGCTCCGGGGGGGGTTCAGCTCCCGCTGGGGTTCAGCTCTGCTCCGGGGGGGGCTCAGCTCCTGCTGGGGTTCAGCTCTGCTCCGGGGGGGGGTTCAGCTCCTGCTGGGGTTCAGCTCCCAGTGGGGTTCAGCTCTGCCCCGGGGGGGGTTCAGCTCCTGCTGGGGTTCAGCTCTGCTCCGGGGGGGGGGTTCAACTCCTGTTGGGGTTCAGCTCTGCTCCGGGGGGGGCTCAGCTCCTGGTTGGGAGGGGGGAGTTCAGCTCCGTTCCGAGAGGGTTTCAGCTCCGGACTCAGCGCCGCGTTCAGCACTGGACAGCTCCCGAGGGGGGGGGCTTCTTTTCGGCGGTTTGGCGGGGGGGGGGGGGGGGGTGGATCTGCTCTTGGTTGGGGGGGGGGCGAAGGAATATAAAAACTACCTGTTATTGCCGGGGGGGGGGAGGGGGGGTCGCCTCCTGCGCCCGTCAGGCGCCGTGTGAGCGCTCCCGCTCGGGTTGCCGGCCTTTATAAAGGGGGGGGGGGGGGCGAGGGAGGGGAGATGGGGAGGGGGGGGGGAGGAGCCTAAGGTGGAGGGAGGGGGGGGGCGATGGGGGTGGGGAATGATGGGGAGGGGTCTTTGGGGAGCACGTGGAGATGGGGGGAGGGAAGATGGGGGGGGGGGACTCGGGGATCCCACCCCCGATTCCTTCCCTCCCCCCCCCGTCCCCAATCATTGCTTATGGGGATTCTAAGGGGGGGGGGGGGGAGGTGTGGACCCCTCCCTTCATTAATTATGGGCGATTATTTGGGGCGCGGGGGTAGGGGAAGTGGGAAATATTTGGGGTCCCTAACGAGGATATGGGGGGGGGGGGGGGAAAGGGAAAGATGTGGCCCCCCCGGTTAATTATGGGGATATTTGGGGTGCGGGGGGGGGGAATAGGTGAGGACCCCCCCTTCATTAATTATGGGGATATTTGAGGCGCGGGGGAGAGGGGGAAGTGTGGACCCCCCCTCCCGGGTAGATAGAAGTGGGGACCCTCCCATTAGTTATGGGGGGGGGAACGGGATAGATGCCCCCCCCCCCTTGGTTATAGGGGGATGGGGTGTGGGGGGGGAATATAATTTGGGACCCCCCCTCCCTTTCTCATTGGTTATGGGGATATGGGGGGGAGGAAAATAAGTTAGGACCCCCCCCCCTCGTTTATAGGGGGAAATAACTGCGGGGGGGACCCCCCCCCAAATCCCTCATTAGCTATGGGGATATTTGGGGGGGGGGGGGGCGGGGGGGGAAGGGATAAATGGAGGCCCCCCCCCACGGGTATAGGGGGATGGGGAGGGGGGGGGATAAAATTTGGGACCCCCTCCCTCCCTCATTGGTTAAGGGGAAAAATAAATGGGGAACGAAACCCCCTCCCTCAGATATGGGGCTACAGGGGGATGGGAAATGGGGGGGGGGGGGAGGGAGAGGGGACACGGGGAAGTCCCCAATTCTGGGGGGGGCGAAGGGGGAGGGGGGGGGATATCCCAGGAACCCCCCCCCCCCGGCAGTTGCGCTCCCCCCCCCGGATCCGCACTCCATCCTCAGCGCAGGGATTTTCCCATCGTGCACCGCGCGGGCACAATGGCGCTTCCGGAGCGGCGCCATTGTCTGCAATGGCGGGGGGGGGGGGAGGGAAGAGGGCGGGGTCCCAATTCTGGGGGGGGAGGGGGCGGCGCTGTTCATATCCACCCCTGCGCATGCGGCGGAGTGCTTTCCGGGGGGGGGGGGAGGGGGGGGATGGGAGCGAACGTTTGGGAGGAGAAGTGGGGAGTGATGGGCGTGCAACGGGGGGGGGGGGGGCGGTGCGCGTGAGTGTGCAAGGCGTGTGGGAATGTGCAAGGGGTGAATGTGAGAGGGAGGGGAGTGCAAGGAGTGAGTGTGCAAGGGCTGATTGTGCAAGGGGGCCGCAAGGGGGGAGTGTGCAAGGGGAGAGTGTGCAAGAGGGGTTCAAGGGGGGGTTGTGCAAGGGGTGAGTGCGCGAGGGGGAATTGTGTAAGGGGGCAACGTGCACGGGAGGAGTGTGCAAGGGGCAGTGTGTAAGGGGGAATGTGCATGGAGAGAGTGTGCAAGGTGGGGAGTGTGCAATGGCAGAAGTGTGCAAGAGGGAGATGTGCTTGGGGGGAAGTGTCCATGGGGAGAGTGTGCAAGAGGGAAGTGTGCATGGGGGGAGTGTGCAAGGGAGAGTGTGCAAGGGGGTATTGTGAAAGAGGGGGATGTGCATGCAGTGAGTGTGCAAGGGTGAGTTTACAAGGGAAAGTTACTGTATGTGTGAACGTGCACCACTTGCACGGATCGGTGTGTGAATGTGTCCAATGTGCAGTGTGCAAGGGAGTGAGTGTGCGCACACACGGCTCACCCACACCCCACACCCCCCCCCACCAGACCCCCCAAAACACCCCCCCACACAAAAACACCCCCTCACAACACACACACCACCACACACACACACACCCACACACACAACCCAACAAACAGCCATAATAACACTCTCACCACACCCACCCACCACCACACAGAGAACACCCTGACACACACCACGACACACGCCCGTCCCACACACACACACCAAACACGGTCTCACACACACAACACGGCTCAAACCACCACCGACCGCCACACACCACGGCCCCACGCAGAAAAACGTGCAGCCATACCATGACACACTCACAACCAGGCCCACACAACATTCACAACACACTCAGACACCACACACACATCCCCACTCCACCACCACACACACTTGTCACCCTATAATGCAAGCCAGTCGCCATGTCACCCCCGTTCCGTCCCACGTTACAACTCACCACTAGTCCCCTGTCCCAAGAGGACCACACCCTCTCACACTAACAACATTTGTGCCAAACAAAATGGTCACCCCAAACGTCAAAAAAAACCAAGACACATCCAAAAATGTCCCGCAACTGTGCCCAGAATGTCACCCAAAATGTCACCCATCAAAGTGTAACAACAAACCCAAGCCCCCAGTGTCACATGAGCCCCGCCTGACACAAACCATGGCGTCGCCAATAAAAAAAAAAAAATGTCCCCAAAACTGTTCCCCCATCAGCGCCCCCCTTTCCCCATAAACTCTTGTCACGACCCCCACCCCATAAGTGTCCAACCTGTCCATGTCCCAAAAAGTCCCCCAGCCCACCCAATGTCCCTACATTGTCCCCCTGTCAACCCCAATGTCAACAACCCAATGTCCCCATTTTGCCAAACTGTGACCCATAAGTCCCCCTTACCATAAATGTCCCCATGTCTCCCCCCATAATGCCCCCACTGTCCCCATAATGCTCCCAAGTACCCACTGTCAACATAATGTACCATTTCCCCCATGTTCCCACTTGTGCCCACCATGTCCCCCCCTGTCCCAAATTTCCCCTCTGGACCTCCTCACCCATAATGCTCACCCTGTCACCCATACCTACCCATAATGTCCAACATGTCCCCATACAATGTCCCCACTGTCCCCATAAGTGTCCCCCATGTCCCACCGAGCCCACAAATGTCCCCTGTCCCATACATGTCCCCATGTCCCCCTGTGGCCCACATAATGCAGCCACACATTGTGTCCCCATAACTCGCCCCACACTGTACCACCATAATGTACACTTGCCCCAAGGTACATCACAAGTGCCCACCGCACACATACCCCGCTGGTCCCCGGTGAAGGCCCCGAAATGTCCCCCGCACCACCATCATGTGTCCCATGATGTCCCGCGGCCGCCCAGTGCCCCCATGTCCCCACCACAAACCCCCCATAACCCAAAACACCCACCTCTACGCCATACCCACCCGTGCCAACCACACCCCCTAACGTTGCCAACACACCCCCCACCCTGTCCCTGGCCCCACCAGTGCCCCCCACCCATTGCCCCAGGACACCAAACCTGTCCCCACAGTGGTACCCATAATGTTCCACACGTCCCATAAGAACAACACCAAACCACAAACAGTCCCCGCCACCATAGTCCCCCTATCAACCCCATAGTGCCCCCCATGTCCCCCCAGTTCCCCATACTGTCCCCTGTCCCCCGTAATGTCAACATTCCCCCTGAATCCCCATATGTCCACCATAATGTCCCCTATCCACATTATGGCCCATAATTGTCCCCCTGACCACCAGTAATGTCCCCATGTCACCCCCCCATTCCCCTACCTATAATGTCCCCAGTACCAAAAACCCGACCCCATAACTGTCCCCCAAGACCAGAGTGTCCATTCCCCCTGCCCCCTAATGTCCCCAGACACCATAACGCCAACCCAATGTCACCCAGAACCCATAATGTCCGTCACCAACCCCACGGGTCCCCCCCAAACACAAACAGTCCCACCCAAAAACACCCCAGTGTCACCACAACAAATTGAAACAAGGTACCACCATCCATCTACCCATCCCATAATGATACCCCCCCATAATTCCCCCAACCGGCCCCAAATGTCACCATGTCCCCCATAATGTCCCACACCGCCCACAACGTCACATGTCCCCCTGTCCCATAGTGTCCCCATGTCCCCCCCATGTCCCCCTCTCCCCATAATGTCCCCAAGTCCCCCTGAACCCATAATGTCCCCCCACTCCCCCTCGTTCACCCCCCCCATAGTGTCCCCATGTCCCCAGGACATGTCCCCACCACCCCCCCCCACAATCCAAACCCACCACCACCAACAAAACCACACCACCCCACCCCCCCACAACCCCAACAAAACACCCCACCCCCACACCAAAAAAAAATCAGTGCCCACACACAACAACCAAACCCCGCCAACCCCCATCATGTCCCCAATTCCCCATTTAGGGTCCCCATAATGTCAACATGTCCCATTGTCCCTGTCCCCATAGGTCCCCATCGCTTGGGGTCCTGGTGTCATTGGGTCATTGTCCCATTGGGGGTCCCATTGTCCCCTTTTGAAGGGTCGTCTCCCCCCCATTCCCAATTCCCCATCATTTTGTCCCCATCCTGTGTCTATGTTTCCCCCCATGGGGTGACCCCATGGTTGAGTTCCCCAAAGGTCCCCCATAATGTCCCCCATGTCCATTGGGTCCATGGAGGGCCCTTGTCCCCATGGGTTTTTTGTTTTTTTTGGGTTTGATTGGTTTTTTTGTTTTTTTTATTGAGCTTTGGGGTGGGGGCTTTGGATGGGTGGGGTTGCAGTGGGGGGTTGGGGGGATGGCTGGGGTCTTGGTGTGGGGGAATGGGATTGAGATTGGGATTGGGATTGGGGGCTCTGAGTGGGATTTGGGATCTTTGGACGGGGGGCTTGGGTTGGGGGCTTTGGATTGGATTGGGCAGTGGGGGGGGTGGGGTTGGGTGGGATTGGGATGGGGGATTGGGATGGGGTGGATTGTTGGATTTGGGTCAGATTGGTTGGGGGGCTGTGGTTGGGGGGGTTGGGGATTGCGAGGGGTTTCAGGGGGGGTTGGGGATTGGGATTGGGTGGGTTAAAAGTGGGATATGGGATTGGGCTTTGGTGGGGGGCTTCGGTTGGGGGTTTGGTATGGGGATTGGGTATGGGGTGCTCAAAATGGGGTTTGGGGTTTGGAGGGATTGGGCTTGGGCTTGGGATGGGTGGATTTGGGGTCAGTGGCTAGGGATTGGGTCTTTGGGTGTGGGGGGTGGATGGGGGTCTTGGGGGGGGGTTGGGATTGAGGGCATTTGGTATTGGGGTTGGGGGGAGCTTATTCTGGGGGGCTGGGTTGGGGGGATTGGGGTTTATTGTGGCATTGGGAGTCTGGTTGGGATTGAGATTGGGATTGTGGGTGGTTTTGCGGATGGGAGGTTCCTGATCGGGGCGGTTGGGGCTTCGGTACTGGGGCGTTGGACGGGGCTTCACTTGGGGTCCATGGGGTGCTTCGGCTTTGGTTGGGGACTTGGGATTGGGTTGGAGCTTCCCCAGTTTAGGAAGTAGGTGATTCGATCTTTGGGGGTCCTGGCTAAGTTGGGAGTCACCTGGTTGGGGGGTTGGGATGAGGGGACTTTGGGTTGGGTGGGATTTTTGGTATTTTGGGGGTCTTGGATTGGGGGTCTGGGATGTGGGGGCATTGGGTTCAGGGATTGGGCTTGGGACCTTGGGTTGGCGTTGGATAGGGGCTTTGTTTTTGTGGTGTACTTGGGTCTTCCGTCTTGGTGCCCATGGGTTTCTGACATGCTGGCACTTGGGACCCCCCTGGGCCTTGAGGGTGGCTTTGGGATGATTGGGTGTGGGCTTTGCGATTGCAGGGACACGTTGGATGGCCCCCCATCCAAAGTTCCCCAACCAAAGCCCCCCAACCCCCAAAACAAAGACCACCAAACCAAGCCCCTATCCAAGGCCCCCAATCAAAAGCCCCCCAACCCAAGCCCCCCATCCAAAGACCCCCCATCCAAAGACCCCCAACCAAATCCCCCCAACCAAAGATCCCCTCAACCAAAGCCCCCACACCAAAGACCCCCAGCCAATGACCCCCAATCAACACCTGCCCACTGGAAGCCCCCCAAGATCCAAAGCCCCCCCAACCAGAGAAGCCCCCCGATGGAACACAACCCAACCGAAGCCCCCAACCAAACCCCCAACCGAAGATCCCACCAGCCCCCCAAACCGAAGCCCATACTGAGACCCCCCGACGGACCCCGATGGAACACTCCCAACCGAAGCCCCCAACCAAAGCCCCCCATCCAAAGCTCCCCCAACCAACACCTCCCACTGGAAGCCCCCCATGCAAAGCTCCCAAACCAAAGCCCCCCAACCAAATGCCCTCAACCAAAGCCCCCATCCAAGACCCCCATCCAAGACCCCCAACCAAAGCCCCCCAACCAATGACCCCCAATCAACACCTCCCACTGGAAGCCCCCCATCCAAAGCCCCCCAACCGAAGCCCCCCGATGGAACACTCCCAACCGAAGCCCCCAACCAAACCCCCAACCGAAGCCCCCCAACCAAAGCCCCCCATCCAAAGCTCCCCCCAACCAACACCTCCCACTGGAAACCCCCCAATCCAAAGCCCCCCAACCAAAACCCCCCAACCAAATGCCCTCAACCAAAGCCCCCATCCAAGACCCCCATCCAAGCCCCCCAACAGAAGCCCCCCAACCAAAGCCCCCCATCCAAAGACCCTCCATCCAAAGCCCCCAACCAAAGATCCCCCCAACCAAAGACCCCCCATCCACAAGCCCACCAACCAATCCAGATCCCCCCAACCAAAGACCCCCATCCAAAGACCCCCAGCCAAGGACCCCAACCAAAACCTCCCACTGGAAGACCCCCACCAAAGCCCCCCCACCAAAGCCCCAGTGAGAAAGCCAAACCAAACGAACTCCCCCCATCCAGAGCCCCCCAACCAAAGCCCCCCATCCAGAGCCCCCCAACCAAAGCCCCCCAGTGGAACACTCCCAACCCAAGCCCCCCATCCAAAGCCCCCAAACCAAAGACCCCCAACCAAAACCCCCAACCAAAGATCCCCTCAACCAAAGCCCGCCAACCGAAGCCCCCCATCCTGAGCCCCCCAACCGAAGCCCCCCGATGGAACACTCCCAACCAAAGCCCCCCAACCAAAGCCCCCCATCCAGAGGCCCCCAACCAAAGCCCCCCAACCAAAGACCCCCATCCAAAGCTCTCCCCAACCAACACCTCCCACTGGAAGCCCCCCATGCAAAGCCCCCCAACCAAAGCCCCCCAACCAAATGCCCTCAACCAAAGCCCCCATCCAAGACCCCCATCCAAGCCCCCCAACAGAAGCCCCCCAACCAAAGCCCCCCATCCAAAGCCCCCAACCAAAGCCCCCCATCCAAAGACCCTCCATCCAAAGCCCCCAACCAAAACCCCCCAACCAAAGACCCCCAACCCAAGCCCCTATCCAAGGCCCCCAATCCAAAGCCCCCCAACCGAAGCCCCCCATCCAAAGACCCCCCATCCAAAGACCCCCAACCAAATCCCCCCAACCAAAGATCCCCTCAACCAAAGCCCCCACACCAAAGACCCCCAGCCAATGACCCCCAATCAACACCTCCCACTGGAAGACCCCCATCCAAAGCCCCCCAACCAAAGCCCCCCATCCAGAGCCCCCCAACCAAAGCCCCCCAGTGGAACACTCCCAACCAAAGCCCCCCATCCAAAGCCCCCAAACCAAAGACCCCCAACCAAAGCCCCCAACCAAAGATCCCCTCAACCAAAGCCCGCCAACCGAAGCCCCCCATCCTGAGCCCCCCAACCGAAGCCCCCCGATGGAACACTCCCAACCGAAGCCCCCAACCAAACCCCCAACCGAAGCCCCCCAACCAAAGCCCCCCATCCAAAGCTCCCCCAAGCAACACCTCCCACTGGAAACCCCCCAATCCAAAGCCCCCCAACCAAAACCCCCCAACCAAATGCCCCCCAACCAAAGCCCCCATCCAAGACCCCCATCCAAGCCCCGCATCAGTATCCCCCCAACCAAAGCCCCCCATCCAAAGCCCCCAACCAAAGATCCCCCCAACCAAAGACCCCCAACCCAAGCCCCTATCCAAGGCCCCCAACCAAAGGACCCCAATGGAAGACCCCCATCCAAAGACCCCCATCCAAAGCCTCCCATCCAAAGACCCCCAACCAAAGCCCCCCAATGGAACACTCCCAACCAAAGCCCCAACCAAAGCCCCCCACCAAAGACCCCCAACCAAAGACCCCCAATCAACGCCTCCCCCTGGAAGACTCCCCCCATAGGAGCCCCCAAAGCCCCCCCAACCAAAGTCCCCCATCCAAAGCCCCCCAACCAAAGCCCCCCACTGGAACACTCCCATCCAAAGTCCCCCAACCAAAGCCCCCAAACCGAAGACCCCCAACCAAATACCCCCAACCAAAGATCCCCCCAAACAAAACCTCCCCATGGAAACCCCCCAATCCAAAGCCCCCCAACCAAAACCCCCCAACCAAATGGAAGCCCCCATCCAAGACCCCAAGTCCAAGCCCCCAAAGAAGTCCCCCAACCAACGCCCCCAAACCAAACCCCCCAACCAAAGCCCCCAAACCAAAGCCCCCCCAACCAAAGACTCCCGTCCAAAGCCCCCATCCAAAGCCCCCCAACCAAATGCCCTCAACCAAAGCCCCCCAATCCAAGGCCCCCAATCCAAAGCCCCCCAACCGAAGCCCCCCATCCAAAGCCCCCCATCCAAAGCTCCCCTCAAGCAACACCTCCCACTGGAAGACCCCCATCCAGATCCCCCTAACCAAATCCCCCCATCCAACGCCCCCTAAGCAAAACCCCCCAATGGAACACTCCCAACCAAAGCCCCAACCAAAGCCCCCCATCCAAAGCCCCCAAAACAAAGACCCCCAACCAAAGATGCCCCCAACCAAAGACCCCCAACCAAAGCCCCCCATCCAAAGCCCCCAACCAAAGCCCCCCAACCAAAGACCCTCCATCCAAAGAACCCCAACCAAAACCCCCCAACCAAAGACCCCCAACCCAAGCCCCCCATCCAAAGCCCCCCCATCCAAAGACCCCCAACCAAACGCCCCCAACCAAAGACCCCCTCAACCAAAGCCCCCCAACCAAAGATCCCCTCAACCAAAGCCCCCCAACCGAAGCCCCCCAGTGGAACACTCCCAACCAAAGCCCCCCAACTAATGACCCCCAACCAATGACCCCCAACCAACACCTCCCACTGGAAGACCCCCATCCAAAGTCCCCCAACCAAAGCCCCCCATCCAGAGTCCCCCAACCAAAGACCCCCAACCAAAACCCCCTCAACCAAAGCCCCCCAAGCTCCATCCCTCCGCCCCCCCCATTCCCCCCTCCGCCCCCCCCCCCCCTCCCACCCACGGCCCCCTCCCCACCTATAGATGGGCCCGAGGCGCTGGAAGTTTCTCTCCATCCTGCGGTGGAAGCGTTGGACCCCATCCTCCCTCCAGAACCGATAGAGCTCCAACCAGCGGCTGCGTCCGCTGCGAGGGATGGACTCGAAAGGCTGCACCCCCCCCTGCCCCCCCCCGGGGGTCTTCCGAGACCCCCAAACCCCCACCCCACAATTCAACCCCCTCCGTGAGACCCATAGCAACGCCCCGGGCCCCATAGCTGGACTGCAAACTACGCTGTCGGCTGCTTGGGAATAAGGGGGGGGGGGGTGGGGGGCTGTGCTTTAATGCCCCCCCCGCCTCTCGGTCCGTGGGTTTATTATGGCTGCTGTCAAGGACGGGGGGGGGGGGGGTCGGAGGGTGGAGGGGGGGTGGGGGGGGCCGTGGGGAGGGATGTGGGAGGGGGGGGGTTTGGGGGGGGGGAGTGGGGGGATGTGATGGGGGGGGTGGGGGTGGGGGGTTTGGTGGGGGGGGTTTGGGGGGTGGGTTTGGGGGGGGGAGTGGGGCGATGTGGGGCGGGGGGTGTGAGGTGGGGGGATGTGGGGGGGGGATGTGGGGCGGGGGGTGTGAGGTGGGGGGATGTGGGGGGGGGGGGGATGCGATTAGGGGGATGTGGGGGGGGCCTTGGGGGGGGGGATGTGGGTGGGGGGAGGTTTGGTGGGGGGCTTTGGGGGAAATGTGGGGCAGGGGGCGTGAGGTGGGGGGATGTGGGGGGGATGTGAGTGGGGGGTGTGAGGGGGCGTTTTGGGGGGGGTTTTGGGGGTGATGGGGGGATGTGGGAGGGGGGGCTTTTGTGGGGGTGGGGGGGAGCCTTGTGGGGGGGGTGTGAGTGGAGGGATGTGGGGGGGGGGGGCTTTGGGGGGATGTGGGGCAGGGGGTGCGAGGTGGGGGGATGGGGGGGGGATTGGGGTGGGGGCTTTGGGGGGGTTTTGGGGGGAGATGTGGAAGGGGGGGTTTGAGGGGGGGCTTTGGGGGGGTGGAGTGGGGCGATGTGGGGCGGGGGGTGTGAGGTGGGGGGATGTGGGGGGGGGGATGCGATTGGGGGGACGTGGGGGGTGTGGGGGGGCCTTTGGGGAGGGGATGTGGGTGGGGGGGCTTGGGGGGGTCTTTGGGGGGGTGGAGTGGGGCAATATGGGGCAGGGGGTGTGAGGTGGGGGGATGTGGGGGGGGGGATGCGATTGGGGGGATGTGGGGGGGCTTTTTGGGGGGGGGTTTGGGGGGGGAGCCTTGTGGGGGACCTGTGGGTGGGGGGAGGTGGGGGGTGTGGGAGGGTGGGGGTGGGGCCTTGTGGGGGGGATGTGGGTGGGGGGATTTGGGGGAGGGGGGGTTTGGGGGGATGTGGGGCAGGGGGTGTTGGGGGGGGTGCGACTGGGGGGATGTGGGGGGTGTGGGGGGTGTGGGGTGGGCTTTGGGGGGGGATGTGGGTGGGGGGCTTTTGGGGGGCGCTTTGGGGGGATGTGGGGCAGGGGGTGTGAGGTGGGGGGATGTGGGGGGGGGGATGCGATTGGGGGGATGTGGGGGGTATGGGGGGGGCCTTGGGGGGGGGATGGGGGTGGAGGGGGTTGGCGGGGGGGTTTGGGGGATGTGGGGGGTGTGGGGGGGGCGTATGGGGGGGGATGTGGGTGGGGGGCTTTTGGGAGGGTCTTTGGGGGGGTGTGGGGCAGGGGGTGTGGGGGGGGGATGCGATTGGGGGGATGTGGGGGGGTTTTGTGGGGGGGTGGGGGGGGAGCCTCGTGGGGGGTGATGTGGGTGGGGGGATTTGGGGGAGGGGGGCTTTGGGGGGATGTGGGGCAGGGGGTGTGAGGTGGGGGGATGTGGGGGGGGGATGTGGGTAGGGGGGGGTTTGGGGGGGGCTTTGGGGGGATGTGGGGCAGGGGGGTGTGAGGTGGGGCAGAATGGAGTGGAATGTGAGGGGGGGGGTGGGGGGGCGATGGGGGGTGCATGTGGGGCGGGGTGGAGTGAGGGGCTGTGGGGTGGGGTGGGGAGTGGGAGATGGGGGGGGTGGGGCGGGGGGGTTTGGGGGGTGATGGAGGGCAGTTGTGGGGTGGGAGGTTGTGGGGGGGAGAGATGTGGGGAGATGTGGGGCCAGGGGCGGGATGGGGTGGGGTGGGGTGATGTGGGGCGGGGGCTGTAGGTGATGTGGGGCTGGATGTGGGGCTGGATGTGGGGCGGTGTGGGGGGATGTGGGGCAGGGGCTGTAGGGTGTTGTGGGGCTGGATGTGGGGCGATGTGGGGTGATGTGGGGCAGGGGCTGTAGGGCGATGTGGGGCTGGATATGGGGCGATGTGGGGCGATGTGGGGCGATGTGGGGCGATGTGGGGCAGGGGCTGTAGGTGATGTGGGGCAGTGCAGGGTGATATGGGGCGATGTGGGGCAGGGGCTGTAGGGCGATGTGGGGCTGGATGTGGGGTGATGTGGGGCAGTCAGTGTGGGGTGATGTGGGGTGATGTGGGGCAGTGTGGGGTGACGTGGGGTGGGGGCTGTAAGGCAATGTGGGGCGATGTGGGGCGATGTGGGGCGATGTGGGGCAGGGGCTGTAGGGCGATGTGGGGCTGGATGTGGGGTGATGTGGGGCTGGATGTGGGGCAGGGGCTGTAGGGCGATGTGGGGCTGGATGTGGGGTGATGTGGGGCGATGTGGGGCAGGGGCTGTAGGGCGCTGTGGGGTGATGTGGGGCGATGTGGGGCGATGTGGGGCAGGGGCTGTAGGGTGATGTGGGGCTGGATGTGGGGCGATGTGGGGCGATGTGGGGCAGGGGCTGTAGGGTGATGTGGGGCTGGATGTGGGGCAGGGGCTGTAGGGCGATGTGGGGCTGGATGTGGGGTGATGTGGGGCGATGTGGGGCAGGGGCTGTAGGGCGATGTGGGGCGGTGCGGGGGGGGGGTCTATAAATAGAAGTTTGGGTGACAGCAGTAAAGATTTGTGGGGTGAGGGCGGGGGGGGGCAAGGACGGGAACAGCTGAGCGTGTGGGGCGGGGGGGGGGGGGGGAAGGGCGGGGTGTGGAGCGGGGTGGGGGGCTGGGATGTGGGGCTGGGATGTGGGGCTGGGATGTGGGGCTGGATATGGGGCAGGGTGTGGGTTCCAGCTGTGGGTCCTAGCTATGGGGCTGGCTATGGGGCAGGCTGTGGGGTGGGCTGTGGGTTCCAGCTGTGGGTCCTAGCTATGGGGCAGGCTATGGGGCAGGCTGTGGGTCTTGTTGTGGGGCAGGCTATGGGGCAGGCTGTGTGTTCCAGCTGTGGGTCCTAGCTATGGGGCAGGCTGTGGGGCAGGCTGTGGATTCCAGCTGTGGGGCAGGCTATGGGGCAGGCTATGGGTCCTAGTTATGGGGCAGGCTGTGGGGCAGGCTGTGGGTTCCAGCTGTGGGTCCTAGCTATGGGGCAGGCTGTGGGGCAGGCTATGGGGCAGTCTTAGTTATAGGGCAGTCTATGGGGCAGGCAGTGGGACTTAGCTGTGGGGCAGGCTTGTGGGGCAGGCTATGGGGCAGCCTGTGGGTCCTAGTTATGGGGCAGGCTATGGGGCAGGCTGTGGGGCAGGCTGTGGGTCCTAGTTATGGGGCAGGCTATGGGGCAGGCTGTGGGGCAGGCTGTGGGTCCTAGTTATGGGGCAGGCTGTGGGGCAGGGTGTGGATGGGCTGTGGGACTTAGCTATGGGGCAGGCTGTGGGTGGGCTGTGGGTCCTAGCTATGGGGCAGGCTGTGTGTTCCAGCTGTGGATCCTAGCTATGGGGCAGGCTGTGGGGCAGGCTGTGGGTCCTAGTTATGGGGCAGGCTGTGGGGCAGGCTGTGGGTTCCAGCTGTGGGTCCTAGCTATGGGGCAGGCTGTGGGGCAGGCTATGGGGCAGTCTTAGTTATAGGGCAGTCTATGGGGCAGGCAGTGGGACTTAGCTGTGGGGCAGGCTTGTGGGGCAGGCTATGGGGCAGCCTGTGGGTCCTAGTTATGGGGCAGGCTATGGGGCAGGCTGTGGGGCAGCCTGTGGGTCCTAGTTATGGGGCAGGCTGTGGGGCAGGGTGTGGATGGGCTGTGGGACTTAGCTATGGGGCAGGCTGTGGGTGGGCTGTGGGTTCCAGCTGTGGGGCAGGCTATGGGGCAGGCTGTGGGTCCTAGCTATGGGGCAGGCTATGGGGCGGGCTATGGGGCAGGCTGTGTGTTCCAGCTGTGGATCCTAGCTATGGGGCAGGCTGTGGGGCAGGCTGTGGGTCTTGTTGTGGGGCAGGCTATGGGGCAGGCTGTGGGTTCCAGCTGTGGGTTCCAGCTGTGGGTCCTAGTTATGGGGCAGGCTGTGGGGCAGGTTATAGGGCAGAGTGCGGGTCCTTGCTGTGGGTCAACCCCACAGCCCCTTAACCTGCCCCATAGCCTGCCCCACAGCCTGCCCCATAGCCTGCCCCATAACCTGCCCCACAGCCTGCCCCATAACCAGCCCCTTAACCTGCCCCACAGCCTGCCCCATAACCAGCCCCACAGCCTGCCCCACAGCCTGCCCCATTGCTCCCCATCGGGTTCCCATTATTGGGGTCTCATTATTGGGGTCCCATTAATTAGCTCTCCTCATTTGATTCCCATTATTGGGGTCTCATTATTGGGGTCCCATTAATTAACTCTCCCCTTTATATTCCCATTATTGGGGTCTCATTAATGCTTTCCCAATTGGGTTCCTATTATTTGGTCCTATTTTTGGGGTCTCATTGGGTCCCATTAATTAGCTCTCCCCATTGGGTTCCCATTATTGGGGTCTCATTATTGGGGTCCCATTAATTAGCTCTCCCCATCGGGTTCCCATTATTGGGGTCTCATTATTGGGGTCCCATTAATTAGCTCTCCCCATTTGATTCCCATTATTGGGGTCTCATTATTGGGGTCCCATTAATTAGCTCTCCCCATTTGATTCCCATTATTGGGGTCTCATTATTGGGGTCCCATTAATTAGCTCTCCTCATTGGGTTCCCATTATTGGGGTCTCATTATTGGGGTCCCATTAATTAGCTCTCCCCATCGGGCTCCTATTATTGGGGTCTCATTATTGGGATCTCATTAATTAGCTCTCCCCTTTATATTCCCACTACTGGGGTCCCATTAATTAGCTCTCCCCTTTGATTCCCATTATTGGGGTCTCATTATTGGGTCCCATTAATTAGCTCTCCTCATTTGATTCCCATTATTGGGGCCTCGTTATTGGGGTCCCATTAATTAGCTCTCCCCATCGGGCTCCCATTATTGGGGTCTCATTATTGGGGTCGCATTAATTAGCTCTCCCCATCGGGTTCCCATTATTGGGGTTTCGTTATTGGGGTCCCATTAATTAGCTCTCCCCATCGGGCTCCCATTATTGGGGTCTCATTAATGGGGTCCCATTAATTAGCTCTCCCCATCGGGCTCCCATTATTGGGGTCTCATTATTAGGGTCTCATTATTGGGGTCTCATTAATTGGCTCTCCCCTTTGGGTTCCCATTAATGGGGTCTCATTATTGGGGTCCCATTAATTAGCTCTCCCCATTGGCTTCCTATTATTGGGGTCTCATTATTGGGGTCCCTTTAATAGGGTCTCACCTTTGGATTCCCATTATTGGGGTCTCATTATGGGGTCCCATTAATTAGCTCTCCCCTTTATATTCCCATTACTGGGGTCCCATTAATTAGCTCTCCCCTTTGGGTTCCCATTATTGGGGTCCCATTATTGGGGTCTCATTATGGGGTCCCATTAATTAGCTCTCCCCATCGGGTTCCCATTATTGGGGTCTCATTATTGGGGTCCCATTAATTAGCTCTCCCCTTTGGGTTCCCATTATTGGGGTCCCATTATTGGGGTCTCATTATGGGGTCCCATTAATTAGCTCTCCCCTTCATATTCCCATTACTGGGGTCCCATTAATTAGCTCTTCCCTTTTGGTTCTCATTATTGGGGTCCCATTATTGGGGTCTCATTATTGGGGTCGCATTAATTAGCTCTCCCCTTTATATTCCCATTATTGGGGTCTCATTATTGGGGTCCCATTAATTAGCTCTCCCCATTGGGTTCCCATTATTGGGGTCTCATTATTGGGGTCCCATTAATTAGCTCTCCCCATTGGGTTCCCATTATTGGGGTCTCATTACTGGGGTCCCATTAATTAGCTCTCCCCTTTATATTCCCATTATTGGGGTCTCATTATTGGGGTCGCATTAATTAGCTCTCCCCTTTATATTCCCATTATTGGGGTCTCATTAATGGGGTCCCATTAATTAGCTCCATTTGTCGCCCGCCTGCATCGGCGCCCCATCTGCGTCTAATTATCGCCTTAATTGTGGGCCCCGTTAATGAGCCGCGCCCGGCCCAGATGAGATGGGGGCACAAATGGACGGACGGACGGACACGGGGGGGACAGGGGGACACAATGGGGACGGGGGGGGGACATGGGGGGGC
>JARXNR010000277.1:0-11693 GCA_036346035.1 Crossoptilon crossoptilon
CCAAACTGCCCCCATAGGGCCCTGACCTGCCCTGCCCCAGAGCGCCCCAAAACTGCTCCTATAGGGCCTCAACACAGCCCTGCCCCATAACACCCCATGTCGCCCCACAGCACCCCATGTCACCCCATAGCATCCCATCGCTCACCCCACGGGACCCCAAAACTGCCCCCATAGGACCCTGCCACAGCCCTGGCCCCATAGCGCCCCATAGCGCCCCATAGCCCCCCCATAGCGCCCCATAACCGCCCCATAGCCCCCCCACAACCCCCCCCATAGCCCCCATAGCCGCCCCATAGCGCCCCATAGGCCCCACATAGCCCCCCCATAGCCCCCATAGCCCCCCCATAGTGCCCTCATAGCCCCCCCCACAGCCCCCCACAGCCCCCCACACCTTCAGGATGGGGACGTTTTCCTGCCCCCCCTTGAAGACGGCGCGGTTGCAGAGCCCAGCGATGTGCGACAGAGCCACCCACGTGGCAGAGCTCTTGTCGAACGCCGTGCCTGCGGACGTATGGGCACGTATAGGGACGTATAGGGACGTATGGGGACCCATAGGGGCGTATGGGGACGTATAGGGACCCATAGGGACACATAGAGACCCATAGGGACCCATAGGGACCCATAGCATCAGTGCCACCCATGTGGCCGAGCTCTTATCAAACGCCGTGCCTGGGGATGTATAGGGACGTATAGGGACCCATAGGGACCCATAGGGAGCCACAGAGACCCATAGAGACCCATAGGGACCCACAGGGACCCACAGGGACCCATAGGGACCCATAGGGACCCACAGAGACCCATAGAGACCCATAGGGACCCATAGGATCAGTGCCACCTACGTGGCCGAGCTCTTATCAAACGCCGTGCCTGGGGACGTATGGGGACCCATAGGGACCCATAGAAACCCATAGAGCCCCATAGGGACCCATAGGGACCCATAGGGACCCATAGGGACCCATAGGGACCCACAGAGAGCCATAGGGACCCACAGGGACCCATAGAGACCCATAGGGACCCATAGAGCCCCATAGGGACCCATAGAGCCCCATAGGGACCCATAGGGACCCATAGGGACCCATAGGGACCCATAGGGACCCATAGGGACCCATAGGGACCCATAGGATCAGTGCCACCCAGGCGGCCGAGCCCTTATTGAACACATTGCCTATGGGGAGAGCCATCAGCACCCCATCGCTGCCCCATAACCACCCCATAACCACCCCCTATCCCCCCATAACCACCCCATAACCACCCCATATCCCCCCATATCCCCTTCTATCCCCCCACATCACCCCATATCACCCCATAACCGCCCCCCAAGTACCGGACTGGTCCTCGGTGGTGTCGGCCTCGTGGATCTGGTTGTCGAACCACATGTGTGCCCCATAACCACCCCATAACCACCCCATATCACCCCATAACCACCCCCTATTGCCCCATAACCACCCCATAACCACCCCATATGCCCCCCTATCCCCCCCCAAGTACCGGACTGGTCCTCGGTGGTGTCCCCGTGGATATCCCCCCATGTGTCCCCCCATAACCACCCCATAACCACCCCATATCCCCTCCTATCCCCCCACATCACCCCATAACCACCCCATATCCCCCCACATCACCCCATAAACACCCCAAATACCCCATATCCCGGTGGTATCCCCCCATCTGGTTTCGAACCCCATAACCACCCCATATCACCCCATAACCACCCCATATCACCCCATAACCACCCCATATCACCCCATAACCGCCCCACAAGTACCGGACTGGTCCTCGGTGGTGTCGGCCTCGTGGATCTGGTTGTCGAACCACATGTGTGCCCCATAACCACCCCATAACCACCCCATATCCCCTCCTATCCCCCATATCACCCCATAACCACCCCATATCACCCCATAACCGCCCCCCAAGTACCGGACTGGTCCTCGGTGGTGTCGGCCTCGTGGATCTGGTTGTCGAACCACATGTGTGCCACCGTCATCCTATTTTGGGTGAGGGTCCCGGTTTTGTCGGAGCAGATGGTGGACGTGGAGCCCAAGGTCTCCACCGCCTCCAGGTTCTTCACCAGGCAGTTCTTCCTCGCCATGCGTTTGGCCGTCAGCGTCAGGCACACCTGGGGGCGTTAATTAGGCAGCGGGGGCGTTAATTAGGCAGCGGGGTCGTTAGCCGACAAAGTCAGGAGGGCCCGGGGGCACTGGTGTTGTGAGGGCTAATTAGTGCGGGGTCATCGCTGAGGGCCGTGTGAGCGGCCTTCGGAGTCAGGCCCACGTGGGGGCAATTAATTAGAGGGGTCATTAATTAATTAGCGGGGTCATTAGCGAGGGGGGCGTGGCGCCTATCGCCCTCTATCGCTCCCCATTGCTCTCTATCGCCCCCTGGTGTCCAGCCAGGAAACTGCGGGCACGCATAGCAGCCAATCGACAAACGGGGCAGGACACTTAATGAGCGAGTTATTAGTGCTCCAATCAACGACTTATTATTGAGGCGATTAATGAACGAAGTCACGAGTAGGTCGACTAATAAAGGGCAATAAGTAATAAAGGGAAATAAGCATATTAATGAGCGGGACGTGGTGCCGCTCCCTGTTGCTCTCTATCGCCCCCTGGTGTCCAGTTGGGAAACTGCAGGCTCACATAGGAGCTGATCAACGTGCGGGGCAATTAGTGAGTTCGACAGTTAACGAGTGGGGGTTATTACTCTCGTAACTAATCAGTGAGATCGTGAGTGGGTTAATTAGCGAGTGGGATAATTGACTAGCAGGATAATTAAGGAGCGAGATAACGGACGTAGTGCTTCCCATTGGTCTCTATCGCCCCCTGGTGTCCACTTGGGGAACTGCGGCTATAAACAAACGCCGATCGGCGAGCGCCGGGGCAATTAACGAGTGGGTAATTAGGCTTACGGTGACAGTGGCCAGCAGCCCCTCGGGCACGTTGGCCACGATGATGCCGATGAGGAAGATGACGGCCTCGAGCCACGTGTAGCCCAGGATGAGGGAGAGCACGAAGAAGGAGATGCCGAGGAAGACGGCGACGCCGGTGATGAGCTGGATGAAATGCTCGATCTCCACGGCGATGGGGGTCTTCCCCACCTCCAGCCCCGACGCCAGCGTCGCGATGCGACCCATCACCGTGCGGTCCCCTGTGGCGATCACCACCCCCCGGGCTGTGCCTGTGGGGGGGGCGGGGGTCAGGGGGGGTCAGGGGTGTAAGGGGGGGGATTATGGGGAGGGGGGTATGGGGGGGAACGGGGGAGGTACGTGGGGGGGACGTGGGGGGATTTGGGGGGGGATATAGGGGGGGATGCATGGGGGAATGGGGGGCTATCGGAGGGTAGGGGGGAGGTATGGGGGGGATTATGGGGAGGGGGGCATGGGGGGGAGTGGGGGAGGTACATGGGGGGGATATGGGGGGATTTGGGGGGGATATGGGGGGGGATGCAGGGGTGAATGGGGGTCCAGCGGAGTGTCAGGGGGAGGTATGGGGGGGATTATGGGGGGGGGGTATGGGGGGGAACGGGGGAGGTACGTGGGGGGGACGTGGGGGGATATGGGGGGGGATATAGGGGGGGATGCATGGGGGAATGGGGGGGTAGGGTAGGGGGGGAGGTATGGGGGGGATTATGGGGATGGGGGGCATGGGGGGGTAGTGGGGGAGGTACATGGGGGGGTGAATGGGGGGGATTTGGGGGGGGATATGGGGGGGGGGATGCATGGGGGAATGGGGGGTGCTTGAGGAGGTAACGGGGGGGTATGGGGGGGATTATGGGGAGGGGGGTATGGGGGGGAACGGGGGAGGTACATGGGGGGGATATGGGGGGATTTGGGGGGGGATACAGGGGGATATGGGGATGCATGGGGGAATGGGGGGCTATCGGAGGGTAGGGGGGAGGTATGGGGGGGATTATGGGGAGGGGGGTATGGGGGGGAGTGGGGGAGGTACATGGGGAGGACATGGAGGGGATATGGGGGGGACATGGGGGGTGTTCGGGGGGATATGGGGGGATATAGGGGGGGATATGGGGGAATGGGGGGCTATCGGAGGGTAGGGGGGAAGTATGGGGGGGTGTATGGGGGGAGGTATGGGGATATTGGGGGGATATATGGGGATACTGGGGGGTGCTTGAGGAGGTACGGGGGAGATTTGGGGGGAGGGGGGAGAGATACGGGGGGACCCATAGCTGCCCCCACCCCTGCCCCATAGCTTCCCTCCCCCCCCACAGCTGCCCCTCCAGCCCCACAGCCGCACCACAGCCCCCCCCCGCAGACCCTCACCTCTCCCCCCTTCCCCCCCCCCCACCCCAGCCCCACAGCTGCCCCACGGCCGCCCCCCCCACCCCCCGCTGACCCTCGACGCAGTTGGTGGAGAAGAAGGTGATGTTGCGGGTCTCCAGGGGGTTGTCGTGGGTGCAGTCGGGGGAGCGCGTCTGCGGCTCCGATTCGCCCGTCAGGGAGGAGTTGTCAACCTGGGGGGGGGCAGGGGGGTTATGGGGGGGTGGAGGGTGAATGGGGTCGGGGGGGTGGGGGGGGGGCAGGGGGAGATTCGAAGCGGGGGGAGTTGGGGGGGGTCTCTGTGGGGCAGCGCCGTGGGGTGGTTCCGTGAGGTGCAGTACCGCGGGGCGCCGTTTGGCGGCGCTGTGGGGCAGTGTTGTAGAGCAGCGCTATGGGGCGGCGCTGTGGGGTGCAGTACCGCCTGGCGCCGTTTGGCGGCGCTGTGGGGGCAGTGCTATAGGGCAGTACTACGGGGCAACGCTGTGGGGTGCAGTACCGCGTGGCGCCGTGCGGCGGCGCTGTGGGGCGCAGCACAGCCCGGTGCCGTGGGGCGCAGTACCGCCTGGCACCGTTTGGCGGCGCTGTGAGGCAGTGCTATAGGGCAGCGCTATGGGACGGCGCTATGGGGCGCAGTACCGCGTGGCGCCGTGTGGCGGCGCTGTGGGGCGCAGTGGGGCAGCACTGTGGGGCGCAGTATCGCCCGGTGCTGTGGGGTGCAGTACCGCGTGGCGCCGTGAGGCGGCGCTGTGGGGGCAGTGCTATAGGGAAGCTCTATAGGGCAGCGCCGTGGGGCGCAGTACCGCGTGGCGCCGTGAGGCGGCGCTGTGGGGCGCAGTACCTTGCAGCCGTGCGCGGAGATGATGCGCAGATCCGCCGGGACTCGGTCGCCGCCCTTCACCTCCACGAGGTCGCCGACCACCACCTCCTCCGCGTTCAGCTGCATCTTCTCCCCCTCGCGGATCACCAGCGCTTGCTGCGGGAGCCACGCTGTGGGGCTGCCCCACCGATGGGCCCACAGCCCCACAGCAGCCCCACAGCTGCCCCACAGCGCCCAGCCCCACGGCAGCCCCACACCCACCCCCTGCCCCACGGCTGCCCCATAGCAGCCCCAACCCCACCCCCGGCCCCATAGCTGCCCCAACCCCACCCACAGCCCCACAGCTGCCCCATAGCTGCCCCACAGCACCCAGCCCCACAGCAGCCCCACACCTGCCCCATAACTGCCCACAGCGTCCAGCCCCACAGCAGCCCACCCCCACCACCTGCCCCATAGATGCCCCACAGCGCCCAGCCCCACAGCAGCCCCAACCCCAAGTCCTGCCCCACCACAGACCCACACCTGCCCCATAGCAGCCCCACAGCACCCAGCCCCATAGCAGCCCACCCCCACCCCCTGCCCCATAGCTGCCCCACAGCCCCATAGCTGCCCCAACCCCACCCACAGCCCCACAGCAGCCCCACAGCAGTCCCACACCTGCCCCATAGCTGCCCCACAGCACCCAGCCCCACCCACAGCTGCCCCACAGCAGCCCACTCCCACCCCCTGCCCCACAGCTGCCCCACAGCACCCAGCCCCACAGTACCCCACACCCACCCAGCCCCACAGCAGCCCCACAGCAGCCCCGCCCCCTGCCCCACAACAGCCCCACAGACCCCAACCGCTGCCCCACACAGCCCACCCCAAACCCCCCGCCCCACTGCTGCCCCACAGCACCCAGCCCCACCCACAGCCCCACAGCTGCCCCAACCCCCCGCCCCACTGCTGCCCCACAGCGCCCAGCCCCACCTGAGGCACCATGTTCTTGAAGGACTCCATGATTTTGGAGCTCTTGGCCTCCTGGTAGTAGGAGAAGCAGCCCGTGATGATGACGACGGCGGCCAGCACGATGCCCAGGTACAGCTGTGGGGCACAGCAGCAACGTGTGGGGCACAGCAGCAACGTGTGGGGCAGCCCCACTGCGGGGTCTGAGCCCCATAAGTAGAGCCGCACTATGGCACGGCTGGCCAGTGCCAGCCCCATAACCGGAGCCCCGCTGACCCCATAACGGAGCCCCATAGGCCCCATAACCAGAGCCCCGCTGACCCCATAATGGAGCCCCATAGACCCCATAACCGGAGCCCCGCTGACCCCATAATGGAGCCCCATAGGCCCCATAACCGGAGCCCCGCTGACCCCATAATGGAGCCCCATAGGCCCCATAACCAGAGCCCCACTGACCCCATAATGGAGCCCCATAGACCCCATAACCGGAGCCCCACTGACCCCATAACGGAGCCCCATAGGCCCCATAACCAGAGCCCCACTGACCCCATAATGGAGCCCCATAGGCCCCATAACCAGAGCCCCACTACCCCATAACGGAGCCCCACAGACCCCATAACTGGAGTTCCATTGCCCCATAATGGAGCCCTATAGGCCCCATAATGGAGCCCCACAGACCCCATAACTGGAGCCCCGCTGACCCCATAATAGAGCCCTATAGACCCCGTAAGTGGAGCCTCGCTGCCCCATAACCAGAGCTCCACTGACCCATAAGTGGAGCCCCATGGATCTCATAAGTGAAGCCCAGTAGACCCCATAATGGAGCCCCATACACCCCATAACAGGAGCCCCATAGACCCCATAGCCAGAGCCCCACTGACCCATAAGTGGAGCCCCATGGACCCCATATTGGACCCCCCCCAGTCCCCTCCCACCCCCATCACCCCATACCCCCCGGCCCCCTACGTTGTCGTTGGAGGGCTCGTCCTCGGTGCCCGCCTGGCTGCCATAGACCCCATAGCCCCCCCCATCCCACAGACCCCATAGCCCCCCCCACCCCAAACCCCCCCAGCCCCCCCCACCCCACAGACCCCATAGCCCCCCCAGCCCCCTACGTTGTCGTTGGAGGGCTCGTCCTCGGCGCCCACCTGGCTGCCATAGACCCCATAGCCCCCTCCCACCCCATAGACCCCATAACCCCCCACCCCCAACTCCCCCACCCCCCCACCCCATACCCCCCCAGCCCCCCCAGCCCCCTATGTTGTCGTTGGAGGGCTCATCCTCGGTGCCCGCCTGGCTGCCATAGACCCCATAGCCCCCCCCATCCCACAGACCCCATAGCCCCCCCCCCCCAAAACCCCCCCACCTGGCTGCCCCCCCATACCCCCCCATCCCACACCCCATACCCCACACCCCCAAGCCCCCCCACCCACAGACCCCATAGCCCCCCAGCCCCCTACATTGTCGTTGGAGGGCTCGTCCTCGGTGCCCGCCTGGCTGCCATTGACCCCTTAGCCCCCCCCTTCCCACCGACCCCATTGCCCCCCCCACCCCAAACCCCCCCAGCCCCCTCCACCCCCATCACCCCATAACCCCCCCCCCCCACAGACCCCATAGCCCCCCCAGCCCCCTACGTTGTCGTTGGAGGGCTCGTCCTCGGTGCCCGCCTGGATGCCGTAGGCCAGGAAGCAGAGGATGGCCCCGATCCACAGCAGGATGGAGAAGCCCCCGAAGAGCTGCCGGCAGAACTTCACCCACTCGGGGGTCGTCGGGGGGGGGGTCAGCGCGTTGGGGCCGTCCCGAGCCAGGATCTCCTGGGCCTTGCTGTGGGTCAGACCCTGCGGGCACCGAGGGACGAGCTGAGACCCACGGGGACACACGGGGATTTATAGGGGCACACAGGGACCCACAGGGACACACTGGGATCCATAGGGACACACGGGGATTTATAGGGGCACACAGGGACCCACAGGGACACACTGAGATCCATAGGGACACATTAGGATTTATAGGGGCACACAGGGACCCACAGGGACACACTGAGATCCATAGGGACACATTAGGATTTATAGGGGCACACAGGGACCCATAGGGACACACCGAGATCCATAGGGACACATTAGGATTTATAGGGGCACACGGGGACCCACAGGGACACACTGGGATCCATAGGGACACATTAGGATTTATAGGGGCACACAGGGACCCACAGGGACACACAGGGACACTTTAGGATTTATAGGGACAGATGGGGACCCACAGGGACACACTGAGATCCATAGGGACACATTTGGATTTATAGGGGCACACAGGGACCCATAGGGACACACTGAGATCCATAGGGACACACGGGGATTTATAGGGGCACACAGGGACCCACAGGGACACACAGGGACACTTTACGATTTATAGGGACAGATGGGGACCCATAGAGACACACTGAGATCCATAGGGACACATGGGGACCCATAGCGACACATTAGAATTTATAGGGACACATAGGGATACATTAGGATTTATAAGAACACATGGAGGAACCCATAGGAACACCTTAGGATTTATAGGGACACATAGGGACCCATAGGAACACATGAAGATTTATAGGGACATATAGGGACACATAGGGACCCATTAGGATTTATACGGACACATGGGGACAACTAGGGACCCAGAGGGGCACATTAGGATTTATAGGGACACATGGGGGAACCCATAGGGACACACTGAGATCCATAGGGACACATAGGGACCCATAGGGACACATTAGGATTTATAGGGGCACATGGAGGAACCCATAGGGACCCATTAGGATTTGTAGGGGCACATGGGGACCCATAGGGACACATGGAGGGACCCATAGGGACCCATTAGGATTTATAGGGGCACACAGGAACCCATAGGGACACACTGAAATCTATAGGGACACATGGGGACCCATAGGGACACATTAGGATTTATAGGGACACATAGGGACCCACAGGGAGCCATTAGGATTTATAGGGGCACGTGGAGGGACCCATAGGGACGCACTGAGATCCATAGGGACCCATAGGGACACACGCAGAGACCCCCATAGGGGGAGACCCCATAGGGAGCCACGGAAAGACCCTTCGAGAGACCCCATACAGACCCACGGAAAGACCCCAGAGCGAATCCCACAGGGACCCCGTGGAGGGGATCCCATAGGAGACCCCACAGAGGGGGGCCCCAGTGAGACCCCATAGGGACACCCACAGGGACTCCATACACAGACCCCATGGAGGAAACCCACAGAGGGGGGGTCGAAGAGGGACCCAGCAGAGCCCCCCCCCCCCCGCCCCCCGCGAGTGACCCATAGAGGCCCCCATTTTGGGGGGGGTCCCACCTGCACGCAGTCGGTGTTGTACTTCCTGCACACCTCCTCGATGGACATCTTGTGCTCCGTCTGTGGGGTTGGGGGGGGAAACCCCATTGATCGGACCCCCCGGAACCCCCCAAACCCACGTGGGGGGCAGACCCCGCCGATTGGACCCCCCAGACCCAAACCCACTGCTCTCCCCCCCTCCCCCCACCCACATCTCCCCAACCCCCCCCACTGCCCCCAATGACCCCATTGACCCCCACCCCCCATTGACCCTACTGACCCCACTGCCCCCAATGTCCCCAGTGTCCCCAGTGCCCCCACTGACCCCAATGCCTCCCCCACCCTCCCAGGCCCCCCCAGTCGCCCCAGTGTCCCCACTGCCCCAATGCCCCCATTGACCCCATTGTCCCCACTGACCCCATTACCCCCATTGTCCCCATTGACCCCATTAATGACCCCATTAATGACCCCATCCACCTCAATGCCCCCATTGACCCCATTACCCCCATTTGTCCCCACTGACCCCATTAATGCCCCCATCCACCCCAATGCCCTCGTAGACCCCACTGTCCCCATAGATCCCACTGCCTCCATTGACCCCATTGACCCCAAACTCCCAATGCCCCCATTGACCCCAATGCCCCCATAAACCCCATTGCCCCCAATACCCCCACTGCCCCCAATGGCCCCATAGACCCCAATGACCCCAGTGCCTCCATTGACCCCACTGCATCCATTGACCCCATAGACCCCAATACCCCCGCTGCCCCCAATGCCCCCACTATCCCCATAGACCCCAATACCCCCAGTGCCCCCATTGACCCCAATGCCCCCATTGCCCCCACTGCCCCCAATGGTCCCAATGCCCCCACTGCCCCCATAGACCCCACTGCCCCCATAGACCCCAATACCCCCACTGCCCCCACTGACCCCACTGCCCCCACAGACCCCAATACCCCCACTGCCCCCATAGACCCCACCACCCCCATAGACCCCAATACCCCCAATGCCCCCGATGCCCCCACTGTCCCCAATGCCCCCATTGACCCCAATGCCCCCACTGCCCCCACTGCCCCCATAGACCCCACTGTCCCCAATGCCCCCACTGTCCCCATAGACCCCAATACCCCCAATGCCCCCGATGCCCCCACTGTCCCCAATGCCCCCATTGACCCCAATGCCCCCACTGCCCCCACTGCCCCCACTGCCCCCATAGACCCCACTGTCCCCAATGCCCCCACTGTCCCCATAGACCCCAATGCCCCCACTGCCCCCACTGCCCCCAATGCCCCCACTGCCCCCATTGACCCCGATACCCCCAATGCCCCCAATGCCCCCATAGACCCCACCGTCCCCAATGCCCCCACTGCCCCCATAGACCCCAATACCCCCAATGCCCCTACTGTCCCCATAGACCCCAATACCCCCAATGCCCCCACTGCCCCCATAGACCCCAATACCCCCAATGCCCCCATTGCCCCCACTGCCCCCAATGGTCCCAATGCCCCCACTGCCCCCATAGACCCCACTGCCCCCAATGCCCCCACTGCCCCCATAGACCCCAATACCCCCAATGCCCCCACTGTCCCCATAGACCCCAATACCCCCAATGCCCCCGATGCCCCCACTGCCCCCACAGCCCCCACCGCCCCCCCCCCCCCGTGGCCCCCATACTGACCATGGCCACCTCCTTCTTGAGGTCATCGAGGTCCCTCTTCCCCTTCCCCTTTTTGGGGGATTCCTTCTCCCCTTTGTCCTGTGCGGTGGTGGCCACCCGGTAACTGTCGGAGCCGCCGTACTGCGGGGGGGGACGGGGTCCCGCACGGCGCTCCGCAGTCACCGCACCGACCCCGACCCCCCCGGACCCCCCCGGACCCCCCGGGATGCGGCCACCCCCAAAAGGCACCAGAAGAGCCCCGAAAACCCCACTGAAATCGAGACGAAAGGGACAAAATGGCCCCAAAACCCCACTGAAATGGCCCCAAAGTGGATAAAATGGCCCCAAAAGCACCAAAATGGCCCCAAAACCCCACTGAAATGGACACAAAAGGGACAAAATGGCCCCAAAAGGGACAAAATGGCCCCAAAACCCCACTGAAAATAACACAAAAGGGACAAAATGGCCCCAAAAGTGACAAAATGGCCCCAAAAACCCCACTGAAATTGACACAAAAGGGACAAAATGGCCCCAAAAGGGACAAAATGGCCCCAAAACCCCACTGAAATCGACACAAAAGGGACGAAATGGCCCCAAAAGCACCAAAATGGCCCCAAAAACCCCACTGAAATCGACACAAAAGGGACAAAATGGCCCCAAA
>JARXNR010000600.1:0-272477 GCA_036346035.1 Crossoptilon crossoptilon
TACAAGCAATAAATAGAAGAGTTGCAAAAGCACACAATAGATAAAATAGAATACGTTTCACCCATGGGCCATCCAGGAGACAGAAAAAAAGGTCAAAGTCAAGGCTTATCCACATTTAGACAAGAACATGGGCAATTTTCTGTTTACCCTGGGCAATTTGTTTAATAATTTTACCATTATCATTAATCTTTAAACAACAATTAGAGTCATTCAATTTGCCACAGACACCCCCCTCTTCAACTAGTAAATAATCAAGAACCATGCGATGCTGGAGTATTGCTGTTCACATCTGTGTGGCTTGATCTGCAAGGAGGTCAAGGGCATAAGCTGTTTCATTAGTAATGATTTCAAGGATGGCTTGTAATCCGATAATACAGTTCAGGTTATAGATGGGTTCTCAAGCAACACTAATCCTTTCACTGGGATTCCAGGTAGCTGGCCCGTAGTGTTTGATTATACGCTGAGGGGGCCAATCAACTTTGTCCCAAGTCTGGCCACTACCAATTCTTATGGAGGTGTCAATAGACCTCTGTTGTCATTTGAGATCATCATATACCTTGATACCTAATTGTCATGGTTTTATGTTTTTTGGTTTTCAGTATTCCACATCAAAACATCATGTACTGGAATTAAAGTGTTAATGCTCCAATTCCAGGTACCTGTTCCCTGTACATTACGGAAGTCATGGGAACTGACCCTTCCAGGTGGGGCGGTCTCTTACTGCCTGGCAGTGGGTGCTGGAGAGTGCTGTCCTAGCCATTCCAAGCTTTTCAGTTTGACTCGGTCTCAGGAACTCTCTCTCTCCTATCTTATTTGATTTATTAGTCTCAATTTCAATTAGACTGTATTCTATTATCTTGCATTCCAATATCATAGTTAGTAAAATAAGTTTTCCTCCATAAATTGTTGCCACTATTTTTTTTTCCTCCCTTCCTTCCTTCCCATTTTGTGGGGCCGGGGGGTGGGGGGCAGGGGCCTACTGCCCCCTGTCATGGGCTCAGATTGATCTAGTTAACTCTGTGACAGTTTTTGGTGGAGAATGCTGGCAAAAACTGCTTTTTAGCTTTTAGAACGAATCTTTCTCTCTGCTCTTAGAGAGCTTCGTTAGGGAGCATTATCAGTAGTTCAGGTTTTTATGCTGGAAAACTTGACCTTGAAAGACCAGGTGTACTGCCAGCATTCTGGGATATTTGTAAACTTGGAGCACTGCTTAGTCTGGGTAGTGCCTTTTTCCTTTTTTTTTTCCCCCCTCCTCTTGTTAGCTTCAATTCATTAACCCCTTTTTAGCAGATACCAGCAATGAACCCACTCTTTATCGTGGGGGCGCTGTGTAAGGGATTAAAAACTATGGTGTTACTCATGACTTATTGGCCAATCATCAATGTCATAATTACTTGTTGTGGAATTGTGTTCATATATAACCAAATAAGGGCACTGATGGAGACACCTGCATGGTACCTATATGCAATGTGGTATGATTTGAATTCTGACATTTACATCCCAGATGGAATGGCTAATTTTACAAACAACTACATCTCAAATGGAATAGCTAATTTTACCATCACCACGATGTTCAGACAAGTCTCCAGGCTTTCCTCTCAGTTTGTCAGACGTTTTTCAAATCTTGAATTAATGCTCAGCTTGGTGTGTGTGTTATCAGTCTCCCTGAATGTATTCCAAGGCACTCGTGATAAGGGGAAGAACTCTCCTCCAAAACCAGAGAATGCTGACTGGCAGGGAATATGGAGAGGTTTAGGAAAAATCTTAGAAGCATGGGGACCTGCAAGGCCATGGGATTTCACTCTTGAACACCTGTGGGATCCCGAGAAACTAAGCCAGTATTTGAGTCAGGGACGGTGCGGCTTACATAAATCTAAGGAGGTACAACTTATTTGGGGCTTGGCTTGTGCTTACCGCGCCCTATATAATACTATTCTGGAGAGAGAGAGTTTCCGAGCTGAGGATCAAGCCAAAGGGGAGAATCTCCAAGTCAAATCTGATCAATTGCAGGAGACACCAGTAACAATATCAGTTGCCCCTGTGGAAGGCAAGAAATGGAAATGAGTGTCCTCGCATCTAGAACGGAAAAAAGAAGAGGAGGAGGAGGAGGTGAAGGAAGATCCAGGTGAGGGGCCCTCCTCGGAACCACCATCATCGAGAAAGGCAAAAGGAATAACTAAGAGACATGCAGAAGAGAGTGATGAAGAGGAAGTCTCTATTACTACTCGTTAACCTCTGAAGATGACTGAAATCCAAGGCTCAAGAAAGGAGTTTACACGGCGCCCAAATGGAACTCAAATGAATCCACCCACGCCAAGACCACGACCCTGAGAGAGTGAGGACGACACCTGATATATGGCGGAAACTCACAACAACAGCACCAGACAGATATGCCGGTACACTAATGGCAACGTTTGACAGATACGAGGACCAACAGAGAAGACCATTGGTTTTTGAATAGATTCTTACGCTCCAAAGCTATGAACAACAGCTACCCCCAACTCACGCCTCCATTTCCGCCATCTCACAAATAATGGACCAACTGAATGAAATGCAAGAGCAAGTGTCTCTACTGATTAATCGTGACAAACCTGTAGTAGTATTAGAAACGCTTGATGAAGATCAGGATAATCAAAAGAGTCTAATGAAGGAGATGATCAAACTAATGCGAATCCAAGTAATTAAAGACGATGAGCCCTCCTTCTCACGTGCACCATCAAAAATCTCAGCTGTTAAAGGCAAACGCTTTCCAGCTCCAGTAAGGAATCCTACATCGCGAATTGCCTTGTGGCGTTACTTACGTGACCATGGAGAAGACATGAGGAAGTGGCATGACCAGGCTACTCCTGTACTATGAGCACGGGCGAGAGAATTACAAAGCAGATCAACCACCAGTGCAGTTGCTCCGGTTACCACAGGTAATGAACAGAGGGGCCCTGCCCTCAGTCGGGGGGGAAAGGGATAATAGAGTTTATTGGACTGTGTGGATCCGATGGCCTGGCACATCAGAACCACTGAAATATAAGGCACTGGTGGATACCGGTGCACAGTGCACTCTGATGCCCTTGAGTCATGAAGGGACAGAATCAATCCATGTTTCTGGAGTGACTGGGGGCTCTCAAGAATTCACTGTGTTGGAGGCCGAGATAAGCCTCACTGGTAGGAACTGGCAAAAGCACCCTATTGTGACTGGTCCAGGGGCTCCGTGTATACTTGGTATTGATTATCTCAGAAGGGGGCATTTCAAAGATTTTAAGGGGTATCGATGGGCCTTTGGAATAGCTGCTGTAGACACAAACAACATTAAGCAGCTGTCTGTTTTGCCTGGCCTGTCAGAAGATCCGTCTGTTGTGGGGTTGCTACAAGTGAAAGAGCAACAGGTACCAATTGCTACAAACACGGTGCACAGGCGGCAGTACTGCACCAACAGGGATTCCTTGCTCCCCATTCATAAGTTGATTCGTCAACTAGAGAGTCAGGGAGTGATCAGTAAAACTCACTCGCCTTTTAACAGCCCCATATGGCCAGTGCGTAAAGCAAGTGGAGAATGGAGGCTGACGGTGGACTACCATGGCCTGAATGAAGTCACACCCCCACTGAGTGCTGCTGTGCTGGACATTTTAGAACTCCAGTATGAACTGGAGTCAAAAGCAGCCAAATGGTATGCCACCACTGACATTGCTAACGCCTTCTTTTCCATTCCTTTGGCCAAAGAATCTAGGTCACAGTTTGCATTCAAAGGGGCATTCAGTACACTTGGAACCGTTTCCAAACTGTATTGGAACAGGGCAGTGCTCTTGAGCACCTGCAGTACATTGATGATATCGTTGTGTGGGGCGATACAGCAGAAGTCTTCACGAAAGGAGAGTGAATATACCAAATTCTTCTGTGTGCTGGTTTTGCTGTTAAGGAAAGCAAAGTGAAAGGACCTGCCCAGGAAATTCAGTTCCTAGGTATAAAGTGGCAAGATGGATGTCGTCACATCCCGACAGATGTGATCAACAAAATCACTGCTATGTCTCCACCCACTAGCAAGAGAGAGACAGTCTTTTCTGGGCATAGGGTGCTTTTGGAGAATGCATGTTCCAAACTATAGCCTCATTATAAGCCCCCTTTATCATGTGATGCGAATGAAGAATGACTTTACATGGGGCCCTGAGCAGCAGCAGGCTTTTGAGCAGATTAAGCAGAAAATAGCCCATGCTGTGGCTCTAGGGCAAGTACGGACAGGACAGGGTGTAAAGAACATCCTCTACACTGCTGCTGGAGAGAAAGGTCCCACTTGGAGTTTGTGGCAAAGAGCCTCAGGAGAGACCCGAGGCCGACCCCTGGGATTCTGGAGTCGGGCCTACAGGGGGTCGGAAGAGGACTACACTCCCACTGAAAAGGAGATCTTAGCCGCGTATGAGGGGGTTCGGGCTGCTTCTGAAGTGGTCGGTACTGAAACACAGCTTCTTCTGGCACCTCGACTACCAGTGCTGAACTGGATGTATAAAGGCATGATTCCCTCCACCCATTGTGCTACTGATGTCTCTTGGAGTAAGTGGATTGCGCTGATTACACAGGGAGCTCAGAAAGGGAACCTCAGTTCAGGAATCCTAGAGGTGATTAATAAAACTGGCCTGAATGTAAAGTTTGGAATATCACAAGCAGAAGAGGTATCGAATGCTGAAGTAGCCCCACCATACAATTAACTACCAGAAAATGAAAAGAAGTATGCCCTGTTCACTGATGTATCATGTCGTATTGTGGGGAAGCATCGCAGATGGAAAGCTGCTGTGTGGAGCCCCACACGACAAGTTGCAGAGGCCACTGGAGGAAAAGGAGGATCAAGCCCATTTGCAGAGATAAAGGCTGACCTTAGATTTTGCTGAACTGGAGAGGTGGCCAATGCTTTATCTTTACACTGACTCATGGATGGGGGCAAATGCTCTATGGGGGTGGTTACAGCAGTGAGAGCACAATAACTGGCAGCGGAGGGTTAAACCTATTTGTGCTGCTGAACCGTGGAAAGACATTGCTGCCCAAATAAAGGATATGGTTGTAAAGGTACGCCATGTAGATGCTCATGTGCCCAAGAGTTGGGCTACTGAAGAACAGCAAAAGGTAGATCAGGTAGATCGAGCTGCCAAAATTGAGGTGGCTCAGATAGACCTGGACTGGCAGAACAAGGGTGAATTATTTCTAGCTCGGTGGGCCCATGAGACGTCAGGCCATGAAGGAAGAGATGCAACATATAAGTGGGCTAGAGACCGAGGGGTGGACTTAACTATGGATGCTATTGCACAGGTTATTCATGACTGTGAGACATGTGTCATAATTAAACAAGCCAAGAGGATGAATCCTCTCTGGGAGGAAGGGCGATGGCAAAAGTATAAATATGGGGAGGCATGGCAGGTTGATTATATCACCTTGCCACGATCCCACAGTGGTAAGTGTTATGTGCTTACCATGGTGGAGGCAACCACTGGGTGGCTTGAAACATATGCAGTACCCCATGCTACCGCCCGAAACACCATATTGGGTCTCGAGAAACAAGTTCTGTGGCGACATGTCACCCCAGAAAGACTTGAGTCAGATAATGGGACTCATTTCAAAAGTTCTCTTGTAAATATTTGGGCCAAAGATCATGGCATTGAGTGGATTTATCATATCCCCTATCTTGCTCCAGCTTCTCTTAAAATTGAATGATACAATGGGTTGTTAAAAACTATGCTGAAAGCAACGGGTGGCGGAACATTTAAGCACTGGGAGAAGCATTTGGCAGAAGCCACCTGGTTAGTCAATACCAGAGGATCTATCAGTCGTGATGGTCCTACCCAATCCAGCTCCCTACATACCGCAGAGAGAGATAAAGTCCCTGTTGTACATGTGAAGAGCATGTTGGGAAAAGCAGTTTGGGTTCTTCCAGCTTCTGGAAAGAGCAAACCTCTCCATGGTACTGTTTTTGCCCAGGGACCAGGGTCCACTTGGTGGATAATGCAGAAAAACGGGAATGTTCCATGTGTACCACAAGGGAATTTGATTTTGGTAGAGTGCAGTCAGTAATTCTATGTATATATATGTGAACAGACATGTCTGTGTAATGCATTTTAATCATTGTTTTTTTGGATATATATACGTATATTATGCTTGATATAGCGATGTAGAATAAGGGGTGGAATATCATGGTTTTGTGATTTTTGTTTTTTGGTATTCCACGTGATAACATCATTTAGTGTATTGCAGCATCTGAAGCACAGACTCAGATGTGAACAGTCCACATCTTTTATTACAAGTTCTCACATCACTTACATACATTCACAAGTTTTCTTTTTCTAGCTTTCCCATCCCCCTTTACATGTTAACAGAGCATTCTACAAAACACTCTTGAATCGTTCACGCAGGCGCTTATTCAATCAGAGCCATGAGACGTTCTTTGTTCTTCAAAAGATGTACTTGGTTCTCATGCTGTTTATCTTGTTCTACAGCTGCTGCTCTAAGCAGCTTTTTTTTGTGTGTTCATACAATTAGTGTTATTATTATTTCATAGTGTGGAAGCAGTTTGCAAATAAATAAAAAAAGGGGAATTGTGGGAATACAAGAAAAAAAACTGTTCAGAGCAGCAGCTGTGGAGCAAGATAAACAACATGAGAACCAAGGTCACCTCTAGAAAAAGAAACCAAGTCTCATGGCTCTGATTGGATAAGCGCTTGTATAAACCATTCAAGAGTGTTTTTTCAGAATGCTCTGTTAACATTTTGCATGGGAACTGCTGAGTTACAGCCTGAACCTCTTATTGATCACCAGAGGCGAGCAATGAGTCAGCCCTGGGAGCACAGGTGAAAGCAATTCACCTGTGCTGCAGGAAGGGGTGGAGCCTGGCTCCACCTCTCCTAGACCCATTTAAGAGCTGACTACCAGTAGGGAAGTGTCCCTTCTTGAGATCTACACTGGTGGTGTTTCTTGAGTGAGCCCTTGATAAGGGTAAGCATCCTGTCTTTTCTCTTTGTCTTGCTTTGCCTAACTCTTTTATGGATTTCATTATTATAATATCTTAATAATCTTTGATTATACACTTGGCGAGGCAGGCAAGCCAAATATACTGAAATTTACATCACGTTCTTTCTTAGCAATTTCTATAAATGGGTCAAGGGGGAGAATGCTATCCCACTAGATAAAATGATTCCAGGGCAGATCGTGGGATTTGTGTGATCCCTTTGTTATGAACTGGCAGTTATCATTGAAAAATAGGGTCCCCTAGATGTTGTGGGAAACATCTCCCCATATTGCATGGCAGACTACTTTCAGGGATTAGTCCAAGATATATTGATCACCAAAGGAAGACAACTAGCTGCTTCTACAGTGGCATGACCACTATTAAATGCTTTAAATAATGCTGAAATGAGGAATAATATTTCAGAGAATGGAAATGAACTTTTGGAAGACTGTATTGAAAAGTTAGAACAGGAACTTGGCCTATTCACAGGAAAAAAAAACAATTCTGCGTCTTCCGATAGATCAAGTTGTTAACATCTCAATAAACAATGACCAGGCTCCTGAATCAACAGACTGCGTTGATCAGGAAAAAAAAATCTAAATCAGATCTCGAATCTATGATCTTGACAGATCCACTTGAAGTCCATCCTGTTATGACTCAAAAAACAAAAAAAGTACAGGGCAGACTGGCGGGGGTGCCACCTGATCAGTGGCCCACCACCCAGACTCACTTGCATGTAACAGCCCGGCTGTACACGGCAACAGAACTCATGGACTTAGTACAGCGATTTCAGCAGAAGTACAGAGAAAGTGTGCCAGCTTGGTTATTAAGACTGTGGGGTTCTGGGGCAGAAAGCGTTACGGTGAATGGCCTGGAAATAGCCAAGTTGGCCTCCATGACTGTCCATGCTGCTCTCAGGCAGAGGTTATATGTGGGTAATCAATATTGTGATGAAAAACAATCTATAACAGAATGGTTAATGGTGGCCTGCCATATGGTATGGCCCAATAAATCTGATATACCTCTACATACAGGGATGTGGTCCTCCATGGAGGACCTTCAAAACTATATCTGTGAACTAGGTGTAAGGGAAGCAATTTATGAAGACACATTTGATGGCCCTGATATGGTCAAATTCTCAGCGGGGATGGGAGACCTCATTCTACAGCAAGCTCCCTCCCATCTGTATGGTACTTAGGTCTCTATATTAAATCCCCTGGTGGCCTGAGAAGCAGTACTCCAGCAGGCTGCCCAGTTAGTGGCAGACATAGGAGAAACAGAATGCCTGCGGACAAGGTGCAATACTCAAATGTCGGAGGAAGCTGAGGTCCTGCTGGTGATTAAAACCACAGTGCCGGCTACTCAAGCTCCTCAATCAGGACCCATAGAATCACAGAATCACAGAATCACTAAGGTTGGAAAAGACCTATAAGATCATCCAGTCCAACCATCCATCTATCACCCATGGTTCTTGCTAAACTATATCTCTCAACACGACATCCAAACGTTCCTTGAACAGCTCCAGGGTCGGTGACTCCACCACTTCCCTGGGCAGCCCATTCCAGTGCCTGACCACCCTTTCAGAGAAGTAGTATTTCCTAATATCCAGTCTGAATCTTCCCTGGCGCAGCTTGAAACCATTCCCCCTAGTCCTATCACCAGTCACACGAGAGAAGAGGCCGACCCCCAGCTCGCTACAACCTCCCTTCAGGTAGTTATGGAGAGCAATAAGGTCTCCCCTGAGCCTCCTCTTCTCCAGACTGAACAATCCCAGCTCCCTCAGCCGCTCCTCATAAGGCCTGTGTTCCAGACCCCTCACCAGTTTTGTTGCCCTTCTTTGAACACGCTCCAGGGCCTCAATGTCTTTCTTGTAGTGAGGGGCCCAGAACTGGACACAGTACTCAAGGTGCGGCCTCACCAGAGCTGAGTACAGGGGGACAATTACTTCCCTGCTCCTGCTGGTCACACTACTTCTGATACAAGCCAGGATGCCATTGGCCTTCTTGGCTACCCGGGCACACTGCCGGCTCATGTTTAGCCGAGCGTCAACCAACACCCCCAGGTCCATTTCCTCTACACAGTCTTCCAGCCACTCCGCCCCAAGCCTGTAGCGTTGCTTGGGGTTGCTGTGGCCAAAGTGTAGGACCCGGCATTTGGTCTTATTAAACCTCATCCCATTGGCTTCAGCCCAGCTATCCAGCCTGTCCAGATCCCTCTGCAGGGCCTCGCTACCCCCAGGCAGATCGACACTTCCAGCCAGCTTGGTGTCATCTGCAAACTTACTGAGGGTGCACTCAATGCCCTCATCCAGGTCATCAATAAAGATATTGAAGAGGACAGGCCCCAGCACCGACCCCTGGGGAACCCCACTCGTGACCGGTAACCAGCCGGATTTGGCTCCATTGACCACTACTCTCTGGGCCCGGCCCTCCAGCCAGTTCCTTACCCAGCCAAGAGTGTACCTGTCCAAGCCACGGACTGCCAGCTTCTGCAGGAGAATGCTGTGGGAGACAGTATCAAAGGCTTTGCTGAAGTCTAGGTAGACTACATCAACAGCCTTTCCCTCATCCACCAGGCGGGTCACTAGATCATAGAAGGAGATCAGGTTGGTCAAGCAGGACCTACCCTTCGTGAACCCATGCTGGCTAGGCCTGATCCCCCGGTTGTCCCGCACTTGTCGCGTGATCTCCCTCAAGACAATCTGCTCCATAACCTTCCCCGGCACCGAGGTCAGGCTGACAGGCCTGTAGTTCCCCGGGTCCTCCTTACAGCCCTTCTTGTAGATGGGAGTCACATTGGCAAGCTTCCAGTCTTCCGGTACTTCACCAGTCAACAAGGAGCGCTGATAGATGATGGAAAGCGGCTCGGCTATCACCTCCGCCAGTTCCCTCAGCACTCTCGGGTGAATCTCATCCGGCCCCATGGACTTGTGGCAGTCCAGTTGGAGTAGCAGGTCTCTGACTGTTTCCTCCTGAATCGTGGGTGGTTTAGCCTGCTCTCCAGTCGAGACCACCAGGTCAAAAAGGGGGGTACCCTGAGGATAACTGGTCTGACCTTTAAAGACAGACGTAAAGAAGGCGTTCAGGATCTCCGCCTTTTCCTTATCCTCAGTAGTCACATTCCCAGCCTTATCCAGTAAAGAATGGAGATTCTCCTTAGTCCTCCTCTTACCGTTAATATATTTGTAAAAGGGTTTCTTGTTTCTTTTTATCCCAGCGGCCAGGTTGAGTTCGAGCTGGGCTTTCGCCTTTCTGATTTTCTCCCTGCACACCTTAACAACTTCTCTGTACTCTTTCTGAGTCACCCGTCCCTTCTTCCACAGGAGGTAGATTCTCTTTTTCTCCCGGAGCCTTAAGAAAAGTTCCCTATTCATCCACGCCGGTCTCCTTCCCCCCCGCCGGCTCATTTTGCAGCTCAGGGGGACAGCCCGCTCCTGCGCCTGTAAGACTACCTTCTTGAAGAGCAACCAGTTGTCTTGGACCCCTTTACCCTCTAGGACCGAAACCCAGGGGACTCCCCCTACTAGTCTTCTAAACAATTCAAAGTCCGCCCTCCGGAAGTCCAAGGTAACAGTTTTACTGTTCTTCCTCCTGGCTCCACCAAGAATCGAGAATTCTACCATCTCATGGTCACTCTGTCCAAGACAGCCCCCGACCACCACATCTTCCACCAGACCTTCTCTGTTTGCGAACAACAGGTCTAGCGGGGCAGCTCCTCTCGTAGGCTCTCTCACCAGCTGCATCAGAAAGTTATCCTCCATACACTCCAGAAACCTCCTAGACTGCTTCTTCTGCGCTGCGTTGTATTCCCAGCATATGTCAGGGAAGTTGAAGTCCCCCATGAGGACAAGGGCTGGCGATCTCGCAGCTTCTGCCAGCTGCTCATAGAACACCTCATCCGTCTCTTCATCCTGGTTCGGTGGTCTATAGCAGACGCCCACCAATATGTCTGCCTTGTCAGCCCTTCCCCTGATCTTTACCCATAGGGATTCAACCTTATCATCCCCAGCCACAAGCTCAGTAACATCAGAGCACTCTCTAACATACAGAGCCACACCACCACCCCTTCTTCCTTGCCTATCCTTCCTGAAGAGCTTGTAGCCATCCATTGCAGCACTCCAGTCATGGGAGCAGTCCCACCATGTTTCCGTAATGGCGACTAGGTCATAGCTTGCCTGCCGCACCACGGCTTCCAACTCTTCTTGTTTGTTGCCCATGCTGCGTGCATTGGTGTAGATGCACTTCAGCCGAGCCCCTCGCTTCATCCCTAATCCCATCGCCGCTCCCCCAGGCTCATCTCTAGGAGGCCTGGTTTTATCCCCTACCCCCTTCACATCTAGTTTAAAGCCCTCTCCACAAGTCCTGCCAGCTCCTGGGCAAGGATCCGTTTCCCCCTTCGAGACAGGTGAGACCCATCAGCAGACCCCATGCCAGGTGCCGAGTAGACCGCCCCATGATCAAAGAACCCAAAATTCTTGCTTTTGCACCAGCCTTTCAGCCACGCGTTTATGAGGTGTGTTTTTCTGGTAGTCTCAGCATCCTTCCCTGCCACTGTAGGAATACAGGCAAATACTACCTGTACGCCTGCTCCTTCAACTAACCTCCCCAGTCTCCTAAAGTCATTTTTCATAGTCCTCAGGCTTCCGTCAGTGACCTCATCACTGCCAGCCTCGGGTCTCCCGAAAACAAATGTTTAATGATTTAATTCGGGCTGGGGTCCAATTTGCTAAGATTGACGGCCAGCCCAATCATGTCCTTCTCCAGCTTTGGAGACAAATAAAGGACGACCAAAAATTTCAGACCTACCCTAAGAAACCAAGGGTAAGGGTTATAGAGAGAATGCCAACAAGGACATGGAACTTAGAGGATTTCATTGTTCCTAATAGGAAAAAAAGAAAGCCTCCTCAGGTGTCTCGGGCCACAATGCCTGAGCCACTGGAAGCAAAAGAATTGGCCATAGCTCAATTCATGGCGTGACGAGGGATGTTAGTCCCCCTAGGGCCTCCAGACAGGACTGGAGGCCCTATGTAGAGTTAATGATTTACTGGTTGCGAAAAAATATTCCAGGAGTTATGGCATTAGTGGACGCTGGAGCAGAAACATCAATTGTTTATGGAGATCCAACCAAATTTGATGGAGACAGAGTGATGATTGGTGGCTTTGGGGGACAGACTATTCCTGTCACCCAAACATGGTAGAAACTGGGGGTTGGGCATCTCACTCTCCCGGGGTGGAAAGTATCTATTGCCCCAGTCCAGGAGTACATCTTGGGCATAGATATTCTATGGGGTCTGGCTCTCCAGACAACTGTGGGAGAGTTCAGACTTGGACAGAGATGTATCAGTATCCGGGCGGTGCAGGCAATACTAAGAGGCCATGCGAAACATGGGCCTATTTGCCTGCTGAAACCACGCCGCATTACCAATGTATAGGCAGTATAGACTCCCAGGTGGGCAAGATAAAATATCGAGAATGGTCTAGGAATTAGAACAAGTGGGCATTGTAAGACCTGCACACAGCCCATATAATTCCCCCATATGGCCAGTGCGGAAGTCGGGTGGCACGTGGAGAATGACAGTGGATTACAGAGAATTAAATAAGGTCACGCCACCTATTCATGCGGCCGTACCCAATATTGCCTCCCTAATGGATACGTTGAGTAGGGAGATAAAAACCTATCATTGTGTCCTAGATTTAGCAAATGTGTTCTTCAGTGTCACAATTGCTGAGGAATCGCAAGATCAGTTTGTGTTTACGTGGGGAGGCAGGCAGTGGACCTTTCAGGTCCTGCCACAGGGGTGCGTGCATTCACCAACGTATTGTCACAATCTAGTGGCGTGTGACCTGGCTGATTTGGAAAAATCCTGATGATGTTAACTTGTATCATCGTATTGATGATCTCCTGCTGACATCCGACTCACTGGAGGCAGTAGGACAGGCGGCAGATTCATTAACCGCCTATTTACAGCAGAGGGGATGGGCTATAAATCCCCAAAAGGTGCAAGGTCCGGGTCTGTCTGTGAAATTCCTGGGGGTGGTTTGGTCAGGAAAGACCAAAGTACTACCCAGTGCTGTCATAGATGAGGTTCAGGCATTCCCTGTCCCTACAACATCGAAGCAGCTGCAAGAGTTTCTAGGTATACTGGGTTACTGGTGTTCATTTATACCTCACCTAGCACAGCTGCTGAGGGCACTGTACAGGCTCACAAAAAAGGGGCAGCTATGGGATTGGGGGAAAACAGAACAGGATGCTTTCCAACAGGCAAAACTGGCAGTTAAACAAGCCCAGGCATTGGGTATATTTGATCCTCCCCTCCCAGCTGAGTTGGATGTTCATGTTACTCAAGATGGCTTTGACTGGGGCCTGTGGCAACGCCAGAGTTCTGTTCGGACCCCCATTGGTTTTTGGTCTCAGGTCTGGCATGGAGCAGAAGAAAGATATAGTATGATTGAAAAACAGTTATTGGCTGCCTATTCAGCATTACAGGCAGTAGAGCCAATAACCCAGACGGCTGAAGTTATAGTGAAGACCACTCTGCCGATTCAGGGGTGGGTGAAAGATCTGACCCACCTTCTTAAGACAGGGGTGGCCCAAGCACAAACAGTGGCACGATGGGTCGCTTACCTCAGCCAAAGGAGCAGTCTGTCTTCATCACCCTTGAAAGAAGAGCTTCAGAAGATCCTAGGCCCAGTGACCTATCACAGTGATGCACCAAAAGAAACACTGGTCGCTCCACCAGAGAAGAGTCCCGTTCAGGAGGGGAAGTATCCTGTCCCTGAAGATGCCTGGTACACAGAAGGGTCTGGCAAGGGCTACCTGAGCAAGTGGAGAGCAATAGCATACCATCCTTCGACTGACCCAATCTGGTTGGGTGAGGGGGATGGCCAGAGCAGCTAATGGGCAGAACTGCGAGTCGTGTGGATGGTTATAACCAAGCCACCTGGTGATGGTATTCTGAATATCTGTACAGACAGTTGGGCTGTGTACCGGGGGCTCACTCTTTGGATTGCACAGTGGGCCACCCAGGAATGGACTATCCACGCCCGACCAATCTGGGGCAAAGACATGTGGTTAGACATATGGAATACAGTCAAACACAGGACTATATGTGTCTCCCATGTTTCTGGTCATCAGCCCCTACAGTCACCAGGAAATGATGAAGCTGATACACTGGCCTGAGTTCGATGGATTGAGAATTCACCGTCTGAGAACATCGCCCCTTGGTTATATCAGAAGCTGTGGCATGTGGGACAGAAGACAATGTGGGCAGCTGCTAAAGCATGGGGGCTTCCCCTACAGCTATCTGACATCGTCCAGGTATGCTGGGACTGTGACTTTTGCTCCAAGATGTGTTCGAGATCGTTGCTGGAAACAACAGCCCCTCTTGCTAGAGGACACAATCCTCTCCAGCGATGGCAGGTCGGTTACGTTGGGCCCCTTCCTCGGTCTGAGGGGGAAGAGATGTGCCCTGACCTGCATTGACACTGCAAGTGGGCTGCTGTAGGCCTATCTGGTTTCAAAAGCAAACGAGGCATATACCATCAAGGCACTGACTAAACTGATGTCTGCCTACAGGACACCTCAAGTCATCGAGAGCGACCAAGGGACTCATTTTACTGGTGCAACGATACAGCGCTGGGCAGAAGAAAACAACATCGAATGGCGATTCCACCTGCCATATAATCTAACAGGGGCAGGCCTCATTGAACGTTATAATGGTATTCTTAAGGCTGCCCTGAAGACAGACTCCCAGTCCCTGCAGGGGTGGATGTGAAGATGGTATGAAACCTTGCAGGACCTGAATGAAAGGTCTAGAGACGGCAGACCCAGTGCCCTGAGAATGCTGCAGACAATATGGGTCACCCTGTTTAGGATCCAAATTAGGGGCACTGATCATCAGGTAAGACCCCAGATTGGTAATGAAAATAATCTTCTGCTCCCTGCCCCTGAGAATTTAGAACCAGGCACCCATAGAGTAAAATGGCCTTGGAAGGTGCAGGTAGGACCCTAGTGGTGTGGCCTACTTGCACCTTGGGGGAGATAGTTGGAGGTGGGAGGCTCAGTAGTTCCTCCAGTAATAGGTACATGGCCTGCTGATATTGTGGTCAACACTCCGATCTTCATTGCTAAAGGGACCCCCATCATGTCCCTATGGCAGATCAGGACACCTCCTTTGGTGCCTGACATAGTTATGCAGCTGCAGACATCTGGCTGGAAGGTGTGGTACAGGTGGCCGGGACATGCCCCAGTACAAGCCGTTGTGTCTACCCAGGGTAGAAATACGGCCTGTATCTTGCCCTGGAGAGCAGTCCTTCTCCTCCTGGTACCCCTGAAACATCTGTATTATTCCCCATTAGTCTTTGAGCCTTCAGGATCACCGGAAGGAACGACATGCCATCAAAGCGTTCCAGTGTTACAGTCAGATCATGTGCAACACCTGGTGATGGCCTATATGGGACTGATGGAACATAAGACAGACCTGCACCTCACGACTGTGTGCTTCCAGTCACATCATCGAGCACTGGCCCATAAAAGAATATGGACATTCACTGATCGTCACTTGTCTTGAATTGTACCAACATGCATTGTGATGGAAACTGTATAAGTGTTGTGATATAGCGGGTCTCTGTATTAGGGCAACTTACCCATTAGTCAACCTGATCATTGGTTCATGCTGTGAAGGGGTGGAGTGTATGGGAACTGCTGAATCAGGGCCTGAACCTCTGATTGATCACCTGAGGCGAGCAATGAGTCAGCCCTGGGAGCACAGGTGAAAGCAATTCACCTGTGCTGCAGGAAGGGGTGGAGCCTGGCTCCACCTCTCCTAGACCCATTTAAGAGCTGACTACCAGTGGGGAATGGTTTCTTTTCTGGAGATCCTCTCTGCTGGGGTTTCCTGAGTGAGCTCTGTATTTGGGTGTGCGTCCCATTTATTCTGTCTTGCTTTGCCTAACTCTCTTGTCTGTTTCATTATTATGACATCTTAATCTTCTTTGTTTTTACTCTATCTTAATTGCGCCAATCAGGGACCCTTTGTGGGATGATTCGGGCAAGTGGACAACAGCAGGACGGTCGTGACAGAGGTTGGTGCCGTGTTGCAGTAGCTGGGATTTGGCACCGACTTAAGTGTTGCGATTAGCTGGAAGTAGGGTCGCTACCCACCCTCTGTATCCACGATGGAGTGGGAAGCTGCAGAGAAACTGCTGTTAAGTAGAGGGGAGCAGTCATCTCCTGAAGGCATGGCTGAGCTGGTGCATTGGGCTCGGAAGAATGGATGTTTGTTGGAAGTGGTGCTGATATTCAGTGTTGATGAATGGTGTGATATTGGGGACCACATGTGGGACTCAGTCATTAATGGTGGAAAGGAAGAAAAACTATTGCGGCCCCTTGACCCCTTGTGGAGGTCTATTAACTCCTTGAAAGCTATGCAAGCTGAGCGACAGGTAGCTGCTGCCGCTATGCAGGCACTGACCGGTACAATAAGTAATTCAGCTTTGGAGTTGGATGTGCCTGTTCAGGGTATCACACCCTGTGTGTTCCTTGGTAGGTCAGGTAAAAGCATCGTTAGAGACAGCAGCTCCTGATCTTTCAAATGACACTGCTACTGAATCATCTGCAGTACTGCAGCAGGAAAAAGGGCTATACCTGACATCACCCCTGATAGACACTGCAAGGAGCAGTCTCCTGCAGAACCAGAGAGCGATGATGGGGGTGAGGGGATGGAACACCTGGATTGTGAGGTTAAAATATTAACAGAGCGATTACATAATCTGGAAATCTGTATGCAGTAAACTAAGGGTACAGAGCCTGACTCAGGTTCTCAATAGTGCCTTCTACCGGTCCTGTCCTACTGATAGTGCTCCACTGACTCACCCGGCAGCTGCTCCCTCATGGTGGTCGGGGGTAATCTGTGATGCTATATTGGAGGGGCAATGGGAAACAGCTTCTTGAATTGTGTGCCCAGTGGTATATAATCAGCAGGGTGCATGATGGGAACCCCATGATTGGATATTGTTACAACAAGCGTGGAAAACGGTTACAGAGCACGGCCTTAAAGCCAAGGCATCTAAACAAATTATTCAATGGATTTTTACTGCTGATGTGAATATATCCAATGATATAAGAAATTTGGGTAAATTGATGTTATCACCATTAGAAAATTTGTTGTTTCTCCAAGATTGGTCCAATAGAGCACACTGTGAGGCTGCAGTAGCTCAGCAGCCTGTTGATCCGCTGTACGGCATTACAGCAGAAATGCTGACAGGGACAGGTCCCTATGCCTCCTCTGTCACACATGTTACTTTTCCAGCAGCCTTTAATAGCATGTCAGCTAGGCTGGCATTTTTTGAGGCAATTTTTGCCATTCCTGCTGGGAAAAAGGAGCCGACTTTGCTACTGTGCGCCAAGGGGTTACAGAACCATTTACTTGTTGTGTGGATCGAATGTGGGTAGCAGTTTGGGATAGTGATTTGCCTGAAGAAACTAAACAGCAGTTATTTCAGGTTATGGTGCATGATAATGCCAATAACCATACTTAAAGTATATTAGCTACGCTCCCACAAGGGGCCACACTCGAAAGCATGTTGCAGCGCATAGTCTGAGTCGAGCAAGGTCAACAGGTTTCACAAATTGCTGCCACTGTGCAAGTGGCTATAGCTACATCATCACAAGAAAGGGGCAGGAATGAGAAGCCTATATGCTTTCATTGTGGTCTTGTCGGTCATATGCGCCACAGTTGTACCAAAAAGGTATGGTGTGATGAATGTCAACAGCCCACTCATTCTGCCCAGTTTTGCCGCAGGATGGGAAACGGTCAGTGGAGCATGAAAGTTCGGCACACCCTGATACAAGCACTGAACACCAACTCAGAGGCTACCTCGATCAATATGTCCCTGGCACCCGAGGTAGTCTCGGAGTGGACGTGGCAACCGCAGTAGATGCCTATCTACATGATACCGTGGTCCACAAGGTGAAGTTAGTTGCCCGTGGACCGTTGTCTTAACATCAGCCTTTGCATGCTTTGCTGATGGGAAGATCTTCTCTGGGCTTATCCAGTGTGATGCTAGTTCTGGTGGTGATAGATTCTGATTATGTTGGACCTACATATGCATTGTTATATACTATCACCCCTCCTGTCTTTATCCCAGTTGGATCAAGAATTGCACAGTTAATTCCCCTACCGGCCCAAACTCCTGCAAGGGACGGTCCTACTAGGGTAGGGGGTTTGGGGTCAACTGGCCCTCTAGCCTGTCTAACAACTTATCTAGGGGAACAGCCAATGATACAAATAACATTGGCTTCTCAAGGTATCACTTTATCAGTAAAAGCTTTATTAGACTCAGGCGCTGATGTCTCTATTGTGTCTGCTGATGTTTGGCCTGCGCAATGGGTGACCTCCCCTGTCACAAATATTAGTGGTGTTGGTGGTTTTTCTACTACAAAATGCTCTACGCACTTAGTGCAAGTTCAGCTTAAGGGAGAAAGAGTAGTCTCTCTCCTATTACATGTTGTGACATTGCCCAATGGTTTGCAAATGCTAGTTGGTCATGATATTCTGTCCCAAATTGGAATTAGACTCATTAATCAGGATTTAGTCTAACGGTCACTGTGGCACTGCCACCTGTTCCTATCAACTGGAAAACAGATGAGGCAATATGGGTGGAACAGTGGCCATTGTCAAAGGGGCGTCTAGAAATTGCACAAGTGTTAGTACAAGAACAACTTCGAGCAGGTTATATTCGACCTTCCACTAGCCCTTGGAATGCACCAATCTTTGTTATTCCAAAGAAATCTGGCAAATGGCGCCTGCTGCATGACCTCTGAAAAATAAATGATCAAATGGAAGCGATGGGTGCCTTACAACCCGGTCTTCCTTTGCGTGCTATGTTACCGCAAGGTTGGCATACATTGGTTGTAGACCTTAAAGATTGTTTTTCCACAATTCCTATTGATGAACAAGACTGTAACTGTTTTGCTTTCTCTGTGCCATCTGTCAATAAAGTAGAGCCAGCCTCTTGGTATGAATGGGTTGTACTGCCTCAAGGCATGAAGAACTCTCCGACTATGTGTCAGCTATTTGTAGCCACAGCCTTGCAACCCATTCATAAAGCAAACCCTCATATGATCATTTATCATTACATGGATGACATCCTGTGCTGTCAGGAACAGCCTTCTGATAATAGCTGGGAAGTGCAACTAATATCCTGTCTCTCTCAATTTGGCCTTACGGTGGCACTGGAGAAAGTGCAATGCACCTTTCCTATGTTATATCTGGGTTGAAAATTGTCAGATGCTATGATATACCCTCAGACTGTAGAATTGAAAATTGACATTTCCACACTCACTGACTTACAGACTCTTTTAGGTCACTTACAATGGCTACGGCCATCAATTGGAATTTCTAACGCTCAATTGGAACTGTTGTTACAGTTGTTAAGGGGGAGATGTGCTGGTGATGCAATCGTACTGACGCCTGAGGCTAAGCAGGCTCTAATTCAGATTACCGCCCAAATTTAATCGGCAGCTAGCCATCATCAGTCCTTCATGATATTTCCCTTGTCATATATGTCCAGGAGAAGCATGCTTTCACAGTCATTTGTCAATGGAAAGAAAGGTACGCTTCTCCTCAAAACAGGCCTACTAAACAATTTTCTACTTCTCCTTCTGTGTTTTTTTGTTTTTTTTTTTTTTTGCTGGAATGGCTGTTTCCCCCTGCTCAGCCTCGGTTGTCCTTGATGACTCGTGTCAATATACTAGCTGAACTGATTTGTATGGGCAGAGACAGAGTTCTCTGCATAGCAGGGTGAGAACCTGACAATATTAGTTTACCCTTTACTTCGTGGTGAGCAGAGTGGGTGTACCATCATTCCCTCTCCTTACAGTTGGCTTTAGAAGGGTATCCTGGCCATCTGCATACAGAACACCCAGATCAGTGAGTAGTGCAGTTACTGGAAAAAACTGATTGGATTGGAATACCTCAGTATTCAAAACAACCGGTGGATGGTCGCACAGTATATACTGACACTGGATGCCAGAGCCACAAAGCTGTCTGTGTATGGTGGGACAATAGCTGGAAGCATTGGTTTGTGCCAACGGAGCCACGAGACAGCTTACAAACTATGGAACTAAAGGCAGTTTTATGGGCCTTTACTGCGTGGCCAAATGAACCTCTAAATGTAACTGATTCCCTCTACGCCGCTGGCGTATGTCAAAGAATTGAGGATGACCACATTAGAGACAACATGAATGTGTGGCTTATCTCTCTGTTTTTACGTCTTAAACACACTTTACGGCAAAGAAAGGAACCATATTGTGCCATCCACATTCGCAGCCACCTAAACACTGTTGGTTTAGGGGAGGGTAATGCTGTTGCTGATAAATTGGTTATGGTGACCCCTGTTAATCTGTTTGATGCTGCTCGTAGCTCTCATGAGATGTTTCATCAAAATGCCCGTGGTTTACACACACAGTTTAATATTGGTGTGAATGATGCAAGGTTGATAGTTCAAACATGTCCACAGTGCAGTTACCATAACGGTGGCTTTGGGTTGGGGACTAATCCCTGAGGATTGAAAGTATTGGAAGTGTGGCAAATGGATGTCACCTATATTGCAGAGTTTGGTCGATTGCGATGTGTTCATGTCACTATCGACACTTACTCTGGGTTTATATGGGCTTCTCCTTTAGCTGGTGAATCTGCTAAATACGTCATTAAACATTGGATTGCATGTTTTGCTATCCTGGGAGTTCCAAAACAAATTAAAATGGATAACAGGCCGGCCTATAAGTCACAGTCAGTACAGTCTTTTTTGCAAAAGTGGGGAGTTCAACATAAGTTTGGGATTCCACATACTCCTACAGGTCAGGCTATTATAGAACGTGCTCGTGCTACGCTAAAAGCGCAACTAAACTGAATGAGCAATATATGTGATGTGCCAGATCGCCTCATGAGCGCTCTTTTCTCCCTTAATTTCCTTTCTGTATGAGTAGGCTCATCGGTACCTGCTATAGCCTTGCATCATTCAGGTACTAGTATGAGAGTGCTATCTGAGTCTGCTGAAGTATCTTACAAAGATCCATTGACTGGAGATTGGAAGGGCTCAAGTACTATCATATTTGTAGGAAGAGGTTATTTTTGTCTTTCCACAGATGATGGCCCTATTTGGATTCCTGCTTGCAGTGTTCGCCATTGGCATGGAAACACTACCCGAACCATACCAAATCAACCCGCGGCAAAACATGTGGGTCACCTGGGCTAAATCAACAGGCCGGACCGACTTCTGCTTAGCGCTTGCTTCTGCCACTGATCCCTTCCAAGCTTGTTTTATAGGGATGCTGTTTCTAAATGATTCTGACTTTTCTGCTTACTCCACAGGTAGTTGCAATGTATTGTATACTCCAGGTGATTGTTCTTTCAAACTTCTTAGGAGTCTCAATACCACTATACCCTGGGACCCACAGGAGTTAAATCTTCTTGGAACTCAGCAGATCAGACATGTGTGACATCCACTCTAAACGCATGGGTAGCTTTAGTTGTCCTTATACCAGGGGCTGTTGCTGGGAATAGGTATTATAACTATTAGTACAGTTATCGGTATTGTAAAACGCTTACTCAACAAAAAAAGGGGAAACGGTTGGCGCAGGGTGGCCATGTGTACCCCCCATTGCAGCTCCCCATTGCAGCTCACGGAACCCACGAAAAGAATGGCATCAGGATGTGAAATGATGAGAAAGACTGATACCAGGCCTGAAACGACCATGAACTCATAATGACTGGGATTGTGTGCTTCTTATTGTTTGGTATTGCTTTTTAACTTGTTGTATTGCAAATAGCAACAGTAGTAATGGTTGTTGTGTGCTTCTTTTATTTTAGTAATAGACTGAATGTGAATTAACAGGATTTAATGTTACCAATGCTGGAATCTATGGAAATAGCTATTTTAATGTATTAGTAGCACTAAGACAAAACCTGGAAAGGAATCCCAGGCAAAGAGATGACCCTATATTATAGAATGATTAACTTTCCTTCATCCCACTAATCAGGAATTTAAAATATGACCATGCATCACTTGAGATAAAGGTGCACGCTAAGAGTGTTAACCTTGATAGTTTATTCTGTTTTGCAAGCAGGTGTACCACTTTGTCAACGGTTTATGGGCTGGTTCGGCCCGGTTCCGTGACTAGCAGGGCGGAGGGATCTGCAGATCCGCGCCTCCGGAAAAAGGAAACAGGGGACCCAAAATAATTGAAAACAGCGGCAACGATCTGAGGTGAAACAAATGAATTTACTAAATATAGTAACAGCAAAATATAATGAGAGAGAGAGAGAGAGAGTGTGTGCGCGAAAGGTGGATAAGTCTCACCACAACGCTGAGGTGAGAAGCGCAGTCCAGTTGAGCTGATGAAGAGAAGCAGATGGAGGAGAGCAGACGGTGAAGCACAGGCGAAGAGGAGCAGGCGAAGAAGAGAACATCAGGTGACCTTGCCGGGAGTTACATCTCCTTGCTGACCGCAAAGCCCCCTGGGGAATGTAGTTGTTGTTCTCCTCCAGACAGGCACCCGGAACTTGAGCATCCACCCACAGTCAAACATTACATGATGTTATGATGTGGAATACAGATAACCAAAAATCATAAAACTATGACACACTTGAGCTCTGTATCACGCACTGGCCATGCAGATGCAGTGTACAAATGGAAAATACCCTTTGGACCCTGAGAAGAATAAAAGCCAGAGAGAATTTGTGGTGGGTGAGAGAGGAAAAGTGCACCTTGAAGCAGGGGACGCCCTGCTGGCACTGCCTATTGCATTCACCACGACCATGTTCTTTCTCTCTCTTTTTCTGCAGGTTGTTGGTTCTCGAGGGTGAGTAAGTAATAATGCCCCTAGTTCTATCTGACATGCAAAAGTTGCCCGACTATTAATTTTCTATTAGCCCAAAGGCGTAATCATGGGCACTCTAAAAGCATCTGTTGTACAAATCTTAGTGATCTTTCAAAATCAATATATCAGAATATATAAAAGTTGAAGATCTCTTTCAAGGCAGTGAGAGATTAACACAGAATGGGGCCTTCCGGGATTTATTTCCATGTTGCAGAAAGTTGGGCTGCAGGCCAAACGTGTTTGTTCTTTTTAGTAGGTTAACAGTATTTCTTGTAATTATGCTATGTTTGCCTTGTCTCCTTTCTCACACTTATAGTATCGTCAGTCGAGGCCTTGATCGAGTTATAATGATTGCGTTATTAATATAATTAGTACTATTATTTTATAGTATGGTAGAAGTTTGCGAATAAACAAAAAAGGGGGAAATGTGGGAACACAAGGAAAAAAAACTGTTCAGAGCAGCGGCTGTGGAGCAAGAAAAACTGCTCAGAGCAGCAGCTGTGGAGCAAGTTAAGTGGCATGAGAATCAAGGACACCTTTTGAAGAACAAAGAACGTCTCTCGGCTCTGACTGGATAAGCGTCTGTGAACGACTGAAGAGTGTTTTGCAGAATGCTCTGTTAACATGTATAATTAGAGTAGTGCTTAACAATAAAGTAGACTAATAGCTTTTAACCACATTGGTGTGCTGTTATGTCTCTAGCGCGTCCTGAGAGTCCAGAGACTTCCCCACAACTAATTATATTAATAGAGTAATTATCATAACTCAATGAAGGCCTCGAATGACAATGCTCTAAATGTGAGAAAGAAGACAAGGCAAACATAGCATCATGACAAGAAATACTGTTAACCTACTAAAAAGAACAAACACATGTTTGGCCTGTAGCCCAAGTTTCTGCAACCTGGAATTAAATCCCTGAGGGTCCCGTTCTGTGTTAATCTGTAACTGGTTAGGAAAAAGTCTTCAACTTTTGTATATTCTGATATATTGATTTGTACAACAAATGCTTTTAGAGTGCTCACAACCATGCCTTTGGGCTAATAGAAAATTAATGGTCATACAACTTTATGAAGTTGCATGTTAGATAGAATGAATATTAGTGGGCAAATGTGCTAGAGTATCACTAGGGGCTTTATTACTTATCGACCCTTGAGAAACAACAAACTGCGGAAAAGGAGAGAGCAAGAACATGTTGGCAGTGGATGTGATAGGCAGTGCCAGCAGGGCGTCCCCTGCTTCAAGGTGCACTTTTCCTCTCTCACCCATCACAGATTATCTCCTGCTTTTATTCTTCTCAGAGTCCGAAGGGTATTTTCCATTTGTACACCGCATCTGCATGGCCAGTGCGTGATACAGAGCCCAAGTGGAACACCTGCTTGCAAAACAGAATAAACTATCAAGGTTAACTCTCTTAGCGTGCACCTTTGTCTCAAGTGATGCATGGTCATATTTTAAATATCCTGATTAGTGGGATGAAAGAGTTAATCATTCTATAATACAGGGTCATCCCATTGCATGGGATTCCTTTCCAGGTTTTGTCTTCCCAAATCAATAAAAGGATAACTGATAGGCTGATAGCATCATAACTGAGCGTTATTAATACATTTAAAAAGATATTCCCATAGATTCCAGCAATGGTAACATCAAATCCTGTTTAATTCACATTCAATCTACTACTAAAATAAAAGAAGCGCACCACAACCTAGATAATGCCTAATAATTGTAATTCTTGAGACTGCATTGATATCGCAGGAAAATCACCCACTATGTCATACCATTACTAATGTTGTTATTCACAATTCAGCAAGTTACAAAGCAATACCAATAAGTAAGAAGCACACAATCCCAGTCATTATAAGGACTGGATATTATTTTCTGCCTTGAGATGAGGCCGAACATATCATGCTGGAACCCACGTAGGGCCAGTCCCTGTGGGAACACAAGCATATCCACGACCCCAAATTATCAGTGGTAAGGGACTTTCCCAATGCCCTGTGGCCATTTTCTGAACATTGACCATTGGCCATTCCTTGAGCATTGGGTAGGCCCCAAAATGATGATCCACACAAGTTGTATCTGTACGATCACGATTCAAAAAATTCAGAACAAGCAAAGCCTTACATAATCTAGCTTGCGGTGTGTCTCCCGTATTCCACCTTTTTTGTTTATTAAGCATGGATTTCAATGTTTGATGAGTACGCACAATGATAGCTTGTCCAGTGGGAGAATGAGGAATGCCTGTAATATGTCTAACCTCCCATTGTCAGAGTAAAGTTTGAGTGGCCTTAGAAGTATACGCAGGTTCATTATCTGTTTTTATAGTATGTGAGATCCCCATGCCAGCATAAGCAGATAACCACTGTTTATGGGCATCTCAACTGCATTTGCCTGTATGTGCAGTGGCAAATATGTTAGAAGAATGAATATCTATTGTTACATGTACATATTTTAGACGGCCAAATTCGGGAACAATGGTGACATCTGTCTGCCATAGTTGAAGAGGTGCTGTGCCACAAGGATTTGTCCCAATTTGCGGCAAAGGGGCAATTGCCTGGCAGTCTGGGCATGTTAGAATAATGTTGCGGGCTTGATCCACCGTCAGTTGGAATTGCTTTTGTAAGGCTCTCCTATTCTGATGAAAAAATTGATGGGATGCCAAATTAATTGAGGGGTAGCAAAGGCGAGTGTTGCTTGGTCAGCCTTATGGTTTCCCACAGTTAAAGGATCAGGCAACGTAGTGTGTGATTGAATGTGCATAATGAAATAAGTACAGTGCGAGACATAATGTAAAACTTGCTTGAGCTGTGCAAACAAAGCAGGGTTGTTAACTTCCTTATGAAAAGATCCTTCAACCCGCTGAATGATACCTGTAACCTACAAAGAGTCAGTTCTGAAAAAATTTGGAAAGCTCGAGCTACTGCAGCGAGTTCTACAATTTGAGGTGATCTATCAACAACATGTACGTCTGACTGCCATCGTGTAGCAGTCGCATGCCAGAGAACCACTGCTCGGTGTGTCTTGCCGGAGCCATCTGTAAATACAGTAGCAGCATCAGGTATTGGAACATGTGAAAGTAAAATATTAGCAGTAAGGGACAGATCACTCAAATTATGTAGTAACTGATGTTTGGGGGGATGGGTGGAGATTTGTCCAGTATAGTCTGTTGTAACAGTTTGTAAAGCGAGCGACTGTGCAAGCATCCAATCTACATCTTTTTTAGTATCAGGTATGTAGATGCAATCGGGGTCAAGAGCTTGTAAAATTTGTAGACGATGTCGACCTCGCTGTATTAGCATTGCAAATATCTCCACTCGTGATGTAATCGTTTTTGAAAATGTATGCAGTAAGAATATCCATTCGAGGATGATGAGAGGATCTTTTCTTGAGGTATCCCATTGACATAACAGACTATATGGCTCATGTGAGTTTGATATTATTATAAGAGATACTGGAAGTGATAAACAAACACGATGGCTATATCGATGTTGCAATGATTTACTACAGAGTCCAAGCATTGTCACGCTTCTGGTGTTAATTGTCTTTTAGAGGTTCGATCTGGGTCTCCCTTGAGTAGCTGGAATTGAGGGTGCAGCTTTTGAGTAGTAATACCCAAAAGCGGTCGCAGCCAATTGATGGTTCCTAAAAATTTTTGCAGATCATTTAATGTCTGTACGTGAGGTACTATTTTGAGGATTTGCGGCTGAATGGTGTGAGATGTGATCTTCCATCCTAAATATTTCCACGGAGAACTAAGCTGTACCTTTTCTTCTGCTATTTGTAAACCGACAGATTGGACTGCCTGCTGGACAAGCAGTAAAGCGTCCTGTAGATCCTCTTCTTGTTCTGCTGCTATTAATATATCATTCATGTAATGATAAATAAGGATGTGAGGTCTAGCTTTTCGTACTGGTTGTAATGCATTTGCTACAGTCAATTGACATATTGTTGGACTATTAAGCATTCCTTGTGGTAACACGGTGCAATGATACCGCTGAGCAGGGCTTTGTTGGTTGATGGAGGGCACTGAGAAAACGAATTGTGGTGCATCTTTTGGATCTACTGGAGCAGGATCAAAAAGTTCCTCTGGTTCTGGTCCATTTTTGACTTTAACCAAGTTACATGCAGGCTGCAGAGATGCAGCAGCAGGTGACGTAGGCAGGGCGGAGGAAGGCCGCATCATGGCAACGATGTGGGTGGGGTGGAGGGCAGGAGCAGCAGGGCAGGCATCAGGAGTGAAGCGGAGGGCAGGAGCATGACCAGCATTGTGGGCAGAGCCGAGAGCAGGAGCAGTGTGGTGAACACTGAGGGCGGAGTGGAGGGCGGCAGCGCAGGGGGTTCACAATTTCTCTTCTCCCTGACTGGGGGGGTGGGTCAAAGCCATGGATCGAATCCAGGCAGAGGCTGCTTCCCAAACTGAAGGGCAGTGGCGGGAGTGGGAGGGAGGGCAATGGGGAATAGTCAGAAGAAATTCTTCCTTGTTTAATTTGTTTAAGCCCTTCCATTATTTGGCACCACACAGGTAAAAGTTTAGCAGCCATTCTGTCTTTAGTAATAGAAGCCTCCCAGAGTTTTGTGCCAATTTGGTCCCAAAGCTCTCCATCAAGAGGGAACCCAGTTTTCAGAAATTAAGGTATGTTTCTGCTTATCCATTTAAGAAAAGTAACTAATGCTGAGGTAGATACAGGCTCATTCTGAACCTTTAAAACTAACCATAATACTTCAAGATTTACTTGTTTCTCCTTCATTAGTGAACTCCCCATAGTTCCCGACTGCTCACCTTCTGTCCTGCAGAATGGTGCGAGCGCGCATGAAACAATCTCTCCATAGTTCAGTCGGGCAGCGTTGCTGGACCGGGTTCGCTCAGACTCGGCCAGATTTGCTCCACGCAGTGGGCGCCATTTGCAGCATCTGATGCACGGACTCAGATGTGAATGATCCAAATCGTTTATTACAAGTTCTCACATCACTTATATATCTTCATGTTTACTTTTTCTAGCTTTCCCATCGACCCCCTACAACTTTCCCATCCACCATTAAATGTCAACAGAGCAATCTACAAAACACTCTTCAACCATTCATGCAGGCGCTTATTCAATCAGAGCCGTGAGATGTTCTTTCTTCTTCTAGAGGTGTCCTTGGTTCTCATGCTGTTTATCTTGCTCCACAGCTTCTGCTCTGAACAGTTTTTCTTGTATTCCCACAATGAGTCCCATTATCTGATTCAATTCCTTCTGGAGTGCCATGTCGCCACAGGACTTGTTTCTTGTGACCCAATATTGTGTTTTGGGCGGAAGCATGTAGTGCTTCATATGTTTCAAGCCACCCAGTGGTTGCCTCCACCATGGTAAGCACATAACACTTACCACTGTGGGATCGTGGCAAAGTGATATAATCAACCTGCCATGCCTCCCCATATTTATACTTTTGCCATCGCCCTTCCCCCCAGAGAGGTTTCATCCTCTTGGCTTGATTGATTATGGCACGTTTCACAGTCATGAATAACCTGTGCAATAGCATCCATAGTTAAGTCCACCCCTCGGTCTCTAGCCCACTTATATGTTGCATCTCTCCCTTGATGGCTCAAGGTCCCAGGGGTCCACTGAGCTAGGAATAATTCACTCTTGTGTTGCCAGTCCAAGGCTAACTGAGCCACCTCAATTTTGGCAGCTCGATCTACCTGGTGGTTATTTTGTTGTTCTACAGTAGCCCGACTCTTGGGAACATGAGCATCTACATGATGCACCTTTACAGCAATATTCTTTATTCGGGCAGCAATGTCTTTCCACAGTTGAGCAGCCCAAATAGGTTTACCTCTCTGCTGCCAGTTGTTTTGTGCTCCCACTGCTGTAACCACCCCCATAAGGCATTTGCCACCATCCACGAGTCAGTGTAAAGATAAAGCATTGGCCACCTCTCCCATTCAGCAACATCTAAGTTCAGCCTTTACCTCTGCAAATTGGCTTGATTCTCCTTTCCCTTCAGTGGCCTCTGCAACTCGTCATATGGGGCTCCACACAGCAGCTTTCCATCTGCGATGCTTCCCCACAATACGACATGATCCATCAGTGAACAGGGCATATTTCTTTTCATTTTCTGGTAGTTCATTGTATGGTGGGGCCTCTTTATCACATGATACCTCTTCTGCTTGTGATATTCCAAACTTTTTGCCTTCAGGCCAGTCCATGATCACCTCTAGGATTCCTGGATGGCTGAGATTCCCTATCCATAGTCGTGTAATCAACGCAATCCACTTACTCGAAGTGGTATCATGTCACGGAGTTATCTAGATCTATCAGTGCCTGTGACAGGGACCAGCAGGCCTGCAGGCCCACCGGCCCAAAAACAGAACAGTGGCAATGATCTAAGGAGGAAACTTTATTTTACTAAATATGATATTGGAATGCAAGATATCACAATATAATACAATATAATTGGAATTGAGGCTAATAAAATCAAATAAAATGAGAGAGTGTTCGAAACTGAAAGCCTTACTTTGAATGGAAGGCGCACGGCTGGGGAGCACACCCCCACACTGCCAGGCAGCGAGCAAGAGAGAGATCCCGTGACTTCCTCCCGTGTCTTATCTTCCTCTCTGAACGTTAAATCCTCTGGGATGTGTAGTTCTTCTGTTCTGAGAACCAGGTATCCGGAATGTTGTCAGTCCCCGGAACGGGAGTATTAACTCTTGGATTCCCTGTGCTTTACATGATGTTATGATGTGGAATACCGATAAGAAAATTAGAAAACCATGACACATCAGTAGCATGATGGGTGGGGGGAACCTTTCCCTTAAACATCATGTTCTGCACTGGCAGTTCAGGTTCCAGAAGGAGCTCTGTTTCAGTACTGATTATGTAAGAAGCAGCCCGAACCCCCTCATATGCAGCTAAGATCTCCTTTCCAGTTGGAGTATAGCACTCTTCAGACCCCCTGTACGCTCAACTCCAGAATCCAGGGAGTCGGCCTCGGGTCTCTCCTGAAGCTCTTTGCCATAGACTCCAAGTGGGACCTTTCTCTCCAGCAGCAGTGTAGAAGAAGTCCTTTGCATCCCGTCCCCTCCATACTGGCCCCAGGGCCATGGATTGGGCTATCTCCTGCTTAATCTGCTCAGAAGCATGCTGCTGCTCAGGGCCCCACACAAAATTATACTTCTTCCACGTCACCTGATAAAGGGGGCTTACAATGAGGCTGTAGTTTGGAACATGCATTCTCCAAAAGCCCACTACACCCAGAAAAGATTGTGTCTCTTTCTTATTAGTGGGTGGAGGCATAGTAGTGATTTTGTTGATCACACCTGCTGGGTTGTGACGACATCCATCTTGCTACATTATTCCTAGAAACTGAATTTCTTGTGCAGGTGCTTTCACATTGCTTTGCTTAATAGCGAAAACATAATGCAGAAGGATCTGGATTATTTGCTCTCCTTTCTCAAAACCTTCCCTTCCTGCGTTGCCCCACACAATAATCTCATCAATGTACTGTAAGTGCTCAGGAGCATCGCCCTGTTCCAGTGCAGTTTGGATCAACCCATGGCAAATGGTTGAGCTGTGTTTCCACCCCTGGGGCAAACGATTCCTGGTATACTGAATGCCCCTCCTAATGAAAGCAAACTGTGGCTAACATTCTTTGGCCAAAGGAATGGAAAAGAAGGCATTACAATGTCAATGGTGGCATACCATTTGGCTGCTTTTGACTCCAATTCATATTGGACTTCTAACATGTCCAGCACAGCAGCACTCAGTGGGGGTGTGACTTCATTCAGGCCACGGTAGTCCACAGGAACAGGGGACCCCAAAATAATTAGAAACAGTGGCAACGATCTGAGGAGAAACAAACTAATTTACTAAATATAGTATCGGAATGCAAGATAACACACCATAATACAATATAATTAAAATATAATGAGAGAGAAAATGTCCAAAAGGTGGATAGGCCTCACCACAACGCTGAGGTGAGATGTGCAGTCCAGTTGAGCAGCAGGGAAATGGGAGGAGAGCTGACGAAGAAGAGCGGATGAAGAAGAGCGCATCAGGTGACCTTGCCAGGAGTTATATCTCTTCTCTGTGACTGCAAAGTCCCCTGGGGAATGTAGTTCTTCTTCTCTTCCAGGCAGATACCCAGAACTTGAGCATTAACAGTTAAACGCCCACTGCCCTACATGATGTTATGATGTGGAATACTGAAAACCAAAAATCACAAAACCATGACAACTCTATAGCCTGAGAGATATAGAACAGGTATGTTTATTTCCGCAGTGTGCATACGCCGGTTGCAAGGGGGATAGATCTGCCTAACTTGCACGCAAGACAAGACAAGCAAAAGCTCATTACATATATTGGCCAAGTTCACACATATTCAGCAGATTTCTGAGAAGTCCTTTGTATATGGTCCCTCCTCCTTGCGCCTGCATCATAAGCTGTGGGGGGCTTCTCCTGGTGGTCGTTGGATGAAGGCTCATAGTCTTCCTCGCTGTAAACTTCTAACCTTTTCCGGAGAGGGGGGGCTACCCCTAACCAGTGGTTATCTTGTCCCCGCTTACAGTCCTTAAGCTGTCAAGCGTCATGCTTCTTATCTTACTTTTACAACATTCACATGTTTACAACTTCCCTTATCTCCACCTACATTCTATTCACATTCTATTCACTTTACTCTCTTCTACAGCTTAACCCTTTTATGCCTCAATTCCCCCCTTTTCTTTAATCTAGCAGAAACATCTATCTGCTAGATTTTTGTCATCTTCATCTAGTGGCTTCTGAAAGTATGCCCCTCTTTCTACCTTCTGTCTTAATTCGTACCTCTTCCAATTTTCATATTCCTTCCCTGTGTTCTGACATAAGCACATTGAGTATCTTAGTGTTAAACACGTAAAACCTACCAAGAAGAGTAGAGCTATACTTGCTAAGAAAATTTGTTTTAGTCATTTAAGTTTTGGTAACCAACTAGTAAGTTTTTCCCATAGTCCAGATAGGGCTGTTCCCCAATCAGTATTGTCTTCATGTAGGACTTTGGTTTGCATCCAGATTGTCTCTAGGTGTGTTTCAACCCTTTCATCTTTATTTATATAAGCACAACAGCTTTGGTTTATTATGGAACACACTCCTCCTTCCTTTGTGGTCAACAGATCCAGCACCATTCTATTCTGTAATACGACTTTAGATAGGGAGGACACCTCCTCTTGGATTGACTGTATGGCGTCCGCTGTGGCATTTTCAATTATTTCTAAAGTCGCAGAAATGTTCACTATAGCTCTTTCTAACTGTACCACTCCTTAAGAAGGGATAAGGGCCCTCACGAAGCTGTGGTATCCTGTATTATACCTTATCAATGGATTGTTTACTCTTTTAACTCGTCTCCAAGGAGAATGAAAAATTCTAGTCAGGGGCTTGAGGTGATTATGTATGCTAGTTTGGGGCATGTCAATGGTTTACGGGCTGGTTCAGCCCGGTTCCGTGACTAGCGGGGCGGAGGGATTTCGCAAAATCCGCGCCTCCGGAAAAAGGGAACAGGGGACCCCAAAATAATTAGAAACAGTGGCAACGATCTGAGGAGAAACAAACTAATATACTAAATATATTATCAGAATGCAAGATAACACACTATAATACAGTATAATTAAAATTGAAGCTACTGCCCCCTGTCACGGGCATAAATTGATCTAGTTAACTCCATGACAGATTTTGGTGGAGAATGTGGGCAATAGCTGCTTTTTAGCTCTTAGAACGAATCTCGCTCTCTGCCCTTAGAGAGCTTCATTAGGGAGCATTATCAGTAGTTCAGGTTTTTGTGCTGGAAAACTTGACCTTGAAAGACCAGGCGTGCTGCCAGTATTCTGGGATATTTGTAAACTTTGAGCACTGCTTAGTCTGGGTAGTGCCTTTTTTCTTTCACCCCCTCCTCTTGTTAGCTTCAATTCATTAACCCCTTTTGAGCAGCTACCAGCGATGAACCCACTCTTTATCGTGGGGGTGCTGTGTAAGGGATTAAAAGCTATGGTGTTACTCGCGACCTACTGGCCAATCATCAGTGTCATAAATACTTGTTATGGAATTGTGTTCATATATGACCACATAAGGGCACCGATGGAGACACCTGTATGATACCTATATGGGTACCTATATGCAATGTGGTATGATATGAATTTTGACACTTGCATCCCAGATGGAGTGGCTAATTTTACAAGCAACTACATCCCAAATGGAATAACTAATTTTACAAACCACACGATGTTCAGTCCAGTTTCCAGGCTTTCCTCTCGGGTTATGAGACGTTTTTCGAGTACTGAGTTAATGCTCATGTTTGTGGGCGTAGTCCTGTTCAAGTTATCAATCTCCCTGAATGTATTCCAATATAGGCGGGGTAAGTGGAAGGAGTCTCCTCCAAAACCAGAGAATGCTGACTGGCAGGGAGTATGGAGAGGTTTAGGAAAAATCTTAGAAGCATGGGGACCCGCAGTGTCATGGGATTTCACTCTTGAACACCTGTGCGATCCTGAGAAACTAAGCCAGTATTTGAGTAAGGGACGGTGCGGCTTACATAAATCTAAGGAGGTACAACTTATTTGGGGCTTGGCTTGTGCTTACCGTGCCCTATATAATACTGTTTTGGAGAGAGAGAGTTTCCGAGCTGAGGTTCAAGCCAAAGGGGAGAATCTCCAAGTCAAATCTGATCAATTACAGGAGACACCAGTAACAATATCAGTTGCCAATGTAGAGGGCAAGAAATGGAAACGAGTGTCCTCGCATCAAGAACGGAAAAAAGAAGAAGAGAAGGAGGAGGTGGAGGAAGATCCAGGTGAGGGGCCCTCCTCGAAACCACCAACATCAAGAAAGGCAAAAGGAAAAACTAAGAGACATGCAGAAGAGAGTGATGAAGAGGAAGTCTCTATTACTACTCGTCGGCCTCTGAAGATGACTGAAATCCAAGGCTCAAGAAAGGAGTTTACACGGCGCCCAAATGAAACTCTCGTTTCCTGGTTAGTTCGTTGTTGGGACAGCGGGGCCAGTAGCTTGTCTCCAGATGGTAATGAAGCTCACCAACTAGGAGCCATTGCCAGAGATCCAGCTGTTGACAGAGGAATTAGTCGATGTCTGGATGGGGCTGCCTCCCTCTGGGAACGAGTGTTAATAGCCGTGAAGGAAAGGTACCCCTTCAAAGACGGCTTGAAGCCCGTGATGAAAAGGTGGGATACAGTTGAAAAGGGTATCCAGTATTTGAGGGAAACAGCCGTGGTGGAAATGTTGTATGACCCTAACTGTGTTTTTAATGACCCACGCTATGACCATGACCCGGAGAAAGTGAGGACGACGACTGAAATATGGCAGAAACTCACAACAACAGCACCAGACAGATATGCCGGTACACTAATGGCAGCATCTGACAGATACCAGGACCAACAGAGAAGACACTTGGTATTTGAATTGATTCTTACGCACCAAAGCTATGAACGACAGCTACCCCCAACTCACGCCTCCATTGCCGCCATCTCACAAATGACGGAGCAACTGAATGAAATGCAAGAGCAAGTGTCTTCACTGATGAATCGTGACAAACCTGTAGAAGTATCAGAAACGCTTGATGAAGATCAGATAGTCGAAAGAGTCTAACGAAGGAGATGAAGGAGATGATGAAACTAATGTGGATCCAACTAACTAAAGACGATGAGCCCTCCTTCTCAGGTGCATCATCAAAAATCTCAGCTGTTAGAGGCAAACACTTTACAGCTCCAGTAAGGAATCCTACATTGCTTATTGCCTTGTGGCGTTTCTTATGTGACCATGGAGAAGACATGAGGAAGTGGCACGGCGAAGCTACTCCTGTACTACGAGCACGGGTGAGAGAATTACAAAGCAGATCAACCACCAGTGCAGTTGCTCCGCTTACCACAGGTAATGAATAGAGGGGCCCTGCCCTCAGTCGGGGGGGGGAAAGGGATAATAGAGTTTATTGGACTGTGTGGATCCGATGGCCTGGCACATCAGAACCACTGAAATAAAAGGCATTGGTGGATACCGGTGCACAGTGCACTCTGATGCCCTTGAGTCATGAAGGGACAGAATCAATCCATATTTCTGGAGTGACTGGGGGCTCTCAAGAATTGACTGTGTTGGAGGCCGAGATAAGCCTCACTGGTAAGGATTGGCAAAAGCACCCTATTGTGACTGGTCCAGGGGCTCCATGTATACTTGGTATTGATTACCTCAGAAGGGGGCATTTCAAGGATCCCAAAGGGTATCGATGGGCCTTTGGAATAGCTGCTGTAGACACAGAAGGTGTTAAGCAGTTGTCTGTTTTGCCTGGCCTGTCAGAAGATCCGTCTGTTGTGCAGTTGCTACGAGTGAAAGAGCAACAGGTACCAATTGCTACAAAAACGGTGCACAGATGGCAGTACCACACCAACAGGGATTCCTTGCCCCCCATTCATAAGTTGATTCGTCAACTAGAGAGTCAGGGAGTGATCAGCAAAACTCACTCGCCTTTTAACAGCCCCATATGGCCAGTGCGTAAAGCCAGTGGAGAATGGAGGCTGACGGTGGACTACCGTGGCCTGAATGAAGTCACACCCCCGCTGAGTGCTGCTGTGCCGGACATGTTAGAACTCCAGTATGAACTGGAGTCAAAAGCAGCCAAATGGTATGCCACCATTGACATTGCTAATGCCTTTTTCTCCATTCCTTTGGCCAAAGAATGTAGGCCACACTTTGCTTTCACCTGGAGGGGTGTTCAGTATACTTGGAACCGTTTGCCCCAGGGGTGGAAACACAGCCCAACCATTTGCCATGGGTTGATCCAAACTGCATTAGAACAGGGCAGTGCTCCTGAGCACTTGCAGTACACTGATGATATCGTTGTGTGGGGCGATACAGCAGAAGAAGTCTTCACAAAAGGAGAGAGAATAATCCAGATTCTTCTGCGTGCTGGTTTTGCTATTAAGCGGAGCAAAGTGAAAGGACCTGCTCAAGAGATTCAGTTCCTAGGTATAAAGTGGCAAGATGGCCGTCGTCACATCCCGACAGATGTGATCAACAAAATCACCGCTATGTCTCCACCCACTAGTAAGAAAGAGACACAATCTTTTTTGGGTGTAGTGGGCTTTTGGAGAATGCATGTTCCAAACTATAGCTTCATTGTAAGCCCCCTTTATCATGTGACGCGAATGAAGAATGAGTTTACATGGGGCCCTGAGCAGCAGCAGGCTTTTGAACAGATTAAACAGGAGATAGCCCGTGCCGTGGCCTTAGGGCCAGTACGGACAGGGCAGGATGTAAAGAACATCCTCTACACTGCTGCTGGAGAGAAAGGTCCCACTTGGAGTTTGTGGCAAAGAGCCTCAGGAGAGACCCGAGGCCGACCCCTGGGATTCTGGAGTCGAGCGTACAGGGGGTCGGAAGAGGGCTACACTCCAACTGAAAAGGAGAACTTAGCTGCGTATGAGGGGGTTCGGGCTGCTTCTGAAGTGGTCGGTACTGAAACAGAGCTCCTTCTGGCACCTCGACTGCCAGTGCTGAACTGGATGTTCAAGGGAAAGGTTCCCCCCACCCATCACGCAACTGATGCCACTTGGAGTAAGTGGATTGCGTTGATTACGCAACGAGCGCGGATGGGGAACCTCAGCCGTCCAGGAATCCTAGAGGTCATCATGGACTGGCCTGAAGGTAAAAAGTTCGGAACATCACCAGCAGAAGGAGTATCACGAGCTAAAGAGGCCCCACCATACAACGAATTACCAGAAAATGAAAGAAAGTATGCCCTGTTCACTGATGGATCGTGTCGTATTGTGGGAAAGCATCGCAGATGGAAATCTGCTGTGTGGAGCCCCACACAACAAGTTGCAGAGGCCGCCGAAGGGAAAGGAGAATCAAGCCGATTTGCAGAGGTAAAGGCTGTCCAACTGGCCGTAGATGTTGCTGAACGGGAGAGGTGGCCAGTGCTTTATCTTTACACTGACTCGTGGATGGTGGCAAATGCTCTATGGGGGTGGTTACAGCAGTGGGAGCAAAATAACTGGCAAAGAAGGGGTAAACCTATTTGGGCTGCTGAACTGTGGAAAGATATTGCTGCCCGAATAAAGAATATGGTCGTGAAGGTACGCTATGTAGATGCTCATGTGCCCAAGAGTCGGGCTACTGAAGAACAGCAGAATAACCATCATGTAGATCGAGCTGCCAAAATAGAGGTGGCTCAGATAGACCTGGACTGGCAGAACAAGGGTGAATTATTTCTAGCTCGGTGGGCTCATGAGAACTCGGGCCATCAGGGGAGAGATGCAACATATAAGTGGGCTAGAGACCGAGGGGTGGACTTAACTATGGATGCTATTGCACAGGTTATTCATGACTGTGAGACATGTGCCATAATCAATCAAGCCAAGAGGATGAAACCACTCTGGGAGGAAGGGCGATGGCAAAAGTATAAATATGGGGAGGCATGGCAGGTTGATTATATCACCTTGCCACGATTCTGCAGTGGTAAGTGTTACGTGCTTACCATGGTGGAGGCAACCACTGGGTGGCTTGAAACATATGCAGTACCCCATGCTACCGCCCGAAACACCATCTTAGGTCTTGAGAAACAAGTCCTTTGGCGACATGGCACCCCAGAAAGAATTGAGTCAGATAACGGGACTCATTTCAAAAATTCTCTTGTAAATACTTGGGCCAAAGATCATGGCATTGAGTGGATTTACCATATTCCATAACATGCACCAGCTTCTGGTAAAATTGAACGATACAATGGGTTGTTAAAAACTATGCTGAAAGCAATGGGTGGCGGAACATTTAAGCACTGGGAGAAGCATTTGGCAGAAGCCACCTGGTTAGTCAATACCAGAGGATCTATCAGTTGTGATGGTCAATTCTTTCTGGGGTGCCATGTCGCCACAGGACTTGTTTCTCGAGACCCATTATGGTGTTTCGGGCAGTAGCATGGGGTACTGCATATGTTTCAAGCCACCCAGTGGTTGCCTCTACCATAGTAAGCACGTAACGCTTACCATTCCGAGACCACGGCAAGGTGATATAATCAACCTACCATGCCTCCCCATATTTATACTTTTGCCATGGCCCTTCCTCCCAGAGAAGGTTTCATCCTCTTGGCTTGTTTAATTGTGACGCATGTGTCACAGTCATGAATAACCTGTGCAATAGCATCCACAGTTAAGTCCACCCCTCGGTCTCTAGCCCATTTGTATGTTGCATCTCTTCCTTGATGACCGGAAGTCTTATGGGCCCACCGAGCTAGAAATAATTCACCCTTGTTCTGCCAATCCAGGTCTATCTGAGCCACCTCAATTTTGGCAGCTCGGTCCACCTGATGGTTATTTTGCTGTTCTTCAGTAGCCTGACTCTTGGGCACATGAGCATCTACATGACGCACCTTTACAACAATAGTCTTTATTCGGGCAGCAATGTCTTTCCACAGTTCAGCAGTGAGGCTGATTTCGGCCTCCAACATAGTCAGCTCTTGGGAACCCCCAGTCACCCCATGAATATAAATTGATGTTGTCCCTTGGTGACACGAGGGCATTAGAGTGCACTGTGCACCGGTATCCACCAGGGCCTTATATTTCCGTGATTCTGATGTGCCAGGCCATCTAACCCACACAGTCCAATAAACTCTATTATCCCTTTTCTTCCCCTGGCTGGGGGCAGGGCCCCTCTATTTGTTACCTCCGTTGTCTGCAGCAACTGGAGCAATCACCTTTTTGGAGAAGTTCACCTTGGTGGTTGATTTGTCTTGTAATTCTTTTACCCATGCTTGAAATGCAGGAGTAGGTTGTTTATGCCACTTCTTCATATCTTCTCCATGGTCACGTAGGTAATGCCACAAGGCAAAACGTGACGTAGTCTTACTGTTGTCAATTGCTCGAGCAGGAGGACGTCTTCTTTTGATAGCTGAGACATTGGATGACACCAGCTGGGAGGAAACCAAGTTGATCAGGCCCTCCAGTAGGCTGTTCTGGGAATTCTGGTCCCCATTGGATTTATCTGTTAGCACCGTGGATCCATCAGTATTTGGCACGGTTGACAGTTTGTCTATTATATCTTCTTGTTTGTTTTCCATTCTGTTCAGCTTTTCAGCTACTTTTGCAATGGCTGAAACACAAGCTCGCAGAGGGCTTAAATGTAATCCAAAGTCTTGAAGTTTATTAATCAGTTCGTTTATAAGGGGTCTTCTTTCCCCTCTGCCATACATTGCTGCAAATGTACAGGCGTACCTTTCTGGTGCAGTCTTTGTGAATGTACGCCACATATTTGGTGTACACCTGACTCTCTCAGGATCATGCTCTTGGTCTGGATCTTTCGGAATGAAATCAGGGCTATGTAGCGTTTCCACCACAGCATATTCTCTCAAATAATGGATGCCTTTTTCTATATCAGTCTATTTCTTTTTCTCAGGCATCAGATCGTCTTTGAAGGGGTATCTTTCTTTTACAGCTAACAGCATCCTCTTCCAGAGGGTGAAGGCCTGGTTCTGGCATGTACTAATGCCTCTGTCAATGGCTGAGTCCCTAGCAATGCCACCCAGCTGGCGAGCTTCTCTACTATCTAGCCACACACTGTTGGCCCCATTGTCCCAGCATCGAAGTAACCAGGTGGCAATAGGCTCATTTGGGTGACGTGAAAAGTCTTTTCTCAGACTTCGAATTTCATTCATTTTCTGAGATCGATCAACAATGGTGACAATATCTTGCTCACCTCTTACTCTTTCAGGACTCCTTGTTGCCCTTATAGGCGTTGGTGACCGTGGTCTTACTGAGGGTCCCTCTCCTGGACTCGGGGGTGCTTCTCGTAGATCTCGGAGCCACTCCTCTGAACCTCTTTGCTCCTCTTTCTTCTCTTCTAACTGAGTCGAGATTCGTTTCATTTTCCGTCCTCTCACAGGGGCAACTGATATCAATTGTGGTGCCTCCTGTGGTTGATCAGGTTGGTCAGTTCCAATGCTCTCACCCTCCACCTCGGCTTTGAGTCTGTCTTTTTCAATCATGAGAGCATTTAGTTCAGATTGAAGGGTGTCTCGCTCAGTTTGGACAGTGTCCCGTTCAGATTGGAGGGTGTCGAGTTTGGATTGCAGGGAGTCTCTCTCGATTTGGAGGGCATCTAGTTGAGATTGGAGATTCCTTCTTTCAGCTCGGAGATTTTCTCCTTCGGCTTGTAGACTTTCTTTCTCAGCTCGGACACACTCTTGCCAGGTTTTGAGATTCTCTCTCCTGGCTAGGAGACTCTCTTTCGCAACCTGGAGATTCTCTGTCTCGCCTTGGAGACTCTCTCTTTGGGATTGCAGGGAGTCTCTCTCAATTCGGAGGGCATCCTGTTCGGACTTGAGGCTATCCCTCTCCGACCGGAGGGCATCTCTCTCAAATTGGAGGTCTTTTCCCTTGACCAGGAGACTCTCTCGCTCAGCCTGTAGATTCTCCCTCTCTGCTCGGAGTCTCTCCTGCAAACTCTCCCTTTCTGCTTGGAGACTCTCTCTCTCAGCTTGGAGATTCTCCCGCTCTGCTCGGAGTCTCTCCTTTTCAGCTTGGAGACTCTCTTGCTCATTTCATACTGTCTGCCTGAGACTCTCCCTTTCAGCTCTCAGACACTCTCTCTCAATTTCACAAACTCTCTCCCTTTCTGGGGTACTACTGAATAAGGCCCGATAAGCATTGGCTAGGCCCCAAATCATTTGTGCCTCCTCAGATCTGCCTGAGCCGCAACATTCCTGTCTCAAATACATGTTTAACCACTCAGGGTCTTTCAGGTGTTCAGGAGTGAAGTTCCATGACACCGAAGATGTCCATCTGTCTAAAGTCTCTCCCAAGCCTCTCCACACTCCCTGCCACTCAGTATTCTCTGGAGCTGGGGAAGGCTTCCTCAAAATATGACTAATACAAATACTGCGTGAAATGATGAGAAGAACATTCAGGGAGATTAACAACGTGATCAGGTGAGCATTCAAAAACTGCATAAAGGATTCAAAGGAGAGACTGGAAAGCTGCTTAAAAATCCCAAGTCCTGTGAAATTAGCAGCTCCCTCTGCAAACAGGTTTAAAAGAGAAAGCAGAATCATTTTTTTTCTCTTTTTCAGAAGCAAGATAGCAGTGCTCAAAGTTTACAAATATCCCAGAATAATGGCAGTCCGCCTAGACATTCAAGGTCAAGTTTTCAGTGAGCACTGGTGAAAAAGATAAACTTACCCAACAAAACTCTCCGAGAGCAGAGAGAGATTCGTATTTGTTCTAAAAATCTAAAAAGCAGCTTTTGCCCGCATTCTCCACCACGAATGTCAACAGTTTACGGGCTGGTTCGGCCCGGTTCCATGACTAGCGGGGCGGAGGGATCCGCAGATCCACACCTCCGGAAAAAGGGAACAGGGGACCCCAAAATAATTAGAAACAGCAGCAACAATCTGAGGAGAAACAAACTAATTTACTAAATATAGTATCGGAATGCAAGATAACACACTATAATACAATATAATTAAAATTGAAGCTAATAAATCAAATATAATGAGAGAGACAATGTCCAAAAGGTGGATAGGCCTCACCACAACACGGAGGGCTGAGGTGAGATGCGCAGTCCAGTTGGGCAGCTGCGAGAAAAAAAGGGAAGAGAGCCCACAAAGAGCAGGCAAAGAAGAGCACATCAGGTGACCTTGCCTGGAGTTATATCTCGAGACTCTCTGTGACCGCAAAGTCCCCTGGGGAATGTAGTTCTTCTTCTCTTCCAGGCAGGTACCCAGAGCTTGAGCATTAACAGTTAAACTCCCAGTGCCCCACATGATGTTATGATGTGGAATACCGAAAACCAAAAATCACAAAACCATGACAGGGCACTAAATGCCCTGCCATACATGTCCCAGCCCAGTTCGACGACAGTGCTTTACGTGCATATCCATCTCCACACAGCCACCAGTACCCATAGGAAAGTTTACATGGTTTTTCAGCTTCTACAGAAATTCCCATTCCTACGATAGCCAATACATTTTTATCCGTGAACCAACTGGTATTGCTATTGTTCCTAGGGTCACATCCACCTTCAGCAAGTTTGCTGATGATACGAAGTTGGGAGGATTGGCTGACACGCCTGAAGGCTGTGCTGCCATTCAGCGAGACCTGGACAGGCTGGAGAGCTGGGCAGAAAGAAACCGGATGAGGTTTAACAAAAGCAAGTGTAGAGTCTTGCATCTGGGGAGGAATAATCGCATGCACTGGTACAGGTTGGGGGATGACCTGCTGGAGAGGAGCTCTGCGGAGAGGGACCTGGTTGTTCTGGTGGATGACAGGTTGGCCATGAGCCAGCAGTGTGCCCTTGTGGCCAAGAGGGCCAATGGCATTCTGAGGTGCATTAAAAAGAGCATGGCCAGCAGGTCGAGGAAGGTGATCCTCCCCCTCTACTCTGCCCTGGTAAGGCCTCATCTGGAGTACTGTGTCCAGTTCTGGGCTCCCCAGTACAAAAAAGACAGGGATCTCTTGGAAAGAGTCCAGCGGAGGGCCACAAAGATGGTGAAGGGCCTGGAGCGTCTCTCCTATGAGGAAAGGCTGAGTGAGCTGGGTCTGTTTAGCCTTGAGAAGAGAAGACTGAGAGGAGACCGGATCCAGGTCTATAAATATCTAAGGTGTGGGGGGCAGAGTGGTGAGGCCAGACTGTTTTCAGCGGTATGTGGAGACCGGACAAGGGGAAATGGCCAAAAACTGGAGCATAGGAAGTTCCGCACAAATGTGCGCAAGAACTTCTTTACGGTGAGAGTGACGGAGCACTGGAACAGGCTGCCCAGGGAGGTTGTGGAGTCTCCTTCTCTGGAGATATTCAAGACCCGTCTGGATGCCTACTTGTGCGACCTGGTGTAGGGAACCTGCTTTGGCAGGGGGGGTTGGACTCGATGATCTCTGGAGGTCCCTTCCAACCTCTACAATTCTGTGATTCTGTGATTCTGTGATCCGTTACCCTGCTTCCATCTAGTTGAGGGATTGTCACGGAGTTAACTAGATCAATTTATGCCCGTGACAGGGGGCAGTAGGCCCCTGCCCTCCCCACCCCCCGCCTGGCCCCACAAAATGGGAAGGAAGGAAGGGGGGAAAAAAAACAGCGGCAACAATCTATGGAGGTAAACTTATTTTTCTAACTATGATATCGGAATGCAAGATAACACAATATAATGCAATCTAATTGAAATTGAGACTAATAAATCAAATAAGATATGAGAGAGAGTTCCCGAGACTGAGTCAAACCTGAAAAGCTTGGAACGGCTAGGAAAGCACCCTCCAGCACCCACTGCCAGGCAGTAAGAGACCGCCCCACCCGGAAGGGTCAGATCCCATGACTTCCGTAATGTATAGGGATAGGTACGTAGAATTAGAGCATTAACACTTTAATTCCAGTACATGATGTTTTGATGTGGAATACTGAAAATCAAAAAAACATAAAACCATGACAGGGATCACTACCTGTTACCTTCCCAGAGTTTCCATATTCCCAGCTGCACCCTATGCCAGTCAGATTCCACCATCCTACATCCATAGATCCTACACCCTCATCTTCCCTGTCTACAAAGATAGACCGGGTGGCATTTACCACCAGCAAGTCAAATTTAGGACCTCGCTTGTACTGATCCTCTTCTTCCTCTCCATTTTTGCACTTTCCTTCCACTCCGTTCACTCACCCTATTATCCAATCTGGTATTGTCCAGTTAAATGCTACAACTCCATAAACTGACACTCCCTTCCCCTCTAGGGAGAGCCATACATATCCAGCAATTGGAAATATTTAATCCCTGTGTAAGCTTCTCAGTTATTTCCAGGTAACTATTTCCCTGCCATACAACTATTTCTACACTAAGACAAGCTACTACAAAGCTTTTATACATGTTTTCAGATTCTTATCTTAAGAGGTCCCTCTTTTTCAGCAGTCCACCGGGGCTTCGGTGCCTTCTTCAGACAGGTGTGATGTATCCACGGTATCAATCCCTCCACCTTGACTGCCATGTGTGTAGTCAGAAGCACCTGATAAGGTCCTTCCCATCTTGGTTCCAGAGGTGAATCTGAGAGAGATTTAATATACACGTAATCTCCAGGCAATATATCATGTACTGGACCATCCAGACCTTGTGCTCTAGTACCCAGCACTACCTTTTCAATTGTCTTTAATTGCTTCTGCAAACTAATTATATATTCACTTAAGATCTCATCCCCAACCTGCATGGAAGTTCCCTTTTGTATGGCATAAGGTCTCCCATAGAGAATCTCGAATGGGCTCAATCCTTCCTTGGTTTGGGGTTTAGTTTGAATTCTTAAGAGTGCCAAAGGCAATGCTTGTGGCCAAGGAATTCCAGCTTCCTGGCCTAGTTTAATTATTTGTAATTTGATTAAGTGATTCATTTTCTCTACCTGACCGCTTGACTGTGGCCTATAAGGTGTATGTAACTGCCAATCAATTCCCAGTAGTGTACTCATTTGTTGCACTATCTTAGCAATAAAGTGAGAGGCCCGATCCGAGGAAATTATTGCAGGTACCCCGAACCTTGGAACAATTTCATGTAGTAAAACCTTCGTCACTTCCTGCACCTTATTAGTTCTACAGGGGAATGCCTCCGGCCATCCCGTAAAGGTATTGGTTAATACCAACATGTACTGTACCCACCTTTTCTTGGGAGTTCTGAAAAGTCAATTTGCCATTGTTGTCCAGGACAGTTTCCTCTCCCTATTTGCCCTAGTAGGGTCTTATGACCTGGTCTAGGGTTATTTTGTAAGCAGAGTTCACATTGCTGGGTTACTTGCTTAATAGTAGAATACAAATTTTGAGCAACTAATTGTTGGACAAGGTGTTTATACAACGCCTCAGTTCCCCAGTTTGTTTTCCTGTGTTCAGCTGTTATTGCCATCCACAATACAGCTGTTGGGATAATTATCTTACCCTGAGGGGTAGTGGCCCATCCTCCCTCTTCTATTTGCCCTCCTAAATCTTCTATCAGATTTTGGTCCTCTTTTGAATACCTTGGCTCACCATCAATTTGGATTTTACCGTCTGGAATCAGAGGCTGCACCATCACCTCATTTGTCTCTGCTGCTCGTTTTGCCTCATGATCGGCCATTGCGTTACCCACTTCTTTTGCATTATTTCCCTTTTGGTGGGATCTGCAATGCATAATAGCTACCTTTTCTGGCTGTTGCACTGCTTCCAGAAGTACTTCTTTGGCATGTTTGATACATTTTCCTTGGGCTGACAACAGTCCTCTTTCCTTCCATATTGCCCCATGAGCATGCGCAACACTAGAAGTATATTTTGAGTCTGTCCATATATTTATCCTTCTTCCTTTTGCCATCTCTAGGGCTCTTGTTAATGCAATTATCTCAGCCTTCTGTGCTGAGGTGTTCGGGGGCAAGGCTCTAGCTTCTATTACCAGATCGCCGGTGGTTACCGCATATCCAGCTTTACAGATCCCTCGCCGAACAAAGCTGCTCCCATCAGTATACCAAGTATCCTCAGCATCTTCTAGTGGTTCGTCCTTCAGATCTATATGGCTGGAGTATACTGCTTTGATGGTTTCCAGGCAATCATGGGATACTGGCTCCCCCTGGGCTCCACTAAGAAATGAAGCTGGGTTGACAATGTTAGTTACCCCTATCTTTACATCATCTTGTTCTACCAGGTTAGCCTGATACTTAAGAAATCTTAGAGGGGAGAGCCAATGCCCCCCTTTCACCTCCAGTACCACAGAGACAGTGTGAGACACTAGTACTGTTTTCTGTTCCATTGTAAATTTTCGTGCTTCCTGTATATTGATTACTATAGCAGCCACCGCTTTCAGACATCCTGGCCAGCCCTTGCTTACTTCATCCAGCTGTTTGGAAAAATAGGTGACCGCCCTCCGATATGGCCTGAGATCCTGGGCCAAAATTCCCAGAGCTATTCCTTGTTTTTCATGGGAGAATAGCCAGAAGGGTTTGGTAACATCTGGCAGTCCCAAAGCAGGAGCCCTCATTAGTTCCTGCTTCAATTATCGGAATGCTCTCCTGGCTTCCCCATCCCATATCAGATTTTTCAGGCAAGATTTTAATAGTGCATAGAGTGGTTTTACCAGTAATCTGTAATTGTGTATCCATAATCAGCACCATCCTGTCATCCTGAGGAATGTGCGAAGTTCCTTAGCTGTGCGAGGTTGGGGAGTCTGGCAGATGGCCTACTTCTGGGCGGTCCCTAGAGTCCGCAGCCCCACAGTGATCTCGTATCCCAAGTACATCACTTGCTGCTGGGCCACCTGGGCTTTCTGTGGAGAGACTCGATACCCGTTAAGTCCTAAAAAGTTTAGCAGACTGATTGTCCATTTTAAGCATAATTCTCTTGTTTCTGTGGCTATTAAAAGATCATCTATGTATTGTAATAGGACCCCTTCATCAGATGGGTGCTCCCACTGTTCCAAATCCTTGGCCAACCAATTTCCAAAAATTGTGGGGCTATTCTTGAATCCTTGGGGAAGCACTGTCCAGGTGAGTTGTGACTTCCTTCCTGTGTTAGGATTTTCCCATTCAAAGGCAAATAGCAGCTGACTCTCCGCATCCAGGGGCAAACAGAAGAATGCATCCTTTAAATCCAAGAAGGTAAACAATACTAATTTACTTGACAATTTGGTGAGCAAGGTATACGGATTGGCCACTAGGGGGTATAAGTCCTCCACTATCTTATTAATGGCTCTTAGATCCTGCACCACTCGGTAGCTCCCATCCAGTTTCTTAACTGGGAGTATCGGAGTGTTGTATTTTGACTCACACTCCACTAGTAACCCATGCTTCATGAATCGGTCTATTATCGGCTGTACCCTTCCCTATCTTCTGTCTTTAGGGGATATTGTTTAATCCGTGGGGGCTGAGTCCCTTGTTTTACTTTTATCATAATAGGGAGGGCATTCTTAGCCCACCCCAGGGTCTCAGTCACCCACACTCCCAGGTAAACTTGATCCTTTACCTCTTCCAGTAATTCTGTTTTTGCCAGAGTGGTTATTAATGCTAAGCTAAGTACTTCTATAAGAGGATCATCTTTCACCCTGAACTTTATTTCTTCTGATTCAAATTTTATTTTAGCACCCAATTGTTCTAATAGGTCCCGTCCTAAAAGGGACTTTGGTGAGTTAGGCATATACAAGAATTTATGTATCCTAATTTGTTTTCCCAATTTGAACTCCAGGGGTTTAAGAAAATATGCCCTTTTGCATTGACTGGTGGCTCCCCTTACCATTACAAATTCCTGACTTAGTGGGGTTAAAGATTCGTTCAAAACAGAAACAGTAGCTCCAGTATCTATTAAAAATTCTACACTTCATTGACTGTTCCCTAGCTTTATTTTAACCTGCGGATCCGCTAGGGTAGATTCCCCAGGTCTCCATCAGTCCTTTTCCGAGGGAGCTTGGATTTTAGTCCACGTCCCTGTCACGGAATTAACCAGATCAGTTTATGCCCGTGACAGGGGGGCAGTAGGCCCCTGCCCTCCCCACCCCCCGCCTGGCCCCACAAAATGGGAAGGAAGGGGGAAAAGGAAAAAAACAGCGGCAACAATCTATGGAGGTAAACTTATTTTTCTAACTATGATATCGGAATGCAAAATAATACAATATAATACAATCTAATTGAAATTGAGTCTAATAAATCAAATAAGATATGAGAGAGAGTTCCCGAGACCGAGTCAAACCTGAAAAGCTTGGAACGGCTAGGAAAGCACCCTCCAGCACCCACTGCCAGGCAGTAAGAGACCGCCCCCCCCCCCGGAAGGGTCAGATCCCATGACTTCCGTAATGTATAGGGATAGGTACGTAGAATTAGAGCATTAGCACTTTAATTCCAGTACATGATGTTTTGATGTGGAATATTGAAAATCAAAAAAACCAAAACCATGACATTCCACCCCTTATTCTACATCACTACATCATGCTTAATATATATATATATATACATACATATACAAACAAAACAAAGATTAAAAATGCATCTCACACACACACACGTCTATATACATATACATAGAATTACTGTCTGCACTCCCCCAGCATCAAGTTTCCTTGTGGTACACATTGAACATCCCCATTCTTCTGCATTACCCACCAAGTGGGCCCAGGTCCCTGGGCAAAAACAGTACCGCGGAGAGGTTTGCCCTTTCCAGAAGCTGGAAGAACCCAAACTGCTTTTCCCAACATGCTCTTTACATGTACAACAGGGACCTTATCTCCCTCTACGGTATGTAGGGAGCTGGACTGGGTAGGACCATCACGGCCTTTCATTCTTCCAATGTCCCTTCTTTTTGCAGAAGGCCCACTGGTCCTTTTTCAGTGGTTTCCTTAATTCCCTTGGTCTAGCCTCCCTTGTTTCCTGTAGAGCCGCTATCAGTATTCTTCTTTCCTTCTTCTTTTCCTCCTCCTGGTTACTATATACCCTCCATGCCTTGTCTAACAAGCTTTCTAAATTCCGAACGTCTGGTACTCTCATCTTTTGTAACTTTCGTCTTATATCTCCTGCAGATTGCCCTATGAATAATGATATTAACTGCTGTATACCTACGTCTGACCCTGGGTCTAGGGGAGCACATTTCCTCATTGTGTCCCTTAATTTGTCTAGGAATTCAGATGGGGATTCCTTCGGACCTTACCTTATAGTGTACAGAGAGAACCAATTAATTGCCTTAGGGATAACTCTTTCCATTCCTTTTACTACCCATTCTCAGTATGCTTCTAAAAGTACCCTTTCTGCCCCTCTATTTGGATCCCAGTGAAGGTCCTGCAGAGGGAGGTGCTCCTTAATATCTTCATTCCTTCCCCATAAGCTGTCCTCAGCCAGATTCTGGGCTGATTTCAGGATCAATTGTTTTTCTGTTTCTGTCATATGGTCCAATAACAATTGGACATAGCTCCAATCAGGATTATGTTGTTTAATTAAAAATTGAAAATGTTTCGTCGCCCCCAGCAAATCGTTCCGGTAATTTTTGGCTACTCCTTTCCAAGTTTCTAAATCGTATGAGGAGAACGGGACCTTAATCAGTACTGGCACACCATCTGGTCCCACAGCCTCCCTCAGTGGTACCAATATTATACTCTGCTGTCTCCGGGTCCTGGAAGCTATCAGAGAGTCTGGGGGTATCCCTGAAGGGGTATCCCTCTATTTTTCCTGTGGGTCTTCTTGCTCACCTAAGATCCCTGTGTCATGGTTTTATGGTTTTTTTTGATTTTCAGTATTCCACATCAAAACATCATGTACTGGAATTAATGTGTTAATGCTTTTTTTTTTTTTTCCAATTCTAGGTACCTATCCCTATACATTACGGAAGTCATGGGATCTGACCCTTCCGGGTGGGGCGGGCTCTTACTGCCTGGCAGTGGGTGCTGGAGGGAGGGCAGGGGCCTACTGCCCCCTGTCACGGGCATAAATTGATCTAGTTAACTCCGTGACACCCTGTTACCCTGGGAGCCTGGTAATGGTCTAGCAATTCTACAGGATCCTTGACCTTACTCGATCTTGTGCATTGTTGCCCTATGCTACATGATGAACAACGCTTCAATCTATTATCCCCCGCAACCCACCGTTCCTTTTCTAGCGCTAATACCAGGGTATCTTGTGGTGGACCCATCCCACAATTCCGCTGCCATTCAGGATGATTTCAGAGAGTAAAAAACATGTCTGCATATACTGCCTCATCCCACTTGCCTTCCCTCCTTAAGAACAGCATAAATTGCAAAATGGTATTATAATTTAAGGTCCCATTCAGGGGACATTTCTCCCTGTCCTCCAGTTTATACAATAATCACCATTGATTACAATATTTGATTAAAGTTTTCTTACTTAGGGTCCCTCCAGGTTCCCCTGCAACATCTCACCAATGTGCTAATATACACCCCAAAGGGGTTCGCTTATGAATCTCCTTCCCCCGAGAGCCTCACATGATGTAATCTTATTGGTTCTTGATTATTTCAATGTTCCCTCAAGTAACTCCCAACACTCTAAAATTTCCCCACACAAGTCCATGGTGCTCTGTCCAAAACTCAGCACCACAGTACCTGTCCCAGCACCAGTTTATCCACTCCCCTTGGTATAATTCTTCACAAATTAAACATAATATTACACAGATGGGTTCACACTTGTTTCCTGGATGAAATGGACACCTCTCCTCAGGCCCCTCTTCCCAACTCATAGAAGATGTAAAAGACAGACAACAAGTATAACAGCTTTTGCTTCATTCTTCTCTGGCTGTTTCCCTCGTGGGAGAATGGAACCGCAGATTGGGGACTCCGCTCTCAGATGGTAATAGCAACCATACAACATAAAGCTCCCGCTATCACAGCCAGGAGAGCCTAAGTTACCATTTGACAGGATACCCACTATATCCCGTCCCCATAGGAGAGACCAATCTAGGTCTATCCTATTACCAACCGCCTAGGGAAGAGCAATTGCTCTTTTCCTCGCGTACGACTTACAGGTCCCCTTTCCTATTCACATACCTGGTCCGCTGATGGTCCTTGTCTGCTCCTGCAGTGAACAGATGAGGAAGGGAGTCCTTCTGAGAAATCTCAGGAAGCACCAAAGGTGTCCCCCCTCTCAGCCGGTCCTGCAGCTGAATGGAGGATGTCGCATCTGGGTTGCCAAACTGACGTGCGGAAATCAAACTCTATAGCCCGAGAGATATAGAGCAGGTATGTTTATTTCAGTGGTGCGCATACACCGGGTGCAAGGGGGATAGATCCGCCTAACTTGCACGCAAGACAAGCAAAAGCTCATTACATATATTGGCCAAGTTCACACACATTCAGCAGATTTCTGAGAAGTCCTTTGTATACGGTCCCTCCTCCTTGAGCCTGCATCATAAGCTGTGGGGGGCTTCTCCTGGTGGTCGCTGGATGAAGGCTCATAGTCTTCCTCGCTGTAAACTTCTAACCTTTTCCAGAGGGGGGGGGCTACCCCTAACCAGTGGTTATCTTGTCCCCGCTTACAGTCCTTAAGCTGTCAAGCGTCATGCTTCTTATCTTACTTTTACAACATTCACATGTTTACAACTTCCCTTATCTCCACCTACATTCTATTCACATTCACAACACTCACATGTTCGCAACTTCCCTTATCTCTGTCTACATTCTATTCACATTCTATTCACTTTACTCTCTTTTATAACTTAACTGTTTTATGCCTCACACCTTTTTGGAGAAGTTCACCTTGGTGGTTGATCTGTCTTGTAATTCTTTGACCCATGCTTGAAACGCAGGAGCGGGTTTTCTGACTCTCTCAGAATCATGCTTTAAGTCTGGATCATCAGGAACGAAGGTGGGATTATGTAACATTTCCACCATGGCGTATTCCCTCAAATAACATTTTTCCATGTCAGTCCATTTCTTTTCCTCAGGCATCAGATCGTCTTTGAAGGGGTATTTTTCTTTTAGGGCTAACAGCATCTGCTTCCAGAGATTGAGGGCCTCATTCTGGCATGTCTCTGTCGATGGCTGAGTCCCCAGCAATGCCACCCAGTAGGCGAGCTTCTCTACTATCTAGCCACACGCTGTTGGCCCCATTGTCCCAACATCGAAGTAACCAGGCGACAATAGGCTCATTTGGGTGGCGTGAAAAGTCTTTTCCCAGACCTCGAATTTCATTCATTTTCAGAGATTGATTAACAATGGTAACAATGTCTTGCATACCTCTTACTCTTTCAGGACTTCTTGTTGCCCTCCTGGGCGTTGGTGACCGCAACCTTATTGAGGGCCACTCCCCTGGACTCAGGGGCAGTTCCCCTGGATCTCAGAGCCACTCCTCTGGACCTCTTTCCTCCTCTCCTGTTACAGTATCTGCTTCCTCTACTTCCTCCTCCTCCTCCTTCTGTTTTAAGTGAGCTAAGATTCGTTTCATTTTCTGTCCTCTTACAGGGGCAATTGACATTGATTGTGGTGCCACCTGTAGTTGATCAGGTTGGTCAGTTTCGATGCTCTCACTCTCCAGCTCAGCTCAGAGTCTGTCTCGTTCGATTATGAGGGTATTTAGTTCAGACTGGAGCATGAATCAATGAGCCTGAATGTTGTTCAGTTCAATTTGGTGACTGAATTTTGCGAACTGGAAGGCATCTTGCTCAGTTGGGAGTACATCCCGTTTGGACTTGAGGATGTCCCTCTCGGACTGGAGGGTGTCCCGCACAGACTGGAGGGTGTCTTGTTGAAATTGAAAGTTGTCAGGTTTGGATTGCAGGGAGTTCCTCTCGATTCGGAGGGCATCTCTCTCAGATTGGAGGGAGTCCCGCTCGGATTGGAGGGTGTCTCTCTCGAACTGGAGGGTGTCTCGCTCAGACTGAAAGGCGTCCTGCTTGGACTGGAAGGTGTCTCGCTTGGACTGGCAGGCATATTGCTCGGTCTGGAGGTCTTATCTCTTGGACTGGTGATTCCCCCTCTCAGATTGGAGACTGTCCTCATCTCGGAGACTCTCGCTCAGCCTGGAGATTCTGTTTCTCGGCAAGCATTATTTCTTTCTGGAACTGGAGATTCTCCCTATCAGCTCTGAGACGTTCTCTTTCAGCATGGAGACTCTCCCTTTCGGTTTGGAGACTTTCTCGTTCGGTTTGGAGACTTTCTCGTTCAATTTCAGAAACTCTCTCCCTCTCTGGGACAGTACTGAATAAGGCCTGATAAACATTAGCCAAGCCCCAAATCATTTGTGCCTCCTGAGATCTGCTTGAGCCACAACATTCCTGTCTCAAATATCTGTTTAAGCTCTCAGGGTCTTTCAGGTGCTCAGGAATCAAGTTCCATGACACAAAGGATGTTCATCTCCCAAGCCTCTCCACACTCCCTGCCACTCAATATTCTCTGGCTTTGGGGAAGGCTTTTTCAAAATACGAAAAATACAAATACTGAGAGAAAGAAGTGTCATGGTTTTATGTTTTTTTGGTTTTCAGTATTCCACATCAAAACATCATGTACTGGAATTAAAGTGTTAATGCTCTAATTCTACGTACCTATCCCTATACATTACGGAAGTCATGGGATCTGACCCTTCCGGGTGGGGTGGTCTCTTACTGCCTGGCAGTGGGTGCTGGAGGGTGCTTTCCTAGCCGTTCCAAGCTTTTCAGGATTGACTTGGTCTCAGGAACTCTCTCTCTCTTCTGTCTTATTTGATTTATTAGTCTCAATTTCAATTAGATTGTATTATATTTTGTTATCTTGCATTCCGATATCATATTAAAATAACTTATCCTCCATAGATTGTTGCCGCTGTTTTTTTCCTCCCTTCCTTCCTTCCCATTTTGTGGGGCCAGGGGGGATGGGGGGGGCAGGGGCCTACTGCCCCCTGTCACAGACATAGATCCCTGTCACAGGCATAGATTGATCTAGTTAACTCCGTGACAGATTTAATTCCACCCGTTATTCTACATCACTACATCATGCTTAATATATATATATACATACATATACAAACAAAGAAAAATGATTAAAATGCATTACACACACGCCTATATACATATACATAGAATTACTGTCTGCACTCCCCCAGCATCAAGTTTCCTTGTGGTACACATTGAACATCCCCATTCTTCTGCATCACCCACCAAGTGGACCCAGGTCCCTGGGCAAAAACAATACCGCGGAGAGGTTTGCCCTTTCCAGAAGCTGGAAGAACCCAAACTGCTTTTCCCAACATGCTCTTTACATGTACAACAGGGACTTTATCTCCCTCTGTGATACGTAGGGAGCTGGAATGGGTGGGACCATCAGAATTGATAGATCCTCTGGTATTGACTAACCAGGTGGCTTCTGCCAAATCCTTCTCCCAGTGCTTAAATGTTCCACCACCCATTGCTTTCAGCATAGTTTTTAACAACCCATTGTATCGTTCAATTTTACCAGAGGCTGGTGCATGGTAGGGAATATGGTAAATCCACTCAATGCCATGATCTTTGGCCCAAGTATTTACAAGAGAATTTTTGAAATGAGTCCCATTATCTGACTCAATTCATTCTGGGGTGCCATGTCGCCAAAGGACTTGTTTCTCAAGACCTAAGATGGTGTTTCGGGCGGTAGCATGGGGTACTGCATATGTTTCAAGCCACCCAGTGGTTGCCTCCACCATGGTAAGCACATAACACCACTGCGGGATCGTGGCAAAGTGATATAATCAACCTGCCATGCCTCTCCGTATTTGTACTTTTGCCATCGCCCTTCCTCCCAGAGTGGTTTCATCCTCTTGGCTTGTTTGATTATGGCACATGTCTCACAGTCATGAATAACCTGTGCAATAGCATCCGTAGTTAAGTCCACCCCTCGGTCTCTAGCCCACTTATATGTTGCATCTCTCCCTGATGGCCCGAGGTCTCCTGAGCCCACTGAGCTAGAAATAATTCACCCTTGTTCTGCCAGTCCAGGTCTATTTGAGCCACCTCAATTTTGGCAGCTCGGTCCACCTGGTGGTTATTTTGTTGTTCTTCAGTAGCCCGACTCTTGGGTACATGAGCATCTACATGGCGTACCTTCACGACCATATTCTTTATTCGGGCAGCAATATCTTTCCACAGTTCAGCAGCCCAAATAGGTTTACCCCTTCTTTGCCAGTTATTGTGCTCCCACTGCTGTAACCACCCCCACAGAGCATTTGCCACCATCCATGAGTCAGTGTAAAGATAAAGCATTGGCCACCTCTCCCGTTCAGCAACATCCAAGGCCAGTTGGACAGCCTTTACCTCTGCAAATTGGCTTGATTCTCCTTTCCCTTCGGCGGCCTCTGCAACTTGTCGTGTGGGGCTCCACACAGCAGATTTCCATCTGCGATGCTTTCCCACAATACGACACGATCCATCAGTGAACAGGGCATATTTTCTTTCATTTTCTGGTAATTCGTTGTATGGTGGGGCCTCTTTAGCTCGTGATACTTCTTCTGCTGGTGATGTTCCAAACTTTTTACCTTCAGGCCAGTCCATGATGACCTCTAGGATCCCTGGACGGCTGAGGTTCCCCATCCGCGCTCGTTGCCTAATCAACGGAATCCACTTACTCCAAGTGGCATCAGTTGCGTGATGGGTGGGGGGAACCTTTCCTTTAAACATCCAGTTCAGCACTGGTAGTCGAGGTGCCAGAAGGAGCTCTGTTTCAGTACCGACCACTTCAGAAGCAGCCCGAACCCCCTCATACGCGGCTAAGATCTCCTTTTCAGATGGAGTGTAGCCCTCTTCCGACCCCCTGTAGGCCCGACTCCAGAATCCCAGGTGTCGGCCTAGGGTCTCTCCTGAGGCTCTTTGCCACAAACTCCAAGTGGGACCTTTCTCTCCAGCAGCAGTGTAGAGGATGTTCTTTATACCCTGTCCTGTCCGTACTGGCCCTAAGGCCACAGCACGGGCTATCTCCTGTTTAATCAGTTCAAAAGCCTGCTGCTGCTCAGAGCCCCATGTAAACTCATTCTTCATTCGCGTCACATGATAAAGGGGCTTACAATGAAGCTATAGTTTGGAACATGCATTCTCCAAAAGCCTACTACACCCAGAAAAGATTGTGTCTCTTTCTTTCTAGTGGGTGGAGACATAGCGGTGATTTTGTCGATCACATCTGTCGGGATGTGACGACGGCCATCTTGCCACTTTATACCTAGGAACTGAATTTCCTGGGCAGGTCCTTTCACTTTGCTTCGCTTATTAGCAAAACCAGCACACAGAAGAATTTGGATTATTCGGTCTTCTTCTGAGAAGACTTCTGCTGTATCGCCCCACACAACGATATCATCAATGTACTTCAAGTGCTCAGGAGCACCGCCCTGTTCCGGTGCAGTTTGGATCAACCCATGGCAAATGGTCAGGCTGTGTTTCCACCCCTGGGGCAAACGATTCCTAGTATACTGAACGCCCCTCGAAATGAAAGCAAACTCTGGCCTACATTCTTTGGACAAAGGAATGGAGAAAAAGGCATTAGCAATGTCAATGGTGGCATACCACTTGGCTGCTTTTGATTCCAGTTCATACTGGAGTTCTAACATGTCCGGCACAGCAGCACTCAGTGGGGGTGTGACTTCATACAGGCCACGGTAGTCCACCGTCAGCCTCCATTCTCCACTGGCTTTATGCACTGGCCATATGGGGCTGTTAAAAGGTGAGTGAGTTTTGCTGATCACTCCCTGACTCTCTAGTTGACGAATCAACTTATGAATGGGGAGCAAGGGATACCTGTTGGTGCGGTATTGCCATCTGTGCACCGTTTTTGTAGCAATTGGTACCTGTTGCTCTTTCACTCGTAGCAACCGCACAACAGATGGATCTTCTGACAGGCCAGGCAAAACAGACAGCTGCTTAATGTTGTTTGTGTCTACAGCAGCTATTCCAAAGGCCCATCGATGCCCCTTTGGATCCTTGAAATGCCCCCTTCTCAGGTAATCAATACCAAGTATACATGGAGCCCCTGGACCAGTCACAATAGGGTGCTTTTGCCAATCCTTACCAGTGAGGCTTATCTTGGCCTCCAACAGAGTCAATTCTTGAGAGCCCCCAGTCACTCCAGAAATATGGATTGATTCTGTCCCTTCATGACTCAAGGGCATCAGAGTGCACTGCGCACCGGTATCCACCAGTGCCTTATATTTCAGTGGTTCTGATGTGCCAGGCCATCGGATCCACACAGTCCAATAAACTCTATTATCCCTTTCCCCCCCGACTGAGGGCAGGGCCCCTCTGTTCATTACCTGTGGTAAGTGGAGGAACTGCACTGGTGGTTGATCTGTTTTGTAATTCTCTCACCCGTGCTCATAGTACAGGAGTAGCTTGGTCATGCCACTTCCTCATGTCTTCTCCATGGTCACGTAAGTAACTCCTCAAGGCAATTCGCGATGTAGGATTCCTTACTGGAGCTGGAAAGCGTTTGCCTTTAATAGCTGAGATTTTTGATGATACAGGTGAGAAGGAGGGTTCATCATCTTTAATTAGTTGGATTCGCATTAGTTTCATCACCTCCTTCATTACGCTCTTTTGATTATCCTGATCTTTATCAAGCGTCTCTGACACTACTACAGGTTTGTCACGATTCATCAGTAGAGACACTTGCTCTTGCATTTCATTCAGTTGGTCCGTTATTTGTGAGATGGCAGAAATGGAAGCGTGACGTGGGGGTAGCTGTTGTTCATAGTTTTGTAGTGTAAGAATCAATTCAAAAACCAAGGGTCTTCACTGTTGGTCCTGGTATCTGTCAAACATTGCTGTTAGTGTACCAGTGTATCTGTCTGGTGCTGTTGTGAATTTCTGCCATATTTCAGGCGTCGTCCTCACTCTCTCAGGGTCATGGTCATAGCGTGGGTGGTTAGGAACAAAGTTAGGGTCATACAACATATCCACCACGGCTGTTTCCCTCAAATACTGGATACCCTGTTCAACTGTATCCCACCTGTTCATCACAGGCTTCAAGCCGTCTTTGAAGGGGTACCTTTCCTTCACGGCTATTAACACTCGTTCCCAGAGGGAAGCAGCCCCATCCAAACATCGACTAATTCCTCTGTCAATAGCTGGATCTCTGGCAATGGCTCCTAGTTGGCGAGCTTCATTACCAGCTAGAGACAAGGTACTGGCCCCGCTGTCCCAACAGCAAACCAACCAGGAAACGATAGTTTCATTTGGGCGCCGTGTAAACTCCTTTCTTGAGCCTTGGATTTCAGTCATCTTCAGAGGCCGACGAGTAGTAATAGAGACTTCCTCTTCATCACTCTCTTCTGCATGTCTCTTAGTTTTTCCTTTTGCCTTTCTTGATGTTGGTGGTTCTGAGGAGGGCCCCTCACCTGGATCTTCCTCCACCTCCTCCTCCTCCTCTTCTTTTTTCCGTTCTTGATGCGAGGACACTCGTTTCCATTTCTTGCCCTCTACATTGGCAACTGATATTGTTACTGGTGTCTCCTGTAATTGATCAGATTTGACTTGGAGATTCTCCCCTTTGGCTTGGACCTCAGCTCGGAAACTCTCTCTCTCCAAAACAGTATTATATAGGGCACGGTAAGCACAAGCCAAGCCCCAAATAAGTTGTACCTCCTTAGATTTATGTAAGCCGCACCGTCCCTTACTCAAATACTGGCTTAGTTTCTCAGGATCGCACAGGTGTTCAAGAGTGAAATCCCATGACACTGCGGGTCCCCATGCTTCTAAGATTTTTCCTAAACCTCTCCATATTCCCTGCCAGTCAGCATTCTCTGGTTTTGGAGGAGACTCCTTCCACTTACCCCGCCTATATTGGAATACATTCAGGGAGATTGATAACTTGAACAGGACTACGCCCACAAACATGAGCATTAACTCAGTACTCGAAAAACGTCTCATAACCCGAGAGGAAAGCCTGGAAACTGGACTGAACATCGTGTGGTTTGTAAAATTAGTTATTCCATTTGGGATGTAGTTGCTTGTAAAATTAGCCACTCCATCTGGGATGCAAGTGTCAAAATTCATATCATACCACATTGCATATAGGTACCCATATAGGTATCATACAGGTGTCTCCATCGGTGCCCTTATGTGGTCATATATGAACGCAATTCCATAACAAGTATTTATGACACTGATGATTGGCCAGTAGGTCGCGAGTAACACCATAGCTTTTAATCCCTTACACAGCACCCCCACGATAAAGAGTGGGTTCATCGCTGGTAGCTGCTCAAAAGGGGTTAATGAATTGAAGCTAACAAGAGGAGGGGGAAAAGAAAAAAAAGGCACTACCCAGACTAAGCAGTGCTCAAAGTTTACAAATATCCCAGAATACTGGCAGTATGCCTCAACTTTCAAGGTCAAGTTTTCCAGCACAAAAACCTGAACTACTGATAATGCTCCCTAACGAAGCACTCTAAGAGCAGAGAGAGAGATTCGTTCTAAAAGCTAAAAAGCAGCTATGCCCACATTCTCCACCAAAAAATCTGTCACGGGGTTAACTAGATCAATCTATGCCCGTGACAGGGATCTATGCCAGTGACAGGCAGCAGTAGGCCCCTGCCCCCACCCCCCCCCCCCCACCCCCCCTGGCCCCACAAAATGGGAAGGAAGGAAGGGAGGAAAAAAACAGCGGCAACAATCTATGGAGGAAAAGTTATTTTACTATGATATCGGAATGCAAGATAACACAGTATAATACAATCTAATTGAAATTGAGACTAATAAATCAAATAAGATATGAGAGAGAGAGTTCCTGAGACCAAGTCAAACCTGAAAAGCTGGGAACGGCTAGGAAAGCACCCTCCAGCACCCACTGCCAGGCAGTAAGAGACCGCCCCACCCGGAAGGGTCAGATCCCATGACTTCCGTAATGTATGGGGATAGGTACCTGGAATTGGAGCATTAACACTTTAATTCCAGTACATGATGTTTTGATGTGGAATACTGAAAACCAAAAAACATAAAACCATGACAACAAGTAAAATATTGAACAGTACATTCAGGGAGATTAACAACATGATCAGATGAGCATTCAAAAACTGCATAAAGGATTCAAAGGAGAGACTTGGAGTCTGCTTAAAAATCACAAGTTCTATAAAATTAGCAGTTCCCTCTGCAAACAGGCTTAAAAGAGAAGACAGAATCATTTTTTTCCTCTTTACAAAAGCAAAATAGCAGTGCTCAAAGTTTACAAATTTCCCAGAATATTGGCAATTCGTCTGGACTTTCAAGGTCAAGTTTTTCCACACAGAAACCTGAAATGCTGATAAAGTTTCCTAACGAAGCTCTCCGAGAGCAGAGAGAGATCCGTTCTAAAATCTAAAAGCCAGCTTTTGCCCACAGTCTCCACCAAGAATGTCAATGGTTTATGGGCTGGTTCGGCCCAGTTCCGTGACTAGCAGGGCGGAGGGATTTCGCGAATTTGCCCCTCCGGAAAGGGGAAACTGGGGACCCCAAAATAAGTACAAACAGCAGCAACAGTCTGAGGAGAAACAAACTAATTTACTAAATATATTATCGGAATGCAAGATAACACACTATAATATAATATAATTAAAATTGACACTAATAAATCAAATATAATGAGAGAGAGTGTCCGAAAGGTGGAAAGGGCTCACCATAACGCTGAGGTAAAATGCGCAGCTGGGTCGAGCAGCAGGGACAAGAGAGAGCCAAAAAAAGGGAAGGTCTCGTGACCTTGCCAGGGATTCTATCTCCTCTCTGAATGCAACATCCTCTGGGGTATGCAGTTCTTCTTCTCTTCTGGACATGTGCCTGGAACCAGAGCATTAATTCTTTAACTCCCAGTGCCCTACATAATGTTATGATGTGAAATACCGATAACCAAAAATCATAAAACCATAACAAGGCTGCAGACAGAGTGGTGATTAATGATTCTATATCCAGGTAGAGGCTAGTAACAAGTGGCTGGTAACAAGGGACCTCAAGGATCATGAATCTCCAACCTCCCTGCCACAGGCAGGGCCACCAACCTCCCCATTTAATACTAGACCAGGTTGCCCAGGGCCCCATCCAATCTGGCCTTGAACAACTCCAGGAATGGGGCATCCACAACATTTATGGGCAGCCTGTTTCAGCACCTCACCACTCTCCTAGCAAAGAACTTCCCCCTGACATCCAACCTAAACCTTCCCTCCTTCAACTTAAAACCATTTCCCTTTGTCCTGCTGTTATCTACCCTTTCAAAGAGTTGATTCCCCTCCTGTTTATAGGCTCCCTTTAGGTACCGAAAGGCTGCAACTAGGTCACCCTGCAGCCTTCTTTTCTTCAGGCTGAACAAGCCCAGCTCCCTCAGCCTGTATTTGTTGGAGAGGTGCTCCAGTCCCCTGATCATCTTTGTGGCCCTCCTCTGGACCCTCTCCAACAGCTCTCTGTCTTTCTTGTACTGGGGGCTCCAGACCTGGACGCAGTACTCCAGATGGGCCCTTACAAGAGCAGAGTAGAGGGGGACAATCACCTCCCTGTCCCTACTGGCCACCTCTCTTCTGATGGAGCCCAGGATACCATTTGCTTTCCAAGCTGCAAGAGCACACTGCTGGCTCATGTTAAGTTTTTCATCCACCAGGACCCCCAGGTCCTTCTCTGCAGGGCTACTCTCAAGAACTGTTCCTTCCAGTCTGTATAGATGCCTGGGATTCCTCCGGCCCAAGTGCAAAACGTTGCACTTTGCTGTGTTGAACCTCATTAGGTTCACCCGGGCCCAACCTTTCTAGCCTGTTGAGGTCCCTCTGAATGGCATCCCTTCCTTCCACCGTGTCAACCGCACCACTCACCTTGGTGTCATCAGCAAACTTGATGAGGGTGCACTCGATTCCATCGTCGATGTCATTGATAAAGATGTTAAAGAGCACCGTAAAGATGTTAAAGAGCACAAATTCACCTTTGTGACTGGAAGGGGTGGAACCTGGCTCCGCCCCTCCTAGACCCCATTTAAGGGCAGACTACCACTGGGGAAGGATCTCTTTCTGGAGATCCCTCCTTTGTGGAACTTTTCATTGTGAGCCTTTATCTTCGGATATGGATGAGCATTCCTTCTCTGTTTGTTCCTTTGCTATCTCACTATGATTCTCTTTTCAACTATACTTTGCTGACTGTACATTTGGCAAGCCAGACAGGCCAAATTACAAAAAAAAAAAACAAAACAACAAAAAAAACCAAGTCTCTTTTGTAATGTCTTTAAATAGGCCAGGGGAGAGAACATTACCCCCCTAGACAAAACCATCCCCGAACAGATCCCAGAATTTCTGGGATCACCTTACTATGAACTGGCAACTATAATTGAAAAATGGGGTCCCCTGATGGTTATGAGAAATATTCCTTCCCCATCCCACATGGCGGATTATTTTTATGGATTGAGCAAACATATATTAGTCACAAAAGAACGTCAGCTAGCTGCTTCTACTGTGGCATGGCCACTATTAATTGCTTTAAATCAGGCCAAAATGACAACCAATACTTTAGAAAATGAAAATCTACTGTTACGAGATTGGATCAAAAAACTAGAACAGCTTGGAATACTGATGGAAAAAATCAAACTTAAATTTCCCAATAAAACAGGTTCGTAACATTTCAGTAGATAATACCCAGGTTCCTGAATCAATGGACCTAGTTCATCCAGAAGATAAGGCTTCCAAGTCAGATCTTGAAGTTCCATCTGCAATGGATCCCTTTGAGATCCATCCTATAATAACTCAAAAAAAAAAAAAAAAACCCAAAACCCCAAAAAATACAACTAGACCAGCAGAGGTGCCCCCTGATCAGTGGCCCCCTGCCCAAACCCATTTACATGTTACAGCTCACCCTTATACGGCGACGGAATTAATGGACTTGGTACAGTGATTTCAACAAAAGCCCAGAGAAAGCGTACCATCCCGGCTTCTGAGATTATGGGATTCAGGGGTGTTATGGCCAACAGGCCAGAAATCTCTAAATTGGCATCCATTACTACACATCCTGCCCTTAGACAGAGACTATACGCTGCCATCCAGTATACCAATGAGAATCACACGATAATAGATTGGTTGGTGGCAGCATGCAGTATGGTTTGGCCCAATAAATCTGATATAACATTACACACAGGTTTATGGTCCTCCATGGAGGACCTTCAAAACTACATTTGCAAACTGGGTAAGAGAGGCAATTAAAGACACATTTGAAAGCCCAGACCTGGTAAAATTCTCAGCAGGCATGAGAGACCTGATCCTGCAACAAGCCCCTTCTCACCTGTATGGAACTCTAGTTTCCATACTAAACCCCCTAATAGCCTCAGAGGCTGTGGTCCAACAGGCTGCCAGCTGGTAGCCAATCTAGGGGAGTGTAAGAGATTATTCTTTTACATCATTGTCTCAAAGCTTGCTGAGGACACAGATGAACAAGTTCAGGCAAGTCCTGGGCAGGGGTTGAGAAATCCTTTGTCTGGAGAACTTTGATGGACAAGTCCTGGGCAAGGGTTGTGAAATCCTTTGTCTGAGGGACACAGATGGACAAGGCCAGGGGCAACGAGAGAGAGATAAGCTGCAGCTTAATGGCCAAGAAATGGTCTTTTGTGTGGGCTTATCTCGAGGAAGATGGCCATCTCAGGGGGTACTCAAATGACTCTTGCTCAAGCACCCAGGGATGTCACGTAGGCAGGAAAAGAAGAAGGCTAAAATGGGGACCTACAATCGTGAAAAACAGGTTTTCTGGCAACAGATTCCTCGTGAACAACGTGAGGTTTTCTGGCAACAGATTCCTCATGAAGAAGAGGAGGTTTCTGCCATGAAGAAGCCTCACGACCTGCCTCTCTCCCTCCCGGACTTGCTCTATGCTCTACCACGATGCCGAAGAAGAACAAAGGTGTCTGCCATCAGATTCCTCACTATGGAATTCCTGCATGCTGACGGACTGTCACGGAGTGAACTAGATCAATTTATGCCCGTGACAGGGGGCAGTAGGCCCCTGCCCTCCCCACCCCCCGCCTGGACCCACAAAATGGGAAGGAAGGAAGGGGGGAAAAAAAACCAGCAGCAACAATCTATGGAGGTAAGCTTATTTTACTAACTATGATATCGGAATGCAAGATAACACAATATAATACAATCTAATTGAAATTGAGACTAATAAATCAAATAAGATAGGAGAGAGAGTTCCCGAGACCACCTCTCCCGTTCAGCAACATCTACGGCCAGTTGGACAGCCTTTACCTCTGCAAATTGGCTTGATTCTCCTTTCCCTTCAGCAGCCTCTGCAACTTGTGTGGGGCTCCACACAGCAGCTTTCCATCTACGATGCTTCCCCACGACATGACACGATCCATCAGTGAACAGGGCATATTTCTTTTCATTTTCTGGTAGTGCATTGTATGGTGGGGCCTCTTTGGCACACGATACCACTTCTGCTGGTGATGTTGCAAACTTTTTGCCTTCAGGCCAGTCCATAATCACCTCTAGGATCCCTGGATGGTTGAGGTTCCCCATCTGAGCTTGTTGCTCCAGGTGGCATGAGTAGCATAATGGGTGGAGGGAACCTTTCCCTTGAACATCCAGTTCAGCACTGACAGTCGAGGTGCTAGAAGGAGCTGCATTTCAGTACCGACTACTTCAGAAGCAGCCAAAACCCCCTCATGCGGCTAGGATCTCCTTTTCAGTTTGAATGTAACATTTTTCGGACCCTATGTACACCTGCCTCCAAAATGCCAGAGGTCGGCCTCGGGTCTCTCCTGAGGCTCTTTGCCACAAACTCCAAGTGGGACCTTTCTCTCCAGCAGCAGTGTAGAGGATGTTCTTTACATCCTAGCCCGTGCTGTGGCCCTGGGGCCAGTACAGATGGGACATCTCCTTCTTAAGTTGTTCAAAAGCCTGCTGCCGCTCAGGACCCCACACAGAACTATACTTCTTCCATATCACCTGATTTAAAAAAAAAAAAAAAAAAAAAAGGGGCTTAAAATGAGGCTATAGTTCAGAAAATGCATTCTCCAAAAGCCCACAAGGCACAGAAGAGACTTTCTCTCTCTCTCTCTCATTAGTGGGTGGAGACATGGCAGTGATTTTGTTGACCACACTGATTGGGATGTGACGACATCCATATTGCCACTTTATACCTAGGAACTGAATTTCCTGGGCAGGTCCTTTCACTTTGCTTCGCTTAATAGCGAAACCAGCACACAGAAGGATCTGGATTCTTTGCTCTCCTTTCTCAAAAATTTCCCTTCCTGCGTTGCCCCACACAATGTGTCATCAATGTACTGCAAGTGCTCAGGAGCACCATCCTGTTCCAATGCAGCTTGGATCAACCCATGGCAAATGGTCGGGCTGTGTTTCCACCACTGGGACAAACAATTCCAGGTATACTGAATGCCCCTCCAAATGAAAGCAAACTGTGGCCTACATTCTTTGGCCAAAGGAATGGAGAAAAAGGCATTAGCAATGTCAGTGGTGGCATACCATTTGGCTGCTTTTGACTCCAATTCATACTGGAGTTGTCAGGTACAGCAGCACTCAGTGGGGGTGTGACTTCATTCAGGCCACAGTAGTCTACCATCAGCCTCCCTTCTCCACTGGCTTTATGCACTGGCCATATGGGGCTGTTAAAAGGTGAGTGAGTTTTGCTGATCACTCCCTGACTCTCTAGTTAACGAATCAACTTATGAATGGGGAGCAGGGAATCCCTCTTTATGCAGTACTGTCTGTGCACTGTTTTTGTAGCAATTGGTACCTGTTGCTTTTTTACTCGTAGCAACTGCACAACAGACGGATCTTCAGACAGGCCAGGCAAAACAGACAGCTGCTTAATGTTGTTTGTGTCTACAGCAGCTATTCCAAAGGCCCATCGATACCCCTTAGGATCCTTGAAATGCCCCCTTCTCAGGTAATCAATACCAAGTATACATGGAGCCTCTGGACCAGTCACAGTAGTGTGCTTTTGCCAATCCTTACCAGTGAGGCTTATCTTGGCCTCCAACACAGTCAATTCTTGAGAGCCCCCAGTCACTCCAGAAATATGGATTGATTCTGTCCCTTCATGACTCAAGGGCATCAGAGTGCACTGTGCACCGGTATCCACCAGTGCCTTATATTTCAGTGGTTCCGATGTGCCAGGCCATCAGATCCACACAGTCCAATAAACTCTATTATCCCTTTCCCCCCCTGACTGAGGGCAGGGCCCCTCTGTTCATTACCTGTGGTAAGTGGAGCAACTGCACTGGCGGTTGGTCTGCTTTGTAATTCTCTCACCCGTGCTCGTAGTACAGGAGTAGCTTGGTCATGCCACTTCCTCATGTCTTCTCCATGGTCACATAGGTAACTGCACAAGGCAATTTGCGACGTAGTATTCCTTGCTGGAACCAGAAAGGATTTGCCTTTAGTAGCTGAGATTTTTGATGATACAGGTGAGAAGGAGGGTTCATCATCTTTAATTAGTTGGATTCGCATTAGTTTGATCACCTCCTTCATTACACTCTTTTGATTATCCTGATCTTCATCAAGCATTTCTGACACTACTACAGGTTTGTCACGATTAATCAGTAGAGACACTTGCTCTTGCATTTGTCATGGTTTTGTGATTTTTGTTTTTTGGTATTCCACATCATAACATCATGTGGGGCACTGGGAGTTTAACTGTTCATGCTCAAGCTCTGGGTACCTGCTTGGAAGAGAAGAAGAACTACATTCCCCAGGGGACTTTGCGGTCACAGAGAGTCTCAAGATATAACTCCTGGCAAGGTCACCTGATGCACTCTTCTTTTGCCTGCTTTTCGTCGGCTCTCCCCTTTTTCTCCCTGCTGCTCAACTGGACTGCGCATCTCAGCCCTCCGTGTTGTGGTGAAGCCTATCCACCTTTCGGACATTCTCTCTCTCATTATATTTGATTTATTAGCTTCAAATTTAATTATATTGTATTATAGTGTGTTATTTTGCATTCCGATACTATATTTAGTAAATTAGATTGTTTCTCCTCAGATCGTTGCTGCTGTTTTTAAGTATTTTGGGGTCCCCTGTTCCCTTTTTCCGGAGGCGCGGATCTGCGGATCCCTCCGCCCCGCTAGTCACGGAACTGGGCCAAACCAGCCCGTAAACCGTTGACATTCTTGGTGGAGAATGCGGGCAAAAGTCGCTTTTTAGCTTTTTAGAACAAATCTCTCTCTGCTCTCAGAGAGTTTCGTTGGGAAAGTTTATCTTTTTCGTAGGTGCTCACTGAAAACTTGACCTTGAAAGTCTAGGTGGACTGCCAGTATTCTGGGATATTTGTAAACTTTGAGCACTGCTATCTTACTTCTGTAAAGAGAAAAATGCTTTCTCTTCTAAAACTGCCTTTTAAGGGTCTGCATGCCACCGTTCCTTCTTTTTTAATGCTCAAAACATACTGGGCCTTAATTAAGTTTGCCACTTTGCTCTATGGAGCTATAGGTATATACAATCGATTGTAAACATTGATGGAAATATGTACCTGGTATCTGCATACAATGTGGCATACAACTCCAGAGGGAGCTGCTAATTTTACAGAACTTGGGATTTTTAAGCAGGCTCCCAGTCTCTCCTTTGAATCCTTTATGCAGTTTTTGAATGCTCACCTGATCACGTTGTTAATCTCCCTGAATGTTCTTCTCATCATTTCACGCAGTATTTGTATTTGTCATATTTTGAGGAAGCCTTCCCCAGCTCCAGAGAATACTGAGTGGCAGGGAGTGTGGAGAGGCTTGGGAGAGACTTTAGAGAGATGGACATCTTCGGTGTCATGGAACTTCACTCCTGAACACCTGAAAGACCCTGAGTGGTTAAACATGTATTTGAGACAGGAATGTTGCGGCTCAGGCAGATCTGAGGAGGCACAAATGATTTGGGGCCTAGCCAATGCTTATCGGGCCTTATTCAGTAGTACCCCAGAAAGGGAGAGAGTTTGTGAAATTGAGAGAGAGTGTCTGAGAGCTGAAAGGGAGAGTCTCAGGGAGACAGTACGAAATGAGCGAGAGAGTCTCCAAGATGAAAAGGAGAGACTCCGAGCAGAGAGGGAGAATCTCCAGGCTGAGCGAGAGAGTCTCCTGATCGAGAGAAAAGACCTCCAATCTGAGAGAGATGCCCTCCGGTTGGAGAGGTATATCCTCAAGTCCGAACAGGATGCCCTCCGAATTGAGAGAGACTCCCTGCAATCCCAAAGAGAGAGTCTCCAAGGCGAGACAGAGAATCTCCAGGTTGAGAAAGAGTCTCCTAGCCAGGAGAGAGAATCTCAAAACCTGGCAAGAGTGTCTCCGATCTGAGAAAGAAAGTCTCCAAGCCGAAAGGGAAAATCTTCAAGCTGAGAGAAGGGATCTCCAATCTCAACGAGATGCCCTCCAAATCGAGAGAGACTCCCTGCAATCCAAACTGGAAACTCTCCAATCTGAATGGGACACTGTCCAAACTGAGCAAGACAACCTCCAATCTGAACTAAATGCTCTCATGATTGAAAAAGACAGACTCCAAGCTGAGCTGGAGGGTGAGAGCATTGGAACTGACCAACCTGATCAACCACAGGAGGCGCCACAATTGATATCAGTTGCCCCTGTGAGGGGACGGAAAATGAAACGAATCTCGACTCAGCTAGAAGAGAAGAAAGAGGAGCAAAGAAGTCCAGAGGAGTGGCTCCGAGATCTAGGAGAAGCACCTCTGAGTCCAGGAGAGGGACCCTCAGTAAGACCACGGTCACCAACGCCTATAAGAGCAACAAGGAGTCCTGAAAGAGTAAGAGGTGAGCAAGATATTGTTACCATTGTTGATCGATCTCAGAAAATGAATGAAATTCGAAGTCTGAGAAAAGACTTTTCACGTCACCCAAATGAGCCTATTGCCACTTGGTTACTTCGTTGTTGGGACAATGGGGCCAACAGTGTGTGGCTAGATAGTAGAGAAGCTCGCCAGCTGGGTGGCATTGCTAGGGACTCAGCCATTGACAGAGGCATTAGTACATGCCAGAACCAGGCCTTCACCCTCTGGAAGAGGATGCTGTTAGCTGTATAAGAAAGATACCCCTTCAAAGATGATCTGATGCCTGAGAAAAAGAAATAGACTGATATAGAAAAAGGCATCCGTTATTTGAGAGAATATGCTGTGGTGGAAACACTACATAGCCCCGATTTCATTCCTGATGAGGCAGATCAAGAGCATGATCCTGAGAGAGTCAGGTGTACACCAAATATGTGGCGTACATTCACAAAGACTGCACCAGAAAGGTACGCCTGTACATTTGCAGCAATGTATGGCAGAGGGGAAAGAAGACCCCTCATAAATGAACTGATTAATAAACTTCAAGACTTTGAGTTACATTTAAGCCCTTTGCGAGCTTGTGTTTCAGCCATAGCAAAAGTAGCTGAAAAGCTGGACAGAATGGAAAGCAAACAAGAAGATATAATAGACAATCTGTCAACCGCGCCTAATGCTGATGGATCCATGGTGGTAACGGATACATCCAATGGGGACCAGAATTCCCAGAACAGCCTACTGGAGGGCCTGATCAACTTGGTTTCCTCCCAGCCAGTGTCAACCAACGTCTCAGCTATCAAAAGAAGACGTCCTCCTGCTCGAGCAAGTGACAACAGTAAGACTACGTCACGTTTTGCCTTGTGGCATTACCTACGTGACTATGGAGAAGATATGAAGAAGTGGCATAAGAAACCTACTCCTGCACTTCAAGCACGGGTAAAAGAATTACAAGACAAATCAACCACCAAGGTGAACTTCTCCAAAAAGGTGATTGCTCCAGTTGCTGCAGACAACGGAGGTAACAAATAGAGGGGCCCTGCCCCCAGCCGGGGGGGGGAAAGGGATAATAGAGTTTATTGGACTCTGTGGGTTAGATGGCCTGGCACATCAGAATCACGGAAATATAAGGCCCTGGTGGACACTGGTGCTCAGTGCACTCTAATGCCCTCGTGTCACCAAGGGACATCAATTTATATTCATGGGGTGACTGGGGGTTCCCAAGAGCTGACTATGTTGGAGGCCGAAATCAGCCTCACTGGTAAAGACTGGCAAAAGCACCCTATCGTGACTGGCCCAGGGGCTCCATGTATACTTGGTATTGATTACCTCAGAAGGGGATATTTTAAGGATCCCAAAGGGTATTGATGGGCCTTTGGAATAGCTGCTGTGGACACAGAAGGTGTTAAGCAGTTGTCTGTTTTGCCTGGCCTGTCAGAAGATCCGTCTGTTGTGGGATTGCTACGAGTGAAAGAGCAACAGGTACCAATTGCTACAAAAACGGTGCACAGGCGGCAGTACTGCACCAACAGGGATTCCTTGCTCCCCATTCATAAGTTGATTCGTCAACTACAAAGTCAGGGAGTGATCAGCAGAACTCACTTGCCTTTTAACAGTCCCATATGGCCAGTGCATAAAGCCAGTGGAGAAGGGAGGCTGACGGTGGACTACCGTGGCCTGAATGAAGTCACACCCCACTGAGTGCTGCTGTGCCGGACATGTTAGAAGTCCAGAATGAACTGGAGTCAAAAGCAGCCAAATGGTATGCCACCACTGACATTGCTAATGCCTTTTTCTCCATTCCTTTGGCCAAAGAATGTAAGCCACAGTTTGCTTTCACCCGGAGGGGCATTCAGTATACCTGGAACCGTTTGCCCCAGGGGTGAAAACATAGCCCAACCATTTGCCATGGGTTGATCCAAGCTGCACTGGAACAGGGAGGTGCTCCTGAGCACTTACAGTACATTGATGACATCATTGTGTGGGGCAACACAGCAAAGGAAGTTTTTGAGAAAGGAGAGCAAATAATCCAGATCCTTCTGCATGCTGGTTTCGCTATTAAGCGAAGCAAAGTGAAAGAACCTGCTCAGGAGATTCAGTTCCTGGGTATAAAGTGGCAAGATGGCCGTCGTCACATCCCGACAGATGTGATCGACAAAATCACTGCCATGTCTCCACCCACTAATAAGAAAGAGACACAATTGTTTCTGGGCGTAGTGGGTTTTTGGAGAATGCATGTGCCAAACTACAGCCTCATTGTAAGCCCCCTTTATCATGTGACGCGAATGAAGAATGAGTTTACATGGGGTCCTGAGCAGCAGCAGGCTTTTGAGCAGATTAAGCAAGAGGCCCGTGCCGTGGCCCTGGATCCAGTACGGATGGGACAGGATGTAAAGAACATCCTCTAGACTGCTGCTGGAGAGAAAGGTCCCACTTGGAGTTTGTGGCAAAGAGCCTCAGGAGAGACCCGAGGCCAACCCTTGGGATTCTGGAGTAGGGCCTACAGGGGGTCAGAAGAGGGCTACACTCCAACTGAAAAGGAGATCTTAGCCGCGTATGAGGGGGTTCGGGCTGCTTCTGAAGTAGTTGGTACTGAAACACAGCTCGTTCTGGCACCTCGACTGCCAGTGCTGAACTGGATGTTCAAGGGAAAGGTTCCCTCCACCCATCATGCTACTGATGCCACTTGGAGTAAGTGGATTGCGTTGATTACGCAACGAGCACGGATGGGGAACCTCAGCTGTCCAGGGATCCTAGAGGTCATCATGGACTGGCCTGAAGGTAAATAGTTTGGAACATCACCAGCAGAAGAGGTATCACGTGCTAAAGAGGCCCCACCATACAATAAACTACCAGAAAATGAAAAGACATATGCCCTGTTCACTGATGGATCGTGTCGTATTGTGGGAAAGCATCGCAGATGGAAAGCTGCTGTGTGGAGCCCCACACAACAAGTTGCAGAGGCCACTGAAGGGAAAGGAGAATCCAGCCCGTTCGCAGAGGTAAAGGCTGTCCAACTGGCCTTGGATGTTGCTGAATGGGAGAGGTGGCCAATGCTTTATCTTTACACTGACTCATGGATGGTGGCAAATGCTCTATGGGGGTGGTTACAGCAGTGGGAACAGAACAACTGGCAAAGAAGGGGTAAACCCATTTCGGCTGCTGAGCTATGGAAAGATATTGCTGACCGAATAAAGAATATTGTTGTAAAGGTGCGCCATGTAGATGCTCATGTGCCCAAGAGTCAGGCTACTGAAGAACAGAAAAATAACCACCAGGTAGATCAAGCTGCCAAAATTGAGGTGGCTCAGATAGACCTGGATTGGCAGAACAAGGGTGAATTATTTCTAGCTCGGTGGGCCCATGAGACCTCAGGCCACCAAGGAAGAGATGCAACATACAAATGGGCTAGAGAACGAGGGGTGGACTTAACTATGGATGCTATTGCACAGGTTATCCATGACTGTGACACATGCAGCACAATTAAACAAGCCAAGAGGATGAAACCTCTCTGGGAGGAAGGGTGATGGCAAAAGTATACATATGGGGAAGCATGGCAGGTTGATTATATCACCTTGCCACAATCCCGCAATGGTAAGCGTTACGTGCTTACTACGGTAGAGGCAACCACGGGATGGCTTGAAACATATGCAGTACCCCGTGCTACTGCCCGAAAAACCATCTTAGGTCTTGAGAAACAAGTCCTGTGGCAACATGGCACCCCAGAAAGAATTGAGTCAGATAACGGGACTCCTTTCAGAAATTCTCTTGTAAATAGTTGGGCCAAAGATCATGGCATTGAGTGGATTTACCATATCCCCTATCATGCACCAGCCTCTGGTAAAATTGAACGCTACAATGGGTTGTTAAATACTATGTTGAAAGCAACGGGTGGTGGAACATTTAAGCACTGGGAGAAGCATTTGGCAGAAGCCACCTGGTTAGTCAATACCAGAGGATCGATCAATCATGATGGTCCCGCTAGCTCCCTACATACTGTCAAGGGAGATAAGGTCCCTGTAGTACGTGTAAAGAACATGTTGGGAAAAGCAGTTTGGGTTCTTCCAGCTTCTGGGAAGGGCAAACCTCTTCGCGGAACTGTTTTTGCCCAGGGACCTGGGTCCACTTGGTGGGTAATGCAGAAGAATGGGGATGTTCAATGCATACCACAAGGGAATTTGATGTTGGGGGAATGCAGTCATTAAGTCCATGTGTTTATACAGAGATTTGTATGTGCATGTGTTTATATTTTGTGTGTGTATATATATATTAAGCATGATGTAGTGATGTGGAATAAGGGGTGGAATGTCATAGTTTTATGATTTTTGGTTATCAGTATTCCACATCATAACATCATGTAATGCACTGGGGGTTTGACTATGGATGCTCAAGTTCCGGGTGCCTGTCTGGAGGAGAACAACTACATTCCCCAGGGGGCTTTGCGGTCAGCAAGGAGATGTAACTCCCGGCACGATCACTTGATGCTCTCTTCTTCGCCTGCTCTTCTTCGCCTGCGCTTCTCTGTCTGCTCGTCTCCGTCTGCTTTTCTTCATCGGCTCAACTGGACTGCACTTCTCACCTCAGCATTGTGGTGAGACCTATCCACCTTCCACACACACTCTCTCTCTCTCTCTCATTATATTTTGCTGATACTATATTTAGTAAATTAGTTTGTTTCACCTCAGATCGTTGCCGCTGTTTTCAATTATTTTGGGTCCCCTGTTTCCCTTTTCCGGAGGCATGGATCTGCAGATCCCTCCGCCCTGCTAGTCACGGAACCGGGCCGAACCAGCCCGTAGACAGTTTACAGGCTAACAGCATCAGCTTCCAGAGAGTGAAGGCCTCATCCTGACATGTACTAATACCTCTGTCAACGGCTCAGTCCCTAGCAATGCTACCCAGTTGGCGAGCTTCTCTACTATCTGCCAACACACTGTTGGCCCCCTTGTCCCAACACTGAAGTAACCAGGTGACAGTGGGTTCATTTGGGTGGCGTGAGAAGTCTTTTATCAGACATCGAATTTCATTCATTTTCAGAGGTCGAGTAGTAATGGTAACGATGTTTTCCTCACCTCTTACTCTTTCAGGACTACTTGCCCTCCTGGGCATTGGTAATCATGATCTTATTGGGGGTCTAAGCCCTTTCTCTGGATCTCCTGGATTTTGGAGCCACTTCTCTGGACCTCTTTCCTCCTCTTCTCTTATAGTGCCTATTTTCTCTACTTTCTTCTCCTCTACTTTCTTCCGTTCTAAATAAAGTGATGCTCGTTTCATTTTCCACCCTCTTACAGGGGCAACTGACGTTGATTCTGGTGCCTCCTGTGATTGATCAGGTTGGTCAGTTTTGACACTTTTATTCTCCAACTTGGCTCAGAGTCTGTGTTGTTCACTTAGGAGAAGGTTTCATTCAGCTTAAATTTTAAAAACAGGGGCAACGTCTGGGGGGAAAAAACAAAAAAATTTTTAACCTAAATTATATGGGAAAGGGAAATTTTTTAAAACATAAAAGAAAAATTTTTAAAAGGAAAAAAATAAATCAAATATAAGGAAAAAAAATCTGAAAGGGGTTGGTTTCCCCCCAAAAACCCCACTGGGAAAAATTTTTGGCACCCCGGGTTTTTGGCGCGGGGGGGAGGAGAGCCTGACAAAAAGGAAAATCGGGGCCCTTTTCCCGGGGGTTTTATCCCTCCCTCTGCGGGAAAAACCCCCCGGGTGTTTGGGTTTCTTCTGTTTTTTGGGGAAGGGGTCCCCAAAGGGGGAAATTTTTAAAATTTTTTTAAACCCCCTTGAAAATACATGATTTTATGTTTTAAATAAAAACCCAAAAAAAAAAAAAACCCCATAAAAAGGGGCTTAAAAGGGGGTTTCCAAAAGAAAAATTTTTTCCGAGGGGTTCCCATTGCCCCCCCCCACCCCCCCGTCACGGCCCCTCACCCGGGGGAAAAGGGGTCCCCCCCGTTTTTCGTTGCTTTTTTCCCCCCCCCCTGGGGGGAAAAGGGGGAAATTTGGGGGACCCGCCCCCCCCCCCCCACATTTGCCCCCCCCCCCGATCTCATCACCCCAAATCCCCCTTCGGCTCCACCCCCCGCCTCCCCAAAACCCCCCGGGGACCAGGGATTTTCTACTGAAATTTTTTTTAAAAAAAAACGATTTTTTTCCGGTAGTTTTTTCAATGCTAAACAGGGGGGGTTTCGACATGAAAAACAAATTTTGAGCTTTTGCCCCCTGATTGCTCAACATCCCTGATCAAAAAAAAGATTAATTGGATGTTTCCCCCCCCCCCTTTTTAAAAAATGCAGGGAAAATTTTAAGAAAAAAACCCTCCCCCCCCCCCCCAAAAAACCCATTTTTTAAAACGAAAAATTTTCCAATCCCCCCTTTACTACTAACTTTTTATTTTCCCCCTTTTTCCAAAATCCCGGGGCTGCTACTGTATTTACAAGGGCTCCGGCAAAAAACCCCCACCCAGGGGTTTTTGGGGGCCCGGCGATTTGCTCACGGGGGGAGTCGACATACATTTTGAAATAGATACCTAAAATTGAAAACCCCCGCTGGTTTTTCCCCCTTTAAATTTTTTTAAAGAAAAAAAGTTTAAAAAAAATAACTGACCCCTTTGTATTTTGGGGGTATTTTCCCCGGGGGAAAAAGGGATTTTTCAAAGGAAAAAAAACCCCCCTTTTTTGGGTTGCACAGCTAAACGATTTTTTACATTTCTCCCCCCCCCCTTTTCCCCTTTTTTTAAAATGTTTTAAATACCACATGTTGTTTCCCCCTTTTTAAACGGGGGGAAAAACCCAAAAAGGGTTTTTGATAAGCCACAGCCCCCTTTTGGCCCCCCCCAATTTTTTCAGAAGGGGCACGCCCCCTCCCAAAATTTTTTTTTCCAAAAAATTTGGAAAAAGCCTCAAAAAAAAAAATTCCCCAAAACTGTTGGGAAAAAAGGGGTTTAAAACATTTTAAAAACCCCTGCCCAGAGGGCCCCCCCCCCCTTTCCCCCTTTTCAAATTGGGACAAATCCCCACGGCAAAGCACTTCTTCAAGTCAAAAATTTTTACTCTTTTTCCCCCAAATTTTTTGGTTTCCCCCAAAAAATTTTAAATGTAAAAATAATATTTCCTTTTTCCCTTTTTGCAAAGAACATAAACAAACAAATTCTGAAAAAAAAAAGGGGGTTTATTTTTACCCTGCTATGGGGACCCCCCCATTTTAAAAAAACCCAATAAGGGCCTGGGAACTTCAAAGGGGGCCCCCGTTTTTTTCCTTTCCGGGGAAAGGGGGGTTTTGGGAAAATTACACATTCCTCATTCTCTCACGGAAAAAGCTTTTTTTTAGCTTTCCCCCTTAAAAGGGAAACTATTCTTAATACAAAAAAAAAGGGGGGAAAGGGGGGACACACCACAAAAAAGAATTAAGGCTCTTTTTTTGTTTTTTTGAATCTTGACGTCCAGATAAAAACTTGTTTTGGATCCCCTTTTGGGGGAAAACCCAAGGTCAAGGAAGGAAATGGTAAATGTTCAAAAATGGCCACGGGGAAATTGGGAAAGTCCCTTCCACGTTTAATTTGGGGGGTCGGGATATCCCTTGTTTTCCCCACGGGGAAACTGGCCTACGGGGGGTTCCAGCATGATAGGTTGGGCCCCTCATCCCCAAGGAGAAAAAATAATACCCAGTCCTTTATAAGAAGGTTTGGTGTTTCTTCCTTATTGGTTTTGGCTTTGTAATTTGCTGAAGGGAAAAAAAACAGTAGAAAGGTATACATAGGGGGTGTTTTTCCCCGGCGTTTACTGTTTTTCTTGTCAACGGTTTACAGGCGGGTTCGGCCCATTTTCCGTGATTTAGGGGGGAGAGGGATCCCAGTCCGCCCCTTAAAAAAAAAAGGGAAAAAGGGGACCCCCAAAAAATTTTAAAAAATTTAGCGGAAACGATCATGAAAAAAAAAACTAATTTACTAAAAATTTTATGGGAATGCAAGATAACCACTTTTAATACAATAAAATTAAAATCGAAGCTAAAAAAATCAAATAAAGGGAAAAGGGGAAAATTTTCCCCAAAAAGGGGGTAGGCCTCACCACAACGGGGAGGGCTGAGGGGGAAGTGCAGTCCAGTCGAGCAGCAGGGAGAAAAAAAAAAGGGGGGAGAGCCGACGGAAAACAGGAAAAAAAGGGGGGCGCCCGGGGGGGCCCCCCCCCCCCCCCGGGGGGGGGGCCTTTTTCCCCCCAGGCCCAGCCCCTTTTTCCCAAACCCCCCCTTTTTTTAAAAGGGGAAAACCCAAAAAAAAAAAAAAAATTAATTTTTTTTTTTTTTCCCTTTTTTTAAAAAAAATTAAAAATTAAAGGGGAAAAAACCAAAAATTGGGTTGGAAAGCCTTTTTTTTTTGGTTTTAAAAAACCCCCCCCGGGAAAAAGGGGCCCAAAACCGGGGGGGAAAAAAAAATTTTTTTTTTTTTAAAAAAAAAAAACCCCACAAAAAAAAAAAAAAACGGGCCAAACCCCCCCAAAAAGGGGGAAAAAAATTTTTAAAAGGGCCCTTTTCCCCAAAGGGTTTTTTTAAAAAAAAAACCCCCCGGTTTTTTTGGTTTAAAAAAAAAGGGGGGGGTTTTTTTTTTAAAAAAAAAGGGGGGGCCCCCCCCCCCCCTTTTCCCAAATTTTTTTTTCCCCCCAATTTTTTTTTTTTGGGGGAAAAACCCCCCTTTTTTTTTTTTTTGGGTTTTAAGGGGGCCTTTTAAAAAATTTTTTTTTTCCCCCTTCCCCAACTAAAGGGAAAAAAAATTTAAAAAATTTTTTTTTAAAAAAAAAAAAAATTTTTTTTTTTTTAAAAAAAAAAACCCCTTTTTTTTTAAAAAGGGGGCCCCCCCCCCCCCCCTTTTTTTTTTTTTCCCTTTTTTTTCCCCGGGCCCCCCCCCTTTTTTTTGGGAATTTTTCCCCCTTTTTTTTTAAAAATTTTTTTTTTAAAATTTTTTTTTTATTTTTTTTTTAAAAACCCTTTTTTTAAAGGGAAAAAAAAAACCAAAAAATTTTTTTTGGGGAGCAAAAACCCCCCCCCCAAAAAGGGCCCCTTGGAAAAAATTTTTTCCCCGGTTTGGGGCCCCCCCCAAAAAAAAAGGGGGGGGGGTTTTTTTTTAAAAATTTTGGGAATTTGGGGGGGGGAAAAAAAAATAAATTTTTTTAAAAAAAATTTTTTTTTTTTTGGGGGATTTTCCCAAGGGGGGGGTTTTTTTTTTGGGGGAAAAAAAAAAACCCCTTAAAGGTTTTTTTTTCCCCATTTTCCCCCCCTTTTTTTTTTTTTTGGGGGTTTTTTTTTTTGGGGGTTTTTTTTTTGGGGGGTTTTTTTTTTCCCCCCGGGGTTTTCCCTTTTCCCGGGGGGCCCCCCTTTGGGGGGGGGTTTTTTTGGGGGGGGGGGTTTTTAATTTTTTTTGGGGGGGGGGGGGGGCCCCCCTTTAAAAGGGAAAAAACCCCCCCTTTTTTTTTTTTAGCCCTTTTTCCCCCCTTTTTGGGTTTTTTTTGGGGGGGGCCCCTTCTTTTTTTTTTTTTTTTTTTTTTTTTTTTTTTTTTTTTTTTTTTTTTTTTTTTTTTTTTTTTTTCCCCCCCCTTTTTTTTTGGGGGGGGGGAAAAACCGGGCCCCGGCCCCCCCCCATTTTTTTTCCCTTTAAAGATTTTGGGGGGAAAAGGGGGTTTTTTTTTGGTTTTTTCCCCCCAAAAAAAAAAATTTTTTTTTTTGGGGGGAAAATTTTTTTTGTTCCCCCTTTTTTTGACCCCTTTCCCCCTTTTTAAAAAAAATTTTTTTTTTTTTTTTTTTCCCCCCCCCCCTTTTTTTTCCTTTTCCCCAAAAAACCCCGTGGGCCCCCGGGGGGTTTTTTGGGGGGGCCGGGGCCCCCCCCGGGCCCCAAAAAAATTTTTGGGGGGTTTTTCCCCCCAAAAAAAAAAGGGGGCCCCCGGGGGGAAAAAAAAACCCTTTTTAAAAAAAAAAGGGGGGGGGAAAGGGGGGAAAAAAAAAATAAACCCCAAAAAAACGGCCCCAAAACCAAAAATTTTTTTTTTGGGGGGGGTTTTAAGGGGGTTTTTTTCCCCCCCTTTTTTTTTTTTTTCCCCAAAAAATTTTAAAGGGTTTTGGGGGCCCCCCCCCTTTTTTTTTTTAAAAATGGGGGGAAAAAAAAATTTGGGCCGGGGGCAAGTTTTGGGTTTTCCCCCCCCTTTTTTAAAAAAAAAAAAGGGGGGGGGCCGGAAAAAAATTTTCCCCCCCCCGGGGGGGCCCACCCCCCTTTTCCTTTTTTTGGGGGGGTTTTCCCTTTTAAGGGGGGAACCCCAAAAATTTTTTTTCCCCGGGGGAAAAACCCCCCCCAAAAAAGGGGGGAAAAAAAAATTTTTTTAAAAAGAAAAAAAGGGGGGGGGGGAAAGAAAAAGGGGGGGGTTTCCCCCCCAAAAAAGGGGGAAACCCGGGAAATTAAAAAAAAAATTTGGTTTATTTTCCCCCCCGGGGGGGGGGGGGTTTTAAAACCCCAAAAAAAGGGGGGGGAAAAAAAGGGGGGGAAAAAAAAAAAAAAGGGGGGGGGGGGGGTTTTTTTAAAAATTTTAAGGAAAAGGGCCCCCCCGGGAAAAAACCAAAAACCCTTTTTTGCCCGGGGGGGCTTTTTTTTCCCCCCGGGGAAAAAAAAAATTTTCCCCCAAAAGGGGGGGGGGGGGAAAAAAAATTTCCCCCCTTTTTAAGGGGGAAAACCCCAAAAAAAATTTTTTTTTTTTTTTTTCCCCCCCAATTCCCTTTTTTTGGGAAAAACCCGGGGGCCCCCAAAGGCCCAAACCCCGGTTTTTCCTTTTTTCTTTTTGGGAAAAAAAATTTTTTTCCCAATTTTTTGGGGAAAAGGGCCCCCCCTTTTTTTTCCCCCCCCTTTTTCCCCCCCCCGGGCCCCGGAAGGAAAAGGGGGGGTTTCCCCAAAACTTTTTAAAAAGTTTTTTTGGGGGTTTTTTTAAAACAAAAATTCCCTTTGGGGGGGGTTTTAAAAAAAAAAAACCCCCCCTTTTGGGAAAAAAACCCCCCTTTAAGGGAGGGCCCCCCCCCCCCGGGGGGAAAAAAGGCCCCCTTTTTGGGGGGTTTTTAAAAAAAAAAAAGGGGGGGGCCCCCCCCCCCGGGGGGGGGTTTAAAAAGGGGGGGGGTTTCCCAAAAAATGTTTTTGGGGCCCCCCCGGGGGGGGTTTTTTTGGGGGGGGGGGGTTTTTTGGGGGGAAAAACCCGGGGGGTTTTTGGACCCCCGGGGGGGCCCCCCCCCTTTTTTTTTAAAAAAAAATTCCCTTTTTTTTTCCCCGGGGGCCCCAATTAATTTTGGGGGGGGGGGGAAAAAGGGGGGGGGGCAAAAACCCCCCTTTTTTTGGGGGTTTTTTTTCTTTGGGTTTTTTTTTTGGGGAAAGGGGTTTTTCAAAACATTGGGGGATTGGGGGGGGTTTTTTTAAACCCCCAAAAACCCCCTTTTTGGGGGTTTTTTTTAAATGGGTTTTTTCCCCGGGAAACCCCAAAGGGGGGGGGCCCCCCCCCCCCCCCCCAAAATTTTTTTTTTAGTTTTGGAAACCCCCTTTTTGGGGGGCCCCCCAAAAAAGCCCCCTTTTAAACCCCCTTTTTTTAAAAAATTTAAAACCAAAAAAACCCCCCTTTGGGGGAAAAATCCCCCCCCGGGTTGGCCCCCATTTTTTTCCCCCCGGGAAAACCCCTTTTCCCCCCCAAAAAATTTTTTTTTCCGGGGAAAATTAGGGGTTTTTTCCCCCTTTTTTTTAAAACCCCCTTTTCCCCCCGGGGGGCCCCCGGGGGGGAGCAAAAAAAATTTGGGGGGGGGGAAAAAAAACTTCAGAAATTTTTCCCGGGGGGGAAAAAAAAAAAATTCCCCCGGGGGGGGGGTTCCAAAAAAAACCCCTTTTTTAAAAAAGGGGCCCCAAAAAATTTAAAAAAAAGGGGTTTTTTTCCCCCAAAAAAAAAAGGAGAAAAAAAAACCCTTTTTTTCCCCCCAAAAAAAGGGAAAAAATTTTTTTTTGGGGGGGGGGAAAAAAAAATTTTCCCCCCCCGGGGAAAAAATTTTCGGGCCAAAAAAAATTTTTTTTTTTCCCCCGGGGGGGTTTAAAACCCCCCCCCCCCCGGGGGGGGGGGGGGGGGGAGGGGGGGAAAAAAAAAAACCCTTTAAAAAAAAAACCCCGGGGTTTTTGGGGGGGAAAAAAACCAAAAACCCCAAAAAACCCCAAAAATTAAAAAACCCCAAAAAAAAATTTAAAGGGAAACGGGGGGCGGGGGGGGGGTTAAAAAAAAGGGGGGGGTTTTTTGGGGGGCCCCAAGGAAGGGGGGAAAAAAAAAAGGGGGAAAACCCCCCCAAAAAGGGGGGAATTTGGGGGGGGGAGGGGGGAAGTTTTGGGGCCCCCCCGTAAAGGGGTTTTTCCCCCCAAGGGAAAGGGCATCCCCCCAAAAGAAAAAAGGGGGGAAAAAAAAATTTTTTTTTTAAAAAAAAAAGGAAAAAAAAAGGGTTCTAATTTTGGGGAAACCCCAAAATTTTGGGGGTGGGCCCCCCTTTTTTTTTTGGGGTTTTAAAAAGGGGCCCCTTTAATTTGGGTTTCCCTTTTTTTTTTGGGGGGGGGGGGAGGGTTTCCCTTTTTTTTGGGGGGGCCCCCAAAAAAGGGGAAAAGGGACCCAAAAAAAAGAAATTTTTTTTTCCCCCCGGGAAAAATTTCCCCCCCCAAAAAGGGGGGGGAAAAAAAACCCGGGGTTTGGAAAGGGCCCAAAACCCCAAAAACCCCAAAAAGGGGGCCCAAAAAGGGGGGGAAAAAAATTTAAAAAAAGGGGGTTTTTTTAAAAAAAAAAAAACCCAAAAAAGGGGGGGGGGGGGCCCAAAAGGGCCCCAAAAAAGGTTTTTCCCTTTTTTTTTTTAAAAAAAAAAAAAGGGGCCATTGCCAAAAAAAAACCCAAATTAAATAAATTTTCCCCCCAAAAAATTTTTTTTTTGGGGGGGAAAAAAGGGGTTTTTTTAAAAAATTTTTTAAAACCCAAAAAAAAAAAAAAATTTTTTTTTTTGGGGGGGGGAAAAAAAAAAAAATTGTTTTAAAAAAAAAAAATTTTTTTTTTAAAAAATTTTTTTTTTGGGGGGGGAAAATTTTTTCCCCCCCCTTTTTAAATTTTTTTTAAAAGGGGTTTTTGGGGAAAATTTTTAAAAAAAAATTTTTTGGGGTTTTTTAAAAAGTTTAAAATAAAAAATTGGGGGTTTTAAAAAAAAAAAAAAGGGGCCCTTTTTAAAAAAAAGGGGGCCCGGGGGGGGAAAAAAAAAAAAAAATTTTTTTTTTTTTGGGGGGGGTTTTTTGGGGGAAAAAAGGGGGGGGTGGGGGTTTGGGGGGGGAAAAAAAAACCCTTTTTTTTAAAAAAGGGGGGTTTTTAAGGGGTTTTTTTTTTTTTTTTAAAAAAAAAATTTTTTTTGGGGGAAAAAAGGGAAAAAGGTTTTTTTTTTTTTGGGGTTTTTTCCCAAAACCCCCTTTTTTTTTTAAAATTTTTTTTTTTTTTTTCCCCCCCAAAAAAAAAAGGGGGCCCCCCCCCTTTTTTTTTAAAAAAGGGGGGGCCCCCCGGGGGCCCCTTTTCCCCCCCCGGGGGGGGGGTTTTTTTTTTTTTAAACTTTGCACTTTTTTTAAAAATTTTTTTTTTTTTAAAAATTTTAAAAAAAAAATTTTTTTTTTTTTTTTTTTTTTTCCCCCCCCCTTTTAAAAAAAAACCCGGGGGGGGGGGGCCGGTTTTTCCCCCCCCCCCAAAGGGGGGGGGGGGGGGGTTTTTTCCCCCCCAAAAAAAAAAAATTAAACCAAAATTTTTAAATTTTTTTTTTTGGGTTTTTTTTTTGGTTTTAAAAATTTTTTTGGGGGGGGGGCCCAAAAAAAATTTTTGGGGGAAAAATTTTTTTAAAATTTTTTTGGGTTTTTTTAAAGGGGAAATTTTCCCCCGGGGGGGGGGGGGGTTTTTTTTCCCCCAATTTTTTTCCCTTTTTTTTTTTTTAAAAAAAAAATTTTTTTTGGGGGGTTTTTTTGGGGGTTTAAAATTTTTTTAAAAAAAACCCTTCTTGGGAAAAAAAAATTTTTAAAATTTTTTTTTTTTTTGGGGGGGGCCCGGGGGGGAAAAAAAAAAAAAGGGGGTTTAAAAAAAGGGGAAAACCCCCGGGGGGGGAAAAAAAAAAATAAAAAAAATTTAAAAAAAACCCAAAAATTTTTTTTCCCCTTCCCCTTTTTTGGTAAAACCCCCCTTTTTTTTAAATTTTTAAAAAATTTTTGTTTTTTAAAAAGGGGGGAAAAACCCCCCCAAAAAGGAATTTTGGGGGGGAAAAAAGGTTTCCCCCCCCCAAAAACCCCCCCTTTGGGGGTTTTTAAATTTTTTGGGGCCCCCAAAAAAAAGGGGCCCCCGTGGGAGGGGATCGGGGTGATTTTGTGGGATGCATCCACTGAAGGTGATAAGGCAGCATCCGGGTTGCATGAAAGCTGGAGAAAAATTTTTGAAGCTTTAAAAAGTCATGTGGGCTCATCGTCGGCTACCCCCAGTCCACCCGAGGATGAAGGAGCCACAGGCTCCTCATCGGACTCACCCACTGTGCTATCAGCTCCTTTGTTGCCATTGCCACAGGGAGGTCCTCGCTGCCTCCCCTCCTGGGGGTCCCAATGATCCTTTTGATCCTGGCCCAATAAACCCTGAAGAAGAACCAGATCTGTTCCCCCCCGATCCACACGATGCATGGGCGCTTGTTCGGAGGGAGGCTAGGAAAGCTGAAGACACAGGTATGTTGAGAGCTTTTCCTGTCATTGTGGCCCTGGACCAAGAACAACAGTAGGAGGCTTTGTCGTATAGTGTCCTGTGATATTTACGGCGCACAGTCACAGACCATGGCATCGGCGCCCCATATACTGTTAATTTGCTTCAGTCCATCTGCAATAGCTCTGTTCTCATACCGATAAGGATAATTGATAAGGATAATCGGCCCCTTCCCCCGGCAGGAAACTCCCAGAGGATCGCAACAGCTGGGTGCACGATGACAGTAAATCCCCCTCACATGGCTGCTGCAGCCTATATGCCAGAACCAGTGGCAGCGCCGGGGTGAACTTGGCCACCTCCTCAGGCACAACCCTGAATGACACTGCTTTTGCCTTGGCCCCCACTGGAGTCTACGGACCTCTGGGGAATGGCATGGCAGCATTCCCGATAGGTTGGTCTTCTGTTACTCAGATGGGACTCTGTTTTGCCTGGTATTATTGATGCAGACTACATGGGGAAAATTAAGATAATGCTGTGGACACCAATCCCTCCTTGCACTGTCTCTGTGGGAAGTCGCATAGCGCAACTGATATACTTTCAGCCTAATCTGCCCCTGCGAACTAACGTCTCACAGGGCAATGGTGGTTTTTGCACACCCAAAGTTTACTGGTCTCAGAAAGTCTCGCAGGGTAGACAGAATCTGACTTGTGTGCTGCAACAAGGGGAACAAGAGCTTAAGGTGGCAGGCATCCTTGATAGTGGTGCTGATGTTACTGTAATTCCTGTAACACTCTGGCCACCTCAATTGCCGCTTATGAATTAACACGTGGAACTAACAGGTATGGGGGGTACATGCTACCAAAGCAAAGCACAGCAATCGTTACAACTATCAAACTGGAGAACAGGACTGTTTCAGTCCAACCTTACGTTTTGCACAGCCCTGTTCTGTGGGGAAGAGACTGCATGGGGCAGTGGGGACTTTCCCTTGGTACAGATTTTTCTTAGGGGCCACTGCCTTGCAGCAGATCCCATGTTTGGTATGGAAAACAGATGAACCAGTGTGGGTGGATCAGTGTCCCCTTTCCCGGGAAAAACTGCTGCAGATGAATGCCCTTTTATGAAGAACAGCTTGCGGCTAGGCCCATAGTGCCCACTATAAGCCCCTGGAATTTCCCCATTTTTGTAATTAAAAAGTGATCTGGGAAGTGGAGACTGTTACATGATCTCAGAAAGATTATTGCGGTTATCGAAGACATGGGGCCATTGCAACCAGGGTTACCATCTCCAACCATGCTCCCGCAATCGTGGTCACTTAGAGTAATAGACTTAAAGGACTTGTTTTTTGAACATCCCATTGTGTCCTGAGGATGCACCATGTTTGTATATATCATTACATGCACTATATCTTGGTAGCCGTGCCAAAAGAGGTGACGGTGACTGAAGTTGTGTCGGTTATCACAGCAGTAGCGACTCAGGCAGGACTGCAAGTTGCACGGGACAAAATCCAAAACACGCCGACTTAGCAATATCTGGGCTGGAGGATTTCGTAAACTTTAATCCAGCAACAGACTTTAGCCTTAGGTGCCAGAGTCAACACTTTGAACAACCTAAAAATGCAGGGGGACCATAAATTGAGTGCAACCCCTGAAAGGGATCTCTACAGAAGACCTTCATCCCCTCTTCAAATTACTCGAGGGGGATCCGGACTTACTGTCACCATGACATCTGACACGCGCAGCCACAGCCACACTAAACACTGCCATCACAAAAATGACTCGGCAGACAGCGCATCAAAGAAGACCTGATCATTCTATCAGTCCCTTTCCTATTAACTCCCCTTTTCAACCCTAAGGATTGTTAGCACAGTGGGTCAAGGGGGACCCCGACCCCTTGGTAATCTTGAAATGGTTGTTTCTACCGCATAAATTTGCTAAGACTGTTACCACCAGAGTTGATATGGTAGCTATGGACATTTGTAGGGGAAGGGAGCATTTATTAGCAATGGATGGCACGGATCCAGAAACAATTTATGTCCCATTTGATCTCCAGCAATGACAATTTGTGTTTCGAATGTCGTCACAGCTGCAGTGTGTGGTGGAGGATTTTCAGGGAAAATCAGTATTCATCTGCCAGCACACAAGCTTTTACAATCTCTTGACTATCTTTATTTGTTACCGGTTTCTAAAATATCATTAACTCCTCTTGTAGGCGCTCTTACTGTTGTTACAGATGGATACGGTAGGACTGGCCATGCAGTCATTGTACGGAGAAGCAGTGCTGGGAACTGGGATAGTGACGTTAATGTCACCACCGGCTCTCCGCAAATTGTGGAACTTAAAGCAGTGGTCCGTGTGTTCGAGTGATGGTCTGAACCCATCAATATACTAACAGATTCTGCTTATGATGCAGGCATAGTGATGCGACTGGAGCATTCTTATCTAAAAGAAACAATGAATGTGCAGTTGTTCACATTTCTTTTGTGCTTAAGATGGTTTCTGGACCGTCACACGGAATCTTACTTCATTCAGCATGTTTCTTCACAATTCTCTCAGCCAGGCCCTATTTCTGAGGGTAACTACCAGGCAGACAAAATGGCAGGAACAATTCTTGTTCCCGATAAGCTTGCACAAGCACACTTGTCTATCACGGTTTTCTGTTTTTTGGTTTTTGGTATTCCACATCATAACATCACATAGTGCACTGGGAGTTGAAGTGTTAATGCTCCAATTCCGGGTACCTGTCCCTATACATTGCAGAAGTCATGGGATCTGGCCCTTCTGGGTTGGGAGGTCTCTTACTGCTATGCAGTGGGTGCTGGAGGGTGCTTTCCGAGCCGTAGCAAGCTTTTCAGGTTTGACTCGGTCTCAGGAACTTTCTCTCTCTCCTATTTTATTTGATTTATTAGTCTCAAACACAATTAAATAGTATTATACTGTTGTCACGGAGGTAGCTAGATCAATTTATGCCCGTGACAGGGGGCAGTAGGCCCCTGCCCCCCACACCCCCCTCCTGGCCCCACAAAATGAGAAGGAAGGAAGGGAGGAAAAAAAATCAGCGGCAACAATCTATGGAGGTAAACTTATTTTACTATGATATCGGAATGCAAGATAACACACTATATACAATCTAATTGAAATTGAGACTAATAAATCAAATAAGATAGGAGAGAGAGTTCCTGAGACCGAGTCAAACCTGAAAAGCTTGGAACGGCTAGGAAAGCACCCTCCAGCACCCACTGCCAGGCAGTAAGAGACCGCCCCCCCCGGAAGGGTCAGATCCCATGACTTCCGTAATGTATAGGGATAGCTACCTGGAATTGGAGCATTAACACTTTAATTCCAGTACATGATGTTTTGATGTGGAATACTGAAAACCAAAAAACATAAAACCATGAAAACTATGATATCGGAATGCAAGATAACACAATATTATACAATCTTATTGAAATTGAGACTAATAAATCAAATAAAATAGGAGAGAGAGAGAGAGTTCGTGAGACTGAGTCAAACCTGAAAAGCTCGGTATGGCTAGGAAAGCACCTTCCAACACCCCCGGCAACGCAGTAAGAGAGCGCCGAACCCAGAAGGGCCAGATCCCATGACTTCCATGACGTTATAGGATCGGTTACCCAGAATTGGAGCATTAACACTTTAACTCCCAGTGCACTACATGATGTTATGATGTGGAATACCGAAAACCAAAAATCACAAAACCATTACACATGATCACCGCACTTTCATCAGCAGTTTGGATTCCAGCTCAACCAAAACAGAATATATGGGTCACCCTCACCAACAAGATGGGAGAAGACACACTTTGTTTGTCAACAGCATCACCAGGGAACCCATTCTTGACATTTTTGGTGGGACGATCCCTAGACAATTGGCCCATCCCGAGCTCCACTCTTGGTATAGCATTCAACATAAGCACGGTAGTCAACAGATGGGATGGATGGGTACCCCATCTGCAACAGAGCAATTTGCATGATTATTCACCATTGACAACAAATCAATTGGATTATATATTATAGAATTATATTATAGAATGGTTTTCATTACGGTATTGAAAACCCACATATAACCTCTGCCTGAGGGCAGGATGGATAGTCATGGTGGCCAACTTGGCTATTTCCAGGCCATTCACCGTAACACTTTCTGCCCCAGAATCCCACAGTCTTAATAACCAAGCTGACACACTTTCTCTAGGCTTCTACCAAAATTGCTGTACTAAATCCATCAATTCCATTGCCGTGTATGGCCAGGCTGTTACATGCAAGTGAGTCTGGGCAGGGAGCCACTGATCAGGCAGCACCCCTGCCCGCCTATCCTATACTTTCTTTGTTTTCTGAGTTATAACAGGACAGACCTCTAGCGGATCTGTCACAATCAGAGATTTGAGATCTAATTTAGAATTTTTATTTTCCTGATCAACTAAGTCTGTTGATTCAGGAGTCTGCTCATTGTTCATTGAGACATTGCGAACTTGACCTATCGGAAGATGCTGAATTGGTTTTTTCCCTGTAAATATGCCATGTTCTTGCTCTAACTTTTCAATATGGTCTTTCAAAAGTTGGTTTTCATTTTCTAAAGTATTATTCCTTATTTCAGCATGATTTAAAGCTTTTAATAGCGGCTATGCAAATGTGGAGGCAGCTAGCTGTCTTTCGTTTGTGATTAGTATATCTTTGTTAAGTCCCTGAAAGTAGTCTGCCATGCGATATGGGGAGATATTTCCCATAACAAATAGGGGACCCCATTATTCAATGATAATTGCTAGTTCATAATAGGGAGATCCCATAAATTCTGGTATCTGTCCCGGAATCATTTTATCTTTGGGGGTAACATTCTCCCCCCGACCCGTTTATAGAAATTACATAGAAAGGATATGATGTAAATTTTAGTATACTTGGCCTGCCTGACTCACCAAGTGTATAATCAATGAATATATGGATGCTGTAATTAAAAAAATACACAAGAAAGTTAGGCTAAACAGGTTATCACACTAAAGAACAGATAGAAAACCTACTCCTATTCTGGGCTCACTAAGAAGACTCCAAGAGGAGTGATCTCCAAAGAGATCCTTCCCCACTGGTAGTCAGCTCATAAATGGGGTGTAGGAGAGGTGGAGGAAGGCTCCATCCCTTCCAGTAGCACAGTTGAATTGCCTTAACTTGTGCTTCCGTGGCTGACTCATTGCTTGCCTCAGGTGGTCAATCAGAGGTTCAGGCCATGATTCAGGGCAGTTCCCATACACTCAGACTGGAAGGTGTCTCTCACTTGCACTGGAAGGTGCCTTGCTCAGACCGGAGGGTGTCATGTTGAGATTGAAGGTTGTCAATTTTGGATTGAAGGAGTGTCTCTCAGATTGGAGGGCATCTCTCTTGGATTGGAAGGCTTCCCGTTCAGACTGGAGGGTGACCCGTTGAGATTGAAGGCTGTCGAGTTTGGATTGATGGAAGTCTCTCGGTTTGGAGGGTGTCTTGCTCAGATTGGAGGGAGTCCTGCTCGGATTGGAGGGTGTCTCTCTCTGATTGCAGTTCTGAGACACTCTTTCAACACGGAGACCTCTCTCACAGTTTCAGAGACTCTCTCCCTCTCCAGGATAGTTCTGAATAAGGCCCAATAAGCATAATACTAATTCCAAATAATTTGTGCCTACTCAGGTTAGTCTGAGCCACAACATCCCTGTCTCAAATATTCGCCTAGGCTCTCAGGATCGTGCAGGTGTTCAGGGTGAAGTTCCACGCAGCACAACATGAAAATATGTTTGACACCATACCAGAGTCGAAGCTAGCATTATCCCTAGTAGAGCACAGTCATTCTGTCCTTTTTAACTTAGTATGAGCTCTATGAATCACAAAAATAATAAGATGAATAGGGTCATTCAGAATGTCAGTGCTGGTCTACAATATGCACGACTGTTCATGAATTCAGCTGTCAGCAGAGCTCTGTGATAGCAGAAAGCGCAGCATTCTAAAATGGAGTGTGTACTGCCATATCAGTCACTAATGCGGTCGGACCGGGCATGCAACTGGACCCATTCATCAAGGTCATGGCAAACTGCGCATTTGCCTGCAACACCGGGGAGCAAGGGGCTTGATGTCGGGAGACTTCAGGGTTGATATACTGATAATCTCTTTAACGTCAAGTAAGTCTCCCACGGATAGTCTGTGGGGGAGATGTCAGTGTCTGATTAAAAGAATATGCTATTCCCAAGAGGTATTCCTGAAAGTGGGTCAATATACTTTTGCACCCCATGGTATGAGCCGCCACAAAAAGTTTTCCCATGATGCTTTCTGATTGTGCCAGGCATAGGCTGTCACTCCAACCACCAGTCATGCAGCTCTTTGTTCTCCATCAAATTTGGTTGGCTGTAACGTATACAATTGTTGCTACATGCTACAGCTGTGCCACGTGATGCCATAGCAACATGGTATTTCAACTTCTCGAGCTAACCAGAAACAAGAGACGACTATTTTCACATAGTCACCCCATTAGCTGGGTTTGGGGGCAGTTTCACAGCCATTTGATGAAAAGGACCTGCATTCGATAGCATATTGGTAAAACTCGTTTCCTGTGCCCAGCAGAGGAATGACCGCACTGTCAAACGATATCACTTGCTTGTATATGCCACCACCACAAGCCTCACTGTGCCCTCACATCACTCGGCGCGTTTGGTATATCAGCAACAAAATGTCATGGGATATGGCAGGAGAGAGTTCCGCTCTACGCAGTACCACAAATCTGCCATGACATCTATAACCTAGGAGGCATGACTCTTAGAGCAAAGCATTCATAGATAGTGATTTACATCATCTTTTTTGCTGATTGAATTATGTGGCCCGTCGTCGAGAGCTCAGTAGCCGCAACTGTGGCTTTTAGTCCACCAGAAGACCTCGGCTTCCTCTGATTCCAAATATTGCAAACCTATACGGCCGCAGGCGTATCTTTTGGCTCCTAAGGATGGTTCATTGGGAGTGAATATCGCACTGGTAACACCTTCATTGGTTTTGCTTGGAACCGACTGGGATAAAGAGCCAACCCGGTGGATTTGAAATATAGAGTATTCGATAGTTATACCCAAATTTGTACGATGGGAGTGGAGCTTTTTTGAATAGATAGGTCTCCCCTATTGTGCTGAGAATTTGAACCCAATCAGGGCCGATCAATGTGACCTGGTGCCATCAATTGCTTCCTCGACCTAGTTTCACCGATATAGTTTTGAAGAAAAGCACGATACCAATGGAGGACCACAGTCCCCTGCAATGTAGCAGGTTTCGATTTATTGCAGTGCCCACCAACGGCAGGTGTCGCCAGTTAACCATTCTATTAGAAATTGTTTTTCTCATTAATATGATTACCTGCGTATAATCTAATGTCTGACCAGCATGAGCGCTACGGTACCAATTAGGGCCAAAGAGAGTGAGGGTCCCTGGTTCGAAGCCGTGCTGGCTGTCCACGGATCAGCACTTCGTGTATTGTCCCTCATGTGATCAAGCCTGTCATCCAGGTCAGTACTGTTCCATGGATCTTCCCAGGCAGAGTGATACTCGGTACCGCCTAAGTAGTTCCGGGGTCCTCCTTGCTCCTTTCCTTGTAAAATTGGATTGTACGTGACCCTTTGTCCATCCATCATCCTCCAATCTCGTGTACCACACCTGCGCAGCCATGCTGTTCAAATATGATTGCGGGAGAGCGGCCCTCGGCCAACCACCCTCAGCCAGCTCCAAAAAAAAAAAAAAAATAAAAAAAGCAGAGAACCCTGGGATGCACCTTCCATCCCAGCCCCCCATATACTTGTACATTTCAGTCGCATGAGTGCGGTCCTCCGGACCTGCTCTGTCCCTCCACAGCGGTAGGGATTGACCTCCTCAGTCCCCCGTCCCCAAAGGGGAGGTGTATGGGATTCATTAGGCTCAGGGAACAGGAGACTTTAAATACTGGACTCCGCTGGCCTGCAAGTGAAAGATCCTAGCGCAAAGAACCTCATTCAGGACGTCATCGCCTTCTCTCCTTGGTCCGTTGAAGCCCACGTTTCTCCTTTTAACATTTACCAAAGTTGGGTCCACCTCGCTTTGGCCTGTCTCCTTCGTCCATGTACCCTATAGGACGAACTCGTCCCTGTGGGGTGTATGAGATCACATCCCTCTCCAAGTTGGGGGTTCCATTGGCGCCTTGGGTAATTCTGATCCCACATCTGCAAGTCCGGAGGACATGCCCTGTACTTCTTTCCCAGTGCCAACTGCCCTTTTCCACCAGAGGCGTTTGTACAGCACCTGGGAGTCGCCCTCAGCGAGGTGACTGGACCGCAGACCAACACCTGGCTTGACCCTGTTCACGCCTACTCTGCCCGCTTTTCAGGTGTTCAGTAAGTGGCCGTGCCTCCCCACTGCCGTGCTTTGAAGGGCCTACTAGGCACTGCCAGGACTTCGCAGCAGAACCTTTTCCACAGTAGGACTACTAGTTCTTCCCGGATTCGGGTCAGCCCCGAAACAACTGGAGCAGTGGAGTAGTAGTGGCAAACCACTACAGGCGAGTGCCCACCACTCTAGCTGGGCCACTAAGGACCATGAATATCCCCGAAGCTCCCTAGCCATCGCATGATTGACTGTTCCCACGCGTCGATTTAGATAGCTTTGATGGGTGTTTATTCCCTACAGTGATTGTTTCCACATCTTTAAACTTCTAACCTGGGTTTCTATTATGCCACCAACACGTAGCAAGTAGGAACTAGTCTCACTGGCTTGAAACTACTACCCACAGATATATCAATCTAACTCTCAGGAGCTGGATTGTAAACTACTTGAAGGAAGGAGAAAAGAGGCTGAATCGTAACATGTCGGAAAATGCCTCGCCTAAGTCTCCCCCCATAGCCCATTGTCCTCCCCTGCCCCCCATACCGTGTCTCCTCCAGGATGAGATTAGCAATGTAGCCCTGCAATTACCGCAATAGTCTCCATGAATATGGGTTCCTGCAACGCCCAGAGATGACTGGGATCGTGATGTGAGGAGATGCCCCAGTTAATATAAAATTGCTGGTCCGAAGGACTAAAGAACACAGTGCCATTGCGCATAGCAAAAACTGGATTACCTTAGGATCCAACCTCAGAGCTAGAATGGATAACATAGCAGTGGCATAAACACAGAGCAATGTCTAAACAGTATACTTCCATAGAAAGACTCTCAGAGATGAGCTTTTCCATTCAATGATAATAACGCTAGGGTTAGTTCATGATGATGAATTATCAAGACTGCCACGGCAAAACCTGTGTTAACATGCTCTGGTACAGATCTAGCTAATTACTCAATTCTTCAGTTGTCTGCACATCGTGTGTCTGAGAAAATGCACTTGTGGAGTTACCTGACCAGGTGACTAGCACTGCCAGTCCAGTTTGCAGCGACTCCCCTCCTCCCTGTCCAGTAGGATAGAGGGTAATCATTTGGAAAAAGAAAGCGCAAAGTAAAACTTGTTTGTTTTTTTTGTTTTAAATCTCAACCCACAACACCTCTTTCTAGCGTAGAAAAAGAAAGGGGAATAAAGTTATACAATTATCCTACATGTATATATGTAACGGTGTGCGGGGGGGGGGGGTACGCAACTGCTTGTAACTCATTGCCCCTAGTCCTGAGTCAGCAGCAGGCTCTCCAATGACCCCCCCCTTTTTTTCCGCCCTCAAACTACTTCCCCATTCATATTTTATCATATGGAAAATCCCTGTGAGCTAGTTTAGGTCATTGTCCTGTGCTGTCCCCCTCTCTGCTCCTCATGGCCCCCAGCCCCCGTGCTGGAGGACAGTAGGAGAAGCTGAGGAAACTAGAACCTCATTTACATGTACAGAGGCTGCTCAGGAACTCTAGAAACATTGTTGATCAAGTTTTTGTTTCCTCTTTTCCTCCCAAACCAAAACATCATCGTAAATACAAAAACAAAAAAAAACAAAACAAAAAAAAACACAAAACAAAAAAGAGACAGATCCATGAAACAGGAAAAAAGATCCGGGAGCTACAGGCCAGCCAGTCTCACCTGCGTGGCCTGGCACGATCATAGCAGCAGATCCTCCTGAAGCCCCACTAAGGCACGTGGAAATAAAGCCAAGGTATTGGTGGTAACCAACATGGTTTCACCAGGGCAAGTCATGCTGACAAACTTGTGGCCTTTTATGAGGGAGTCAGTGAATAAAGGAAGAGCACCTGATTGTCATCCTACCTGGACTTGTGGCAAAGTGTTTTGACGTCTGGCCGCACACAACTCCTGGTCCCCAAATTGGAAAAAAAAAAAGGGTTTGATGGAGACCACGTCACTGGAAAAGAATGGCTGGACTGCTGCGCTCAGAGAGTTGTTGCGGTCAACAGCTCAGTGTCCAATTAGAGACCTGTGGACGAGTGGTGTTCCTCCTGGATTGGCGTTTGGAGCCGGTGCTACTCAACATCTTTGTAGTGACATGCCGCATGATCAGAGTGACCCTCAGCAAGTTTCAGACAACACCAAGTTGAGTGGTGCAGTTGACACACGAGGAGGAAGGGACACTATCCAGAGGTGACCTGGACATGCTTGAGAGGTGGACCCTCCAACCCACTGAAGTTCAGCAAGGCCAAGGCAATGTCCTAACCTGGGTGCGGAATCCCAGCACAGATACAGGTTTTGGCAAAGATGGCTTGAGAGCAGCCCTTAGAGAATGATTTGGGTGTTCGGTTGATGAAGATTCAACAGGATCCGGCATGCCTGCTGCTTGCAGCCTAGCCAGAAAGCCACTGATCCTGGGTTGCATCAGAGGAGCAGACGACCGCAGTCGAGGGAGGTATTCCACCACCTCTATCTGCTCTTGCGGACCCCACCTGGAGTTGTTGTCCATTCTGGGACCCCAACACAAGGAGACATGGAGTTGTTGAACCGGTCAGAGAGGGCCACAAGACATCAGAGGGCTGAGCACCTCACCTAGCGGGACAGGCTGATCGAGCTAGGGCTCTTCAGCCTGGAAGAAGACTCCCTGGGGACCTTATACGCCCTCCAGTACCCAAGGTGCCTACAGTAAGCTGGGGAGGGACTTCATTTTTATAACGGCCTTTTAGCAACGGACAAGGAGAAGTGGTTTTTAACTAGAAGAGGTATGGTTTAGGCGAAATATTAGGAAGAAGTCCTTTTACTGTGAGGTATTGAGAACACCGGAACAAGTGCCCAGTGAGGTATGACTGGCCCCCTCCCCAGAAGCATTCACGGCCAGGCCGGGTGGGGCTTTGAGCAATCTTTCCTAAAGGAGACGTCCCTGCCTATAGCAGAGGGGTTGAACTAGATTATCTTTAAGGTCCTTCCAACCAAACTTCTTATGAAGGATCCGAACTCTTTGGAAGTGGGTAACGGAACACAGCGTGCCTTTGTGCACCCTGACTACCTGTGCAGATCTAGAATGGAACAGTCTCCACCACACATCATACAGTTGACGGGACACAGAGTGAGTGAGTTACAACAATCATGCAACAGCCTCAAAAAGCATCTCAGATGGCTAGGAATCTTAGATAGCATATTACGGAGACTAGTGCTCTGCTTCGAAGAACCAAACTGCTTCTGTGCAGTTCTTGGTTTCCCAATCGACCACGGTTAAAGCGTTTGCAGGTAGACTAATAATCACATCCTGAAGAAGAATAGACCGCACCCCTCTGGTGACGTGAGCTCTACCAACAACACTCGTCGCCTCCTTTCCAAAAAGCACCAAAGCTTACAATGGCTGGCCCTTATATGAGCCCAGGGTGGCGCCACCCTGCGGTCAATTGGGGACACAGGTCCAACATTTGCCTGTGCGCCCTTGGCATCCACGCCCCTTCAACCAGGTTGCTCAGTCACCAGTTTAAGCTGTGACCTAGCCGTTCCCCTCAATTGTTTTGTAATGGCAAAGATTTTAGAATATATCAGAGGGGAAGGAGGTTGACACATGCTGAAGCGTCTCCACTATAAATAAGCGGTGTGATGGTAGGGCTCCGTGATGCATGCTTCCTAATAAGCATGTATTGAGAGTTGTTTAGGGCATCTTTAGGATAGTTAGCTACTTCATGTTTCAGCCAACCGTTTTACGCTGATTGATTTTAATGGAACGGATTATGTAGTTTTTCCTTCAAAGTCTATTTCCGTGGACAACAAACTTAGGCTCTTCTGATATAACAATGTTTGACTGCGTACACTTATATGCTACAGGCTGTGCTGTTAGTACACGTTACGTATTGTTCTTTAATCAAATCCCATGTTAGCTTTAGGCCGGATAATGTCAAATACTAGCAAGCAATAAGCTGAGTCATAGAAGTTGTGCTTGTTGCACTCTGCTTGTGGGCCCCATAGTAACTTTTTCAAAGTTGCCTACTAAACCCTGGCGCGATGTTTTAATCACCATTAAAGTCATTTCGTCCACCCTCGTGATGTTTGTATAAGTAATGAATTAAAACGTCGCGCTTACACGCCGTGTCACATAGAGCAATTGCTATATAATTTTACAGATCCTAGGGTTTTTATGCTATGAAAACATGTACTCGTCATACAAACGGTAGTAATAACTACCCTTATCCAATGAAGCCCTAAGACTTCGATTTAACTTATTTGCAAGTAAGATTCGAATGCAACTGTGCAAGCGTGAACTTTTTACGTCGTTTTTTGATTGTTGAGTGTGGTCCTCAGATGGAAATAGAAGCTGGAATATTCCAAGCGTGTGGGTTTTTAATCAAACACTGGGAAAATAATAGCATTCTCTATAATCATTATTTAAAGTACAGGATAATCATGTCTCCCAAGGGAACAAGGCCTTTATAACTGGAAAAAGCCTCTTTGGTTTCACAAATTGGGAGTCCACCATCTTATGTATTAATCAGGGTGGACTGTTTATCTAGCTTTTGTGATTTTGGGATTTTTTAGTTTTTGTCCAGTCCAATCACGGTGATGAAGAGGCAACAAGAATTAACATACTTTGACATTATTGGAACTCCAGTCCAGCAACAATATGGAATGACTTCAAGCGGGTGAGTCTTTGTTTCTTAAAAGCACTTAATGAATGTTTAAAAGCTACCCAGAATGGTCAACTGAACAAATCCTCAGTTGTTGTTTTAACTCCACTACTTAGGTAGATTTAGCATCCAACAAAGCATGTGCTTTATCTTACAGCTCTTTGGTCTTAGCCTTTAAGTTTTATGTTCTTTAACTGTTTGGTGGTGGTTTTTTTTTTTTCCTATTTTTTGTTTGTTTGTTTTAAAGAAAACAAGTAAAACCATGCCCCCTACTGAAACATGGGAGAAGTGGCAAGTTATGCATATCCAGACGTGTTTTGTTTCTTAACAGCTGTGAGGTTTGTACCTTAATTTTCAACGCGTATGTCTGCGGGTGTTTGGGAAGGCAGAAAGCAACCTCAGTATGAATAGACTCCTTGGTGAGTTGGCTTGACTTCTGCTTTGGTGATGGATGTCAATGGAGTGCTATCAACGTCAATGTTATGTTGATAGCCAAATAACTTTTGGTCACAAGGTGGACAGTTCTTACCAATACCTGCTTTTTTAAAACAGTGAACGGGCAATAAACACCTGTTATGGGAGACTTTAGGCCTTCAAACACTGAAAATAAAGCTTCTCATTTCTTTTTTGAGAACGGAACTGGGCTTAGAAGTGGTTTAAACTTTTTTGAAAGAAAGCTGTAAGTAGCTTTTAAATTTTAGTATCTCTAAAAATAAAACTGGCTTTAAAGCTTACTCCTGGTTTCAAGACAAGAGTGTCGTGTAACACCACCACCTCTCCAACTGAGCAGCCAAGCAACCACTGTACATTGAAAGACTGCGAATTTATTACACAAGCCACCTATAACTTCAGAAGGTTAAAAACGCTAACAGCTACCAACTCCCTACTTGGAATTTTTTATTTTAAAGCTCAATCTTTCACTTGTTTCCATTTGAAAGTGTATCAAGTTAATGAGTACAAGAAAAGTTTAACAGGTTTTGCTGCCTTTCTGAATAGGAAGTCATTGAGAGAGGCTTGCTCACCTACTCCATTACTGGATACATTTTATATGCTTCCCAATGACACCTCTGTTTTATACTCAAAACTAGAAAATAGGTTAATCTTTAAAATCTGATAGATGGGTTTTTTGTTTTGGTACAGCTTCCTTTTTGCAAGTACTTAAGATAGCAGACAGTATCCCTGCATGAGTTGTTCCATTGCTATGACCCCTCATTACTTCTCCGCTATTTTTGGGAAGAAAATGACACTCATTATTCTGATATTTTCATATTGATCGTCCTCTGTTTCCTTTCTCTGTCCACTTTGTAGATGTGATACTTTCTGATTGAGTTTATCTATAAGAGGTACTTCTTTAAACTTGATCACTAATTGGTTTTTTTTCCTCAATTGACAATTTGATTGAGATGAACTGAGAACATTCCTACTCTGTGGGATTTTACGTGGGTTTTGTGGACTAGTGGTGACCACGTGATGTTCTTAGATATTTTATATTGTCAAAACAAAATACTTAGTTTGGCAGATCAGTGCTCATATGTGCCTTAGTCTAAGCTGTAACAACCTTAGTTCACTCGTGTGGTTAATGGAGACTTCTCTAATTTCTATGTACATTCAGATTAAGTAGTTAGGTGGTCAATGAAGCAAACACACTCTCTTCACTAGGAGGCGGCGGAGAAGTGAAGCAGCACCAATGCATGCTGCACTGACGAGCTTACATCTTGAGTAAGAAGAGAAATAGTTTGACAGGGAAACAATTAATCCCTGGAGCGGCTCTGCATGGCCGTGGTGTAATCCCCATTCCCTTGAGGCTTTGAGGTGCCATGGGACAGGGCAGTTCAGATGGCACGCTTTTTTTTCCTACAAAGAGCTGGATCTGATGGTCTTTCAGGGTCCCTCCGATCCACCCTGGTCTATCATTCTGATTACACTGCAACCCTGTAAAGACACTAAACAAAATAGCGAGTCTCATCTTTTTGCTGTAGTTAAGGGGGTTTAAGTGTCTCCCATCAGTTTCTATATGCCCGCAAAGAGGGATGGAAGCTGCTATAAATACCCAGTAAATACCACACTGGTTACAAATTTTTTGTGTTGCTTAAAGTTCACATGTGAGTGCCTGCAACCACTGAGAAACGCGATCTGTGCCATTTTTTGAACAGAAGGGAAAGAGCACTAGACTACAAGACTAACGCCTTAAGTATTAACCCTGCGTAGCACTGTATGGTAACAACAGGAATTGAGAACTGCTCAGAACTACCGTTACAGAAGAGTACGTACTGCTATCTTTCCTAGGCAGCTAATCCCCCCCTCATGCAAATACTTGCCAACACCATACTAACATCCTACGTACTCAGACACATGGTTTTAACATTAGGATGTTAAGTATGTTTGTATAGCCCAGCACATAAAGATCTTATAACCATGAAATACAGAGGCTAGGCAAAGCAGATTATAATAACAAAAATAGAAAGACAGTGACATACCCAGTCCTGGGCTCGCCGTATAAAACTCTAGCGACGGGGATTCAGAAAGGACCCTCCCCACTAGTCAGCTCTTAAATGGGTCTAGGAAGGGGAGCCCAGGCTCCACCTTCTGGCAACAAGTTAATTGCCGTCACCTGTGCTCGCCAGGGTGACTCATGATCACCTCAGTGTCAATACCAGAGGTCGGCCATAACTCGCAGGTTCCCATACACGCACCCTTCACAGCATTAACCAATGATAGTTGTTGACTGAAGGGTAAGTTTTCCTGATACAGAGACCCACTATATCCGAGTGTATACATTTACCATCCGCAGCATGTTCGTACAATTCCAATGAGGAACTTTGATATCCTTTTATGGGCCAGTGTGCTCGAGTATGATTGATGGAGATCGGTTCCTGAGGTGCGGTCCATCTTATTTCCATCAGTCCCATTTAGACCACGCCGGTTATGCACGTGACTGACGGTAACAACGGAACGCTTTGGATGGATTTAGTTCCTCGGTGTCCCTGCAGGCTCAAAGACTCACGTGGGAGAATACGATGTTTCAGAGGTACCAGAGGGGAAGGTCTCCATCCAGGGCACGATCCAGGCCGTATTTCTATCCTGGTCAACTTTCGGCTTGTACTGGGGCATGTCCCGGCTGCCTGTACCACACCTTCTGGCCAGATTGTCTGCGGCTGCATAACTATATCAGCACCATGGGGTGTCCTGATCCTGCCATAGGGACATGTGGGGTCCTTAGCAATGGAGTTTGGAGTGTTGACCACAATATCAGCAGGCCCTGTACCTATTACTGAGGGACTACTGAGCCTCCGCGCTCCAACAATCTCCCCAAGTTGCAAGTAGGCCACAACCACTTGGGTCCTACTGCACCTTCCAAGGCCATTGTATTCTATGGGTGCCTGGTTCTAAATTCTCGGAGCGAGGCAGGACAGAAGATCCCATACATATGTTACTAAACAATGAGATGTGCAGTCTGCAGAGTTACAGTGCTCTTAAAGTTTTAACTCGTCCCCTCTCTCCAGTGATCCAATCACTATGAAAAACTTAATATAATGTTGGGCTAATATATTTTAGGCTTGTAGATAAACATAATGTCTCAATCCAATTATTGGAGGGAGTGGTCAACTGTATTATACCCAGAGAGATTAGGCGCAAACCGGGGCCAAACGCTCTCCAATGGATTTGTTACAAGTCTAATAAACAAGAATAGCATGTGAGATAAGAAGTTAGCGACAGTAAAGAAGAATCACTAACAAACGGTTTACAGGCGGGGATTGTCACCACCAGGGATTCTGCAATGTCTTGTTGTCTGTAGGGAGGCGCAAGTTGGTCAGCAACGTCTCGTTGATCTGCACGCTGCAGTTTGGCACTACCCTGTGGCTCAGCTTGTTTACACTGTCCCATGGTGGTACTAAGGAGAAAAGCATTGATGGAACGAAGGGAAAAGGGAAAGTACTGTATAAATTGTGAATTTGATTATGCAATGTGGAACATTCAGTACTTGATACAAATTACTAAAAGGATCAATCAAGTATAAAACGATTGTGCTGCTAATGCCCTAACAGAACTTTCCTTCATGGATCGCCAAGATGCCGAAAAGTAATCTAGTACACGGCCAACTCCAGATTCTTTGGTAATTCAGTCAGTTAGCTGCTTTAGCTGTGCCGACTTTCACATATAACATGACTACAAGCAATAAACATATCAAGTTAGGATAATAGGATCCAAGTGGATGGCACAGAACTAAAAATTCCTCTTGCCATTGTAACCATCCAAGAAGTGTTTCCCCCACCATACTCTTCTCCATCCTTCTTCACCCTTCCAGGATGCCGTGCATGCTTTTGTGCCATGGTAAACTGGCAATATAGGGCTTTTTTTGTCCATTATCTCAGATACGTTCTAGCTTAGCACAGATATTCCCAGTGAATAATTACATAGTATTTACTAACAGCATGTACACAATGAAGAAATCACACAACCCCCTACTGGTGAAGGGAATCTCTGGCTATACAGCACTCCTTCATAGGAAACAGCCTTGGTCAAAAGATGCTCTTTCTTTAGTGGCTGTCCTTATATGAGCCCAGGATGGCTCCACCCCCTTCTGTCACTTGAGGAGCACAGGTGCAGACAGTTTGCCTCTGTTCCCGGCCAGCCACAGCCCTTTACCAGGTGGCTCAATCAGCAGTTCAAGCCATGACCTAACAATTCCCCTATGCTCCACCCCTTCAACCGCTGAACAGTGATTGGATTTAGCCGCATACATGCCATTACAATATATCAATCAACACTTCCTGTACAGAAATGTATAGTTTGTAATTGATTCACTTTTGTGTGCAGGCTTCATAGTTGTCACAAGATTTATTCAGTAACTGTTCCGGAATATCCTTTTTTTTTTTTTCTGATTACTTGCAGAGCTACTGACCCCTCTCTTCTAGTAATGTGTCCCCAAGTACATAGGCTGTCCACCTCAGCCCCCTGCACCTCCCAAGGCACGCGTTACCTTATAGGCCTCCTGTGGAAGGTCCTCAGGGCAGGGAGCAAAAGATTTATTCGCATCCTAAGTGGGGAGCCCAAGTGGTTTGTAATAATACACAGGCACTGAGTTGACCATCTCTGGTCTTTCATTTAAATCTCTCAGCATCTCATGTAGTTGTGGTCCACCCTGCAGGACTGGGAGTCAGTCTTCAGAGGGCCTTTAGAATGCCATTATATTGCTCTATCAGGCCTGTTTCCCATTGATTACAGGGCAGATGGAAATGCCATTGATGTTTATTTCCTTGGCCCACTTCTGTACTGTTGCACCCATAAAATGTGTTCTTTGGTCACTCTCAGACTGCCGAATACCATATGCTGCCATCAGCTTGATGAGTGCTTGATCATAGAATCAAGAATTGTTTGGTTTGGTGGAGACCTAGTAGTTATTTTAGTGATTGCAATCTGTCATAATGTGGCGACAAATCCCCTGCCATTTTTATTGCTGAGGAACTGAATTTTCCTGTACTGGTCCTTTAACTTTCCTTCCCTTACATCACAACCATCTTGGCAGCAGGTTTGGATTTATTTGCTTCTTCTTTCTCCAAAACTTCCTCTGCTGTAGTTCCACACACACATGTCATCAATGTATTTTGGTCAGGTGTTGTCAGGACTCCACCCTGTTCGAGTACCTGGATCGCCCATGGCAAACGGTAAGGGGCTAGTTGTCCAACTTCCCAGGGGCAAAACGGGTCCCAGGTATTCTGAGGGTCAGGAACACTGCGCCTCCAAGTGAAGGCAGACGCTGGTGGCCGTGCTCTTAGAAAAGCCAAAATGGATGGAACAAGAACGTGTTTGACAAGGTTGGTTGTGGCCTGCCACCTGGCTGCTGTTTGTCCTCCAGTGTTTCCCTACTGGGAGTTCTATGACATGTCTGGTACAGCCACCCACTCATCAGGTGGTCAGTGTTACTTGGGCTTCCAGGCGTGGGCAATAGGTCCACTGGTAGCGTTCACACTCTCCACACTGGTTGTTTTTTGCACTGGCCAAGGGGGCTTTTGAAGGGTGAGTGAGCGTGTTCTTAATCGCTTCCTGGCCTCCCAGTTGGCGAGGATCATCGTTAATGGATTGGGAGCAGGGAGTCCTGGTTAGTTCAATATATGCTGCCTGTGCACTGTTGTAAGTAGCAACCCTCAACTGCGGTTCTTCGACTTGGTAGCAAACCCGACAACACATGGGTCTGTCTGAAAGGTGTGGGCAAAGACAGACAGCGTGCTTAATAGTGACTCTGTTTCTAAAAGCATCTAAGTTCCAAAAGTCATCAATACCCCTTTTTGCTCCCTTAAAATAACCCCTCTTAAGATAGTCAGATACCAGTATACGTGAAACCCTTGGGCCTCACATTAGGATCTTTTGCCAGTCTCGGCTCCCCGTGAGGCTTATTTTGCTCCAACATAGTTATTCTTGAGAACCACCCCTCTCACCCAGAAATGTAGGTGGCTTTCTGTCCCTTTCATGACTGATGGCATCAGGTGCACTGCGCACCATTGGTCTACCCGACCCTTCTTATTTCTGTTGGTTCTTCAATTTGGTCTAGGACATCCCACGCTCGAACATCCACACAGTCAGGAACACTCATTGTCCCCCTTTCTCCTCCCCCTGGCTGGAGGCAGGGTCCCTCTAATTATTATATTCCAGCATTTAGTTTAGCTGAGAACCAATGGGTATATAGGTGGATGGTTTGGACCTTGGATGATCTTATTAGGTCTTTTGTCCAACCTTAGTGATTCCTGTGATTCCCTGTGATTCTGTGATTTATTTCTTGTTAGGTTCCCAAGATCAGACATTTACAGCATTTGCCTATTTTCCTTATTCCACTGGAGCGTGCCATTGCTCTTGGAGGAGCCCTCATTCTTAGTTGACGTTCCTTTTTGTAACTTCTGTTTACCCGTGCTTTGTAGGACTGAAGGTGGTTTTTCGTATCACAACCTCGCCTCATATCTCTCCATAGCACCGTCGGTACAAACACAGGGTAGTATGTCAATTTGGACCCAGTAGTATCCCTCGCTATTGAGCAAGGGCCTGTGGCCTTTAAATAGGCTGAGCTGCTGGATTGTACAGTTGAATGATGTGGGGTTCTTCAGTTTTTTATTAATGTTACCTTAATGTTTCCTCAAATCTTACCATCCATTCTTTCTGGATATTGCTGAGATTGTCTGAGACTACACAGTTTGTACAGGGGAGGTGCGGTTTTTTCTTCGAATTCGCAAAAGTATTAAGTCCAGTACCCTGTAATATGGGTTCGGCCTTCCTCTCTCCATAGCAATTCCGCTAGTGCATCTGGGCCCATACCTTGCCTGGTTGTTGGTTGGTGTGCACTATCTGCCACATAACGGTGAACACCTCACTCTTTCATGTATCCTATGGTCTTGTTTTGGATCATCAGTATCAAACTTTGTGTATAGCAACTCTACCATTGGTTAATTCCATTATATACTTGATTACCTTTTTGTTCCACAAAGTGTGTCTATTTTACATTTGGAATGATGCATCACAGCTTTCCTTGAATGGATATCTTTTCAAGTAACGGCTATTAAAATTCCATTCCTCAGAGGGTGTACGCTTAAGAATTCCTTTTTTGATGTGGTTTTAATGATTTTTGGTTATTCTGTAGTCCACATCATAACACATGTAGTGCAATGGGAGTTTAAAGAGTTAACCCAGGTCCGGGTACTTGTCCGAGAAGCGGAGAACTACCTAATTCCCCAAAGGACTGTTTGCTGCTCTGTTGGTCATGTTCCACTCAGGGGAACAGATCCTAAGATACCATTGTTGAGGTCCACCTTGACGTTCCCTTTTTTTTCGATCGATCATGCTCCCCTCCCCGTGCTGGCTCAAACCCGACTGTGCACGCTCTCGGCTCCTCCAGCACTTAGTGTGAGGCCTTGATGTGGTTCGGACACTTTCTCCTCATTATGTTTGATTTATTAGCTTGCACTTCTAATTAGGATTATGGTATTTTAGTGTGTATATTTTGCATTCCAGGTAATCTTATTTAGTAAATTATTTCGTCCTCAAATCGTGTGCTGCTGTAGAATTTGTTTTGGGCCCGTCTGCTCTACCTTTTTCCTTTTTTTTTTATCTCCTCTTTGGTCTGGACGACGCAGCCCGTGGGGTCCCCTCCGCCCCCGCACTATCACGGAAACTCTGTTCCAAATCAGGCCCCTGGAACCCATTGACATTCTTGGGTAGGATAAGTCTGGGCGTGCACAAGCTGCTCTTTTAGCTTTTAGAACCAATCTCTCTCTGCTAACTCATGAGAGCGTTCGTTAGAAAAAGAAGAGTTTTTTTATGGGTTCTTTTTCAGTTGCTGTGCACTGAAGAACCTTGACCTTGAAGTCCAGGCATAATGCCAAATTCCTCGAGAGATTTTCAAAACTTTGAGGCACTTCTGTAACAGAGAAAAAAAAAAGAATGGATTCCACTTTCTCTTTTTAGAACTCTGCATGTCCATAGGTAAGCTTAGCTGAGGTATTTCTCACAGAACTGTGATTTTTCAAATCAGTCTCCCAGTCTCTCCTTGGGAAATCATTCAAGGCAGTTTTGAATGCTCCCAATGACATGATGTATCGTGGTGTCTGTCTCCCTGAATGTACTCCTCATAGTTTCACGGGATGCCCCCAATTGAGGGGAACCCCTGAAAATCCCAAGAGAGAGTCTCCAAGGCGAGACAGAGAATCTCCAGTTGAGAAGAGTCTCCTAGCCAGAGAGAGAATCTCAAACCTGGCAAAGGTCTCCGATCTGAGAAAGAAAGTCTCCAAGCCGAAAGGGAAATCTTCAAGCTGAGAGAAGGGATCTCCAATCTCACGAGATGCCCTCCAAATCGAGAGAGACTCCCTGCAATCCAACTGGAAACTCTCCAATCTGAATGGGACACTGTCCAACTGAGCAAGACACCTCCAATCTGAACTAAATGCCCCTCATGATTGAAAAAGACAGACTCCAAGCTGAGCTGGAGGTGAGAGCATTGGAACTGACCACCTGATCAACCACAGAGGCGCCACAATTGATATCATTGCCCCTGTGAGGGGACGGAAATGAAACGAATCTCGACTCAGCTAGAAGAGAAGAAAGAGGACCCAAGAAGTCCAGAGGAGTGGCTCCGAGATCTAGGAGAAGCACCCTCTGAGTCCAGGAGAGGGACCCTCGGGTAAGACCACGGTCACCAACGCCTATAAGAGCAACAAGGAGTCCTGAAAGAGTAAGAGGTGAGCAAGATATTGTTACCATTGTTGATCGATCTCAGAAAATGAATGAAATTCGAAGTCTGAGAAAAGACTTTTCACGTCACCCAAATGAGCCTATTGCCACTTGGTTACTTCGTTGTTGGGACAATGGGGCCAACAGTGTGTGGCTAGATAGTAGAGAGCTCGCCAGCTGGGTGGCATTGCTAGGGACTCAGCCATTAAAGGAGGGCATTAGTACATGCCAAACCGGGCCTTCCCCCTCTGGAAGAGGATGCTTTAGCTGTATAAGAAAATACCCCTTCAAAATGATCTGATCCCTGAGAAAAAGAAATAGACGATATAAAAAAGGCATCCTTTATTTGAGGAATATGCTGTGGGGGAAAACACTACATACCCCGATTTCATTCCTGTGGGGCAGATCAAGACATGACCTGAGAGGGGTCAGGTGTAAAACCAAAATAGGTGGCGAACATTCCCAAGCCCGGCACCAAAAAGGTACCCCTTTGTACTTTTGGCCCCCCTGTTTGGAAAGGGGGGGAAAGAAGCCCCCTCATAAATAACTGATTAATAAACTTCAAGACTTTGAGCCCTTTTAAAACCCTTTTGGGGGCTTTTTTTTCCCCGCCAAGCAAAAGTGGGGAAAAAGGGGGACAGGGGGGAAAAGCAAAAAAGATATAATAACAACTGTCCCCCCCGGCCTAAGCTGATGGTCCATGGGGTAACGGATACTCCAAGGGGGGCCAGAATTCCCAGAACAGCCTCTGGGGGCCTGATAAAATTTTTTTTCCCACCCCTTTTAAACCCCCGTCTAAAACTATAAAAAAAAAGGGGGCCCCCTTTTCTCGACCCAAATGACAACAGTAAACACGTCACGTTTTCCCTTTTTTGGGGATTCCCCACGTGACTATGGAAAGTTTTAAGGGGAAATGGCATAAAAACCCTCCCCCATTTTAACCCCCGGGGAAAAAAAATTCCCAAAACCCCAATTTTAACCACCAAGGTGAACTTCCCCAAAAAAAGGTTTTTTGCCCGGGCTGCGAAAACGGGGGAAAAAAATAGGGGGGGCCCCGCCCCCGCCGGGGGGGGAAAAAGGGGAAAAAAAAAGTTTTTGGGGTTGGGGGGGTTTGGGCCCCGGGGGCACCCCAAAAAACCCCGGAAAAAAAGGCCCCGGGTTTTAAAACGGGGGTTTCATTCCCCCTCTATGCCCCTTTTTTCCCCAAAAGGGCCAAAAATTTTAAAATTTTTATGGGGGGGGCTGGGTTCCCAAAGTTTTCTATGGGGAGGCCGAAATCACCCCAAAATAAAGACGGGGAAAAAGCCCTATCTGACTGCCCCGGGGGGGCCCGTAATTTTGGGATTGTTTTCCTCAAAAAGGGGGAAAATTTTTTAAATCCCAAAGGGTATTGAGGGGGGCCCTTTTGGGAAAAGCTGCTGTGGACCAGAAGGTTTAAGCATTGTTGTTTTGCCGGGCCTTTGGGGAAACCCCGGTTTTTGGGTTTTTACGATAAAAAAGCAACGGGCCCAAATTTTTCTAAAAAACGGGTGCACAGGGCAGTACTGCACCAACAGGGATCCTTGCCCCCTTCATGTTAAAATTGTAAAAATAAAAACCCGGGGGGGGATCGCAGAACCACTTTCCCCTTTTAAAAGCCCCCTAGGGCCCCCCCCAAAACCCCGGGGGGAAAAAGGGGGGGACGGGGGGAAAAAAAGTGGCCTAAGAATACACCCCACAAAATGTGCTGGCCGGTTTTGGGGGGAATTCCAGAATGAACTGGGTCAAAAGCCCCAAAAGGTATGCCACCACTGCCCCTTGCAAAAGCCTTTTCTCCCCTTTTTAAAAAAATAAACCACATTTTTTTTTTCCCCGGGGGGGTTTTTTCCCTTTCCGGGAAAAACCCTTTGCCCCGGGGTGAAAAAACCCCCAAAACCTTTTTTCCTGGGTTGACCAATTTCCCCCTTTCCCCGGGGTGGGGTTTTCCCCCCGGGGCCCCCTTTAAAAACCCCTTTTATGACCCCTTTGGTTTTTGGGCCCCAACCCAAAAAGGGCCCCTTTTTTAAAAGGGAGCCTAATCCCCCCCCCCCCTCTGAAAAGGGGTTTTTTTTCCCCCCATTTCCCGCCCCAAAAAAGGTTTAAAGGGGAACCCCCCCCCTTTACCCCAAATTTGGTTTTTCCGGGGGGGAAGGGGGCCAAAAGGGGGCCGGGGGGGAAAAACCCCCCACAAAGTACCCCCAAAAAAAAAATGCCATTTTTCCCCCCCCCCACAAATTTAAAAAAAGGGCACAATTTTTTCGGGGGTAGGGGGTTTTGGAGAAGCATGGGGGCCCAAAACCCCCCCCTTTTTAAACCCCCCCTTTTTTCATGTCCCGGGGGGAAAGAAGAAGGGGGTTTACAGGGGGGGCCTGACACGGGGAGGCTTTTGAGAAATTTTAAGGGAAGAGGCCCGTGTCGGTTTGGCCCCGGGGCCCCAGTAGGGGTTTGGGCGGGGTGAAAGAACATCCCTAGACGGGTTGGGAAAAAAAGGGGCCCCCCTTTGGGGGTTTTGGGGGGAAAGGGCCTCAAAATAGACCCCCGGGGCCCAAACCCCTTTGGGGTTCTGGAGTAGGGCCTTTTAAAAGGGGGCAGAAGAGGGCTACACTCCAACTAAAAAAAGGGGTCTTACCGCGAATAAAAAGGGGGTTTTTGGGCCTTTAAAATGGGGTTTGGGATAAAAAAACAGCCTTTTTGGGCCCCCCGACTGCCCAGTGCTAAAAAAGGGTGTTAAAAGGGAAAGGGTTTCCCCCCTTCCCCCCCAAAAATGCTACTGTTTTCCCCTTTTGGGGAAGGGGGTTGCGTTGATTAGGGGAAAAGGGCAGGGGGGGGGAACCTCACTGTCCGGGAAAACCAAGGGCCCCTCAGGGGCTGGCCTAAGGTAAATTATTTTTGGGAAAATCACCAGCAAAAGGGGTTCCCCCTTTTTTTAAAGACCCCACCATCCCATAAACTACCAAAAAAAGAAAAACATTTGGCCCCTTTAAAAATTTTTGGGTTTTTTCCCCGTTTTGGGGGGGGACAAGCACGCAGAGGGAAACCCCCGCTGTGTGGGCCCCCCCCCAAAAAGGGGTTGGGGGGGCCACTGAAGGGGGGGGAGAATCCACCCGTTCGAAATTTAAAGGCCCCCCCAAAGGGGCCTTTTGGTTTTTGCTGGGGGGGAGGGGGGCCCCAAATGCTTTTCTTTACCCTGACTCAGGGATGGTGGAAAATTTTCCCCATGGGTGGTTCCCCCCCGGGGAAAAAACAATAAAAAAGGGGGAAAAAACCTTTTTGGGGCGCGGGGGCTAGGGAAAAAAATTTTTGCGACCGAATAAAAAATTTTTTGTTGTAAAGGTGCCCCTGTAGATGCCCAGGGTGCCCAAGAGCCCAGGAAAATTTGAAGAACAAAAAAAAAACCCCCGGTGGTCAACCCCCCCAAAAATTTTGGGGGGGGGCCCCCTTTTTAAAGGGGGTTTGGGCGAACAAGGTGATTTATTTTAGCTGGGGGGCCCTGAGACCGGGGGCCCCCCAAAAGGAAAAGAGATGCAACTAAAAGGGGGTTTTTGGGGGAAGGGGGGGGTTTGGATTAACTAGGCCCCAAATTGCCCGGTTTTCCATGACTGTGCCCCTTTTTGCAGAAAAATTTTAAACAAGCCAAAAAAAAAAACCTCTCGGGGGGAAAAAGGGTGAGGGAAAAAAAAAGTAACATTGGGGAAACCTGGCAGGTTGATTATTCACCTTCCCACAATCCCCCCAAAGGAAAACGTTACGGGCTTACTACTTTGGGGGAAAAACCCACGGGATGGCTTGAAACATAGGGAAAAGTACCCTTTTGCTGGGGGCCCAAAAAACCCCTTTTTGGGGGTTTTCCTTTGAGAAACAAGCCCTTTTTGGCAACATAAAAACCCCCAAAGTTTTAGTCAAAAAAGGGGGACTCCTTTCAGAAATTCTTTTAAAAAATATTGGGAAAAGATCATAAAAAGGGAGTTTTTTCCCCTTCCCCTATATCCCCCCCCCCGGGGGGTTTTAAAATTGAACCTACGGGGGGTTTTTTAAAAAATTTTTAAAAAGCAAGGGGGGGGGAAAAAATTTAAGCACTGGGAGAGTTTTTGGAAAAAGGGGCCAAAAGGGTTGTCAATACCAGGGATCGACAATCATGGGGTCCCTAGCCCCAAAAACATACGGGTCGGGAGAAAAGGGTTTTCCCTTTTTAGGGGGGTTTTAAAAAACATGTTGGGAAAAGCGTTTGGGTTTTCCCCCCTTTGGGGGGAAAAGGAAAAAACCTCTTGGGGGAAAACTTTTTTTTTGCCCAGGGCCCGGGGCCCCCCTTTGGTGGGAAAATGAAAAAATGGGGATGTTCAATGCTCCCGGGGGGGGAAAATTTTTGAGGTGGGGGGAAACTTTTTTTAAAGGGGTCCATTTTTTATCCCGGTTTGTATTCCCTGGTTTATTTTTTTTTGGTTTTTTATAATTAAGCAGATGTTTAGTGGAATAAGGGGTGGAATTTCATATTTTTATGATTTTTGGTTATCATTTTTCCCCACACATAACATCGGTAAGGCGGGGGGGTTTTGACTATGGACCCCAAAGTTCCGGGTGCCTGTCGGGGGAGAAAAAAAATTTTCCCCCAGGGGGCTTTGCGGTCAAAAAAGGTTTTTTAAAAAATCCCGGCACAAAATCATTGAGGGCCTTTTTCTTCGCCTTTTCTTTTTTTGCCTGCGCTTCTCTGTCTGCTCGTCTCCGTCTGCTTTTTTTCATCGGCAAACGGGGAACTGCACTTCTCACCTCACTTTGGGGGTGAACCTATCCCCCCCCCAAACACACTCCCCCTCCCCTCTCTCCCCATTTTTTTTTGTTTTTTTAAATTTTTAGTAAATTTTTTGTTTCCCCTAAGTTTTTTCCCCCGGTTTTTTTAAAAATTTTTTTGGGTCCCCTTTTTCCCCCTTTTTCCGGAGGCATGGTCGGGGGGGATCCCTCCCCCCTGCTGTCACAAAACCCGGGGCCGAACCCCCCGTGGGCCCTTTAAAAGGGGAAAAACCCCGCATCACTTCCAAGAGTAAAGGGCCCCCACCTAAAAAGGGAAAAAAAACCTCTAAAAACGGCTCAGTCCCTGAAATGCTACCCATTGGGGGGTTTCCCTTTCCCCTTTTTCCCAAAACCCCCCTTTTTTGGGCCCCCCCTTGTCCCCAACCCAAAAAAAACCCCCAGGGGGGGTTTTTCCATTTGGGTGGCTGAGAATTTTTTTATCAAAAAATCGAATTCATTTTTCAGGGTCGAGTAGGGGGGTTTTAACGATTTTTCCCCCCTCCCCTCTTTACTTTTTGGGGGACTACCCCCCTCCTGGGCTTTGGAAATCATATCTTTTTTTGGGGGGGTCAAAACCCCTTTTTCTTTTGGATCCCTTTTTTTTTGGGATTTTTCCCCTCCTTTCTTTTTCTTCTCCTCTTCCTTCTATGCTCTTCCTCTACTTTTCCTTCCTTCTCCTTCTATTTTTTTCCCCTTTCAAAATAAATTTAATGCCCCGTTTCATTTTCCCCCCTCTTAAAGGGGAATGACGTTGATTCGGTGCCCCCTTTTTTTGGGGAAAAGGTTTTGGGTAAGTTTTGACATTTTTTTTTCCCCCTTTTTTTGGGCTCAGAGTCTTTTTGTTCACTTGGAAAGGTTTTTTTGGGGGTTTGGGGATTCTCGTTAGATTGAAGTTTGACTCATCAGTTTGGAGATTTTTTTAGTTTGGTTAAAAAGGGTGGTGGTTTTTTTTGGGGGGATTTAAAAAATTTTTTTTGGGGGGGAAAAGGTTTTCCCCCCTTTGGGGTTTTGGGGGGGGTCTTGAATTGAAGTCTGTCTCTTTCTTTAAAAAGGGGCCCTGTCGATTTTTTTTTGGGGATGGAAGTTTTCCCGGGTTTTTTGGGGGGGTTTTTCCTTGCTCAGTTTGGAAGGTGTTTTTTAAAAATTTTGGAAGGCTCTCCCGGGGGGTAGGGGGAAATTTTTCCTTGCTCAGTTTGGAAGGGTTTTTTTGGGGGGTTGTCTTCGGGTTTGAGGTTTATTCTCAGTTTGAGATTTGGTCTCTCGGGATTGGATACTTCCTTTCAGCTAAAAAACTATTTTGTTTCCCCCGGGGGAAAACTACTTTCTCGGCAAGAGTTTTTTGGGATCCCCAGATTCCCCCCCCCCCCCGCTCTGAGACCTCTCTTCAGTTGGGAAAAATTTTTCTAAATTTCGGGGGACTCTTTTCCCTCCCAGGATAGTTCAAATCCCCCCCCCAAAAAGGCAAAATTTTTTTAATTCCCAAAAAAATTTGGGCCTACTCAGGTTTCTACCCAAAAAAACCCCCCCCTTTTCAAATATTCGCCGGGCTCTAAGACGGGGGGGGTGTTCAGGGTGAATTTTCCATGACACCAGGATGTCCATCCCCCCAAAAGTCTCCCCCAAGGCCCGTCACCCCCCGGGACACCAATATTGGGGGTTTGGGAAAGGTTTCCCAAAAAAATTGAAAAAATTCAATACGAGTGAAAGGGGGGGGGAAAAACTTTGGGGGGTATTTGAGTTTTTTTTTTTAAAAATTTAAAAAAATTTTGGGGCAAAAAAAAACCCCCAAAAATTTTAAAAAAAGGAAAGACTGGGAACCGTTTAAAAACCCCCCCAAAAGTTCGAAAAATTTTTCACCCCCTCCCCAAACAGGTTTAAAAAAAAGCAAATCTTTTTTTTTTTCTTTTCCCCCGAAGTAAGATAGAAACCCCCAAAAAAGGGGTTTAAAAAATTTTCCCCCCAAAATTTTTGGGGCCCCCTTTTTCCCCCGGGGGGTTTTCAAGGTCAATTTTGCGGGGGCCCTATAAAAAAAAAAAATTTTTTCCCCCAACGGCTCCCCGAGAGCAGAGAGAGAGATTTTTTTTGAAAAGCTAAAAAACCACTTTTCCCCGTTTTTCTCCCCCAAGAACAAAAATTTTGGTTTAGGGCTTTTCCCCCCCCGGGGGTTCCTTTCCTACCCAGGGGGGGGTTTTCAAAAAATCCGTCCCCCCAAAAGGGGGAAAAAGGGGGGGAAAACCCCAAAAAAAAATTTTAAAAACAGGGGCAACGTCGGGGGGGAAAACAAGCAAATTTTTTAACTAAATTATTTTGGAAAAGGAAAGATAAAACACACTAAAAAAAAGAAAAATTTTTAAAATTTTGAAGCAAAATAAATAAAATTAATGAGAGAGAAATCTGAAAGGTGGGGGTTCCCCCCCAAAAACCCCACTGGGAAAAATTTTGTGCACCCGGTTGCCCCCCCCGGGAGGAGACCCTGACAAAAAAGGGGAAAAAACAGGGGACCTTCCCAGGGGTTATACCTCCTCTCTGACAAAAACCCCCCCTGGTTTTTAAGTTTTTCTGCTTTTGGAAGGGGGGGGAAGGGGGAAAATTAACTTTTTAATCCCATTGAAATACAGGGGTTTATGATTTTTTTTTTAAAAACCAAAAAAAATTTTAAAAACCAAAAAAAAAGGGGTTAAAAAAGTTCGAAAAAAATTTTAAAAGGTTCCCCTTCCCGGGGCCCGGCCCCCCATTGCCTCCCACCACCCCCCGTCACTGCCCCTCAGTCCGGGAACCGCCCCTCCCCTTTTTTCCCCCCCTGCGGCCCCACCCCCCCCTGGAAGGGGAGAAGAGAAATTGTGACCCGCCCCCCACCTGCCCCCCCCCTTGCTCCCCCCCCCGATCTCATCACGCCACTCGCCCTCTGGGTCCCCCCACGACCTCCCCACCTCCGCCCCGGGGTATTTTTCTGAAAAATTTTTTTTTAAAAACGTTTTAAAATCACGGGGGGGTATTTTAAAAGTAAACAGCGGGGTTCGACATCGTCTAAAAAATTTTTTCAAAACTCTTGACCCTGATTCACCCTACCTGATCCCAAAAAAGAGGGGTTTGGGGTGTTGCGCCCGCCCTCTTTAAAAAAACCGGGGGAAAATTTTTTAGAAAATTCCCAAACTCCACCCATCCCCCAAAAAATCATTAAAATGCAAATTTTCCCTATTGCCCCCTTAAAAACTAACTTTTTCCCCTTTTACTTTTTTTCCCCCCAAAAAACCCCAAAGTTTGCTACTGTTTTTACAAGGCTCCGGAAAAAAAACACACCCTTTGGGTTTCCCGGCATGCGACGGGTCCCTGGGGGTTTTGCCCCTACCTTTTTTTAAAAAGACCCCCCTAAAATTGGGGAAAAACCCCGGGGGGCCGATTTCCCAAAAATTTTTCAGAACAAAGTTTTAAAAAAAATTTTAACCCGGCCCCCTTTGGGGAGGGGTTTCGGGGTTTTTTTAGTGGGTTAAGGGGGCTTTTAAGGGAAAAATAAAAAATTTCCCTTTGGGGTTGGGGACGGGGTAAAAAGGGGTTTTTTTTCATTTTTTTTCCCCCCCCCCGTCCCTTTTTCCCTTTTTTATCAGGATTTTTAAAAAACACCATTTTGCTTGATCCTTTAACTGGGGCCCCAAAAACCTTTTGGTTTTTATCAAGCCACAGTCGGTTTCCCCCCCCCCCATTTTTTCCCGCAAAACAAAACTTTTCCCCCCAAAAAATTTTTTTTCCCTCCCCCTTGGGAGCCTCACAAAAAAAATTTCCCCAAATGGGGGGATAAAGGGCCCTTTAAAAATTCAAAAACCCGCCCAGACCCCAAACCCCCTTCCCCCCTTTGCCTAAAAAATTTGGGCCCAAAACCCCACGGCCAAGCACTTTTAAAGGGGGGGACAATTTTACTCATTTTCCCCAAAAATTTTTTTGCCCAAAAAAATTTTAAAAGTAACATAATACTCACTCTTCTTCCCCTTTTTTCAAAGAAAAATAAAGGCAAAAACATTCTGAAAAAAAATAAAACGGGGGTTATCTGCTTACCCGGTATGGGGACCCACATATTATAAAAAAAATAAGGCCTGCGTATACTTCTAAGGCCACTCGTTTTTTCCCCTCCGGGGGGGGGGTTTTTAAAATTTTTCCCCGGTTTTTCCCCTCATTCTAAAAAGGGAAAAGCTTCTTTTACTTTCCCCCTTTAAAACCCTTGAAACTTTTTTTAAAAACCCCAAAAAAAAGGGGGAAAAAGGGGGGAAAAAACACACCAAAAAAAAAGATTTGTAAGGCTCTCTTTTTTGAATTTTTTGAACCTTGATCGTACAGAAAAAAACTTTTTTTGGGTTTTTTTTTTTGGGGGGCCAAACCCAATGCTCAAGGGGGGGCCCCAATGGTGGGGGTTAAAAAAAGGGCCCCCGGGCCCCTTTGGGAAAGTCCCTTCCGGGGGATAATTGGGGTCGGGATTCCCTTTTTTTCCCCCACAGGGACTGGCCTACGTGGGTTCCATTTTTGATAGGTTCGGCCCTCATTTAAAAAGGGGAGAAAAAATATCCAGTCCTATAATAAAGGGGTTTTGGGGGGCTTTCCCTTATTGGTATTGCTTTGAAACTTGAAAAATTTTGGAAAAAAAAGTATAGGTAAAAAAGGGGGGTGTTTTTCCCTGCGTTTACAATGCATTTTTGTCGGGGGGTTTACGGGGGGGGTTTTGGGCCCATTTTCCGTGATTTAGGGGGGCAGAGGGATCCCGATCCGCGCCTCCAAAAAAAAAAGGAACGGGACCCCCAAAATAATTAAAAATAGGGGCCCCCGATTTTAGGAAAAACAAACTTTTTTAAAAAAAAATTTTTCGAAGCAAGATAACCACTTAATACAAAAAAATTTTAAAATCGAAGCTAAAATCAAAAAAAGGGAAGGGAATTTAAAAAAGGGGGTAGGCCTACCACAACGGGGAGGGCTGGGGGGGAATGTGCAGTCCAGTCGAAAGGGGGGAAAAAAAAAAAAGGGGAGGAGGCCGAAAAGGGGAGAGGCAAAAGAAGGTGCTTTCAGGGGACCCCCAAAAGGGGTTTTTTTAAAACTCAACCTCGGTGACCGCAAAGCCCCCCGGGGAATGTATTGTTCTTCTCCCCCAAAAAAAGGTCCCCCCAGACCGGGGCATTAACATTTAAAACCCCCCGTGCCCCACATTTTTTAATGGGGAAAAAAACCCAAAACCAAAAATCCCCAAAAACCCAAAATTCCACCCCTTATTTACATCCCACTCATGTTTTTAAAATAAAAACAAAATATAATTTACCAAAAAAAAAAATAAACACCCCCCCAAAACCCCCAAAAACCCCATAATATCCCGGGGAAATTTCTGATTTTCACCCCCCCAAACCCCCAATTTCCCCTTTTTTGGTCCCACTGAACACCCCCTTTTTTTTTTTCCCATCACCCCCAAAAGGGGGCCCAGGTCCCTGGGCAAAAACATTTTCCCCGAAGAGGTTTCCCCCTTTCCCCCGAAGCTGGAAAAGCCCCAAAAGTTTTTCCCCCCAAACCGTTCTTACTGTCCAAAAAAGGGGGCCGAAAACCCCCCTTACAGTAGTGGGGGGCTAGCGGGAAAACCCTCCGATTGTTGATCCTCTGTATTGACCAACCAGGGGGTTCCCCGCCAAATGTTTTTCCCCCCAAAGTTTTAAAATTTTTCCCCCCCCCATTGCTTTCAACAGGGGGTTTTTTAAAAAACCCCTTTTGGGAGCGTTCAATTTTACCAGAAGCGGGGGCGGATGGGGGGAAAATGATAAACCCCCCTAAAAGCCATGTTTTTGGGGCCCAAAATACAAAAAAAGAAAATTTTTTAAATGGCCCATTATCTGCCCCCAAAAATTTTTTTGGGGGGCATGCCCCCCCAACTTTTTTCCCCCAAAAACCCCAAAAAGGGGGTTTTTTTGGGTTTTGCAGGGGGGTTTAAACCCCCAAATTTTTTTAAGCCCCCCAGTGGTTGCCTTACATAGTAAGAAAAAAAAGCTTCCCCCTGCGGGATCGTGGCAAGGGGGTTTTTAAAAAAACCTCCATGCCTCCCCATTTTTTTACTTTTGCCAGGGGCCCTTTTTCCCCCCCAAAGGGGGTTTTTTCCTCTTGGCTTGTTTGTTTGGGGGGCTGTGCACAGCCCGGGAAAACCTGTGCAAAAAGCCCCAAAATTAAGTCCCCCCCCGGTTTTTTTTACCCCCCTTTGGGATGTTGCATTTTTCCCCCTTTATGCCCGGGGGGCCTCAGGGGGCCCCCCGGGGGTAAAATAATTCCCCCCTTTTTCTCCAAAACCGGGGGTTTTTTTTGAGCCCCCTAAATTTTTTGGGAGCTTCGATTTCCCCGATGGTTATTTTTCTGTTCTTCAGTACCCGCTCGGGGGCCCAAACATTACATGGGCCCCCTTTCCCCAAAAATATTCTTTTTTTGGGCGCAAAATTTTTCCCCAAATTCGCACCCCCCAAAAAAGGTTTACCCCTTTTTTTCCCCATTGTTTTTTTTCCCACTGCAAAAACCCCAAACCCCCATAAAGCATTTGCTCCATCCAGATTCAGGTAAAGAAAAGGGGGGCCCCCCCACCCCCCCCCCCCCCCCCCCCCCACAACATCAAGGCCAGGGGACAGCCTTTCCCTTTAAAAAAATTTGGGGCTGATTCTCCCCCCTTTTGGGGGGCCCCTCGGGCAACTTTTGGGGTTTTTTGGGGCTCCCCCCCAGCAGTTTTCCCACTGGGGTTTTTCCCCACAAATACCCCCCCCAAATCAAAAAAAGGGGGCATACTTTTTTTTTTTTTTTGGGGGTATTTCTTTGTGTGGGGGCCTTTTTGGGCAGGGGGCCCCCTTTTTTTTTGGGGGGTTTTGTTCCAAACTTTTTGCCTTAAGGCCAGTATGTTTCCCCTTTTGGCCGGGGGAAAACCAGCGGGGGTTCCCCACCTTTTTCGTTTCGAAAAAAAACGCCCCCCAAATTTAATCCAAGTGGCTCAGACGTGAGGGGGGGGGAACCCCTTTTCCCCTTGAACTCCATTCAGCGGGGGCGTCGGGGTGCCAAGGACTGTGTTTCACCCCCGGGAAAATACAAAAAGAACCCACCCCAAAACCCCCCTCATAGCGGAAATTTTTCCCCTTTTTTCAGTTGGATTGTACCCTTTCCCCGCCCCCCTGTAGGCCCGATTTCCAGAACCCGGGGGGGTCGGCCTCGGGCCCCCCTCCTGAGGCTCTTTGCCAAAAAATTTTCCAAAGGGGGGCCCTTTTTTTCCCCCCCCCCAGTTAGAGGATTTTTTTAATCCGGTCCCCCCCGTGGGGGCCCCCCGGGCCCCACGGCAGGGGCTCCCCCTTGGGGTTTTAACCCAAAAAAAGCCTGCGGCTGCCAGGACCCCACAAAAAAAAAATTTCCCCCCTTTTGTACATGTTTAAAGGGGGCTTACAATGGGGGGTTTTTTTTTGGGAAAATGTTTCCCCCAAAAAAACCCACCCAAAAACAAAAGAGGGTGTCTCTTTTTTTTTTTGGGGGGTTGGAAAAAATAGAAAGTGATTTTTCGATCACTCTTGGGTTTTTGAGGGGGGGCCTCTTCCCCCTTTTAAAAACCCGGAAAAAGGGAATCCTGAGCAGGTTTTTCATTTTTTGTTTGCTTAATAGCGAAACCCCCCCCAAAAAGGTCTGGATTATTTGTTTCTCCTTTCTCAAAAATTTCCCTTTTGGGGGGTTTTTTTCCCCCCCCAATGATGTAAATCATATACGAAAAATGCTGGGAGCACCCCCCGGGTTTCCACCCCCTTTTTTGGGAAAAAAACCCATGGAAAGGGGGTTTTGGGGGCTATGTTTCCCCCCGGGGAAAAAACCCCGATTCCGGTATACTGTCCCCCCCCGGGGTGAAAGCAAAACGGGGGCCCCCCCCTTCTTTGGCCAAAGGAAGGGAAAAAAAACTTAGCAAGGGTAGTGGGGCCCCTTAATTTTTTGGGGGCTGTTTTTGCTCCATTTTAAAAGGGGTTTAAAAACCACCCCCGGGCCCCGCCCACTGGGGGGGGTTGGGGATTTTTTTTCCGGCCACGGTAACCACTGTACCTCCATTCTCCGGGGGCCCCTTTTGGGGGCTTTTTTGGCCCCTTTTTTGGCCCCCTTTTAAAAAAGGTGAATGAGTTCTGCAAAAAAACCCCCCTTTTTACTTGGGGGTTTAAGGGGCCCCCAATTAAAATGGGGAAAAGGAACCCCCGGTTGGTGCGGTTATGCTGTTTCCCCTTTTTTTTTTAAAAAAAATTTGGGGTCCCTTTTTGGGCTTTTTTTTACCCGTAAAAACCCCAAAAAAGGGGTTTGGATTTTTGACAACCAGGCAAAACAAAAAACTGCTTAACACCTTCTGTGTCAAACAGCAGCTTTTCCCAAAAAGGCCCATCCCCCCCTTTTTGGAAAATCCTTAAGTACCCCCTTCGAAAAATCAATCCCAATATACTGGACCCCGGGGGCCCCCAGTCAAAAATGGGGTTTTTTTTTGCCAGTTTTTACCAAAAAGGGGCTGTTTTGGGCCTCCAACTAGTCATTTTTGGGGGAACCCCCCCAGTCACCCCATGAATTAATTGTTTTTCCCTTGGTGACCAAGGGCGGGGGAAAAAATGACCCCCAGTGTCCCCCAGGGCCTTATATTCGGGGGTTCTGACCCCCGGCCCCCATCACCCCAAAAACCCCCAAAATAAATTTTTTTTCCCCCTTTCCCCCCCCGGGGGGGGGGGCGGGCCCCCCCCTCATTTGTTACCCCCCGTTTTTTCCCCCAAAAATTTTTGGGCCCCCAAATCACCTTTTTTGGAGAAGTTCCCCTTTGGGGGGGTTTGTTTTGTTTTTTTAATTTTTTTTACCCTGCTTGAGGCAGGAGGGGTTTTGTTTTTTCCCCCAAAATTTTTTCCATATTTTTTCCAGGTCCTAAAACCCAAAAAGGGGGCAAAACGGACGTAGTCTTACGTTGCCTTGCTCGAGCAGGGGAAAATCTTCTTTTGAAGCAAGGGGGTTGCACGGGCGGGGGGGAAAAACCAAAAGTTGGGGGGGGGCCCCCCCTTAGGCCGGGGGAATTTTTGGGCCCCCCCGGGGGGATTTACCCATACCATCGTGGATCCACAGCAGGGGGAAATTTTGGGGCCTTTTTCTATTATTTTCTTTTTGTTTTTTTTTCCATTTTTGTGCACTTTTCAAAATTTTTGCGGGCTAAAACCCCAAGCTAAAAAAGGGGGTTTAATTTTTTTTAACCAAAAAGTCAAAAAGTTTTTAAAAATCATTTTTTAGGAGGGGTCTTTTTTCCCCCCCCTCCATCATTCCCCCAAATGTACGGGGGAACCCTTTTTTGGGTTTTGCAGTCTTTGTAAATTCCCCCAAAACCTATGGTGTACACCTGCTCCCCTCAGGAAAAGCTCTTGATCCGGTAGGGGGAAAAAAAACTGGGGCTATGTAGCGTTTCCCCCCACCATATTTTTTAAAAAATAACAGTCCCTTTTTTTCTACCCCCGTCTATTTCTTTTTCCGGGCCAGAAAAATTTTTTAAAAAGGGGGGAAATTTTTTTTTTAACCCCCAAGGGGGTTCCCCCCAGGGGAAAAGGGGGGTTTTTTTGGGAAATTTTTTTAAACCCCCTTTTCAAGGGCGGGTTTTCCCTAAAAAAAACCCCTTTTTGGGCCCCGAGCTTCTCTACTATCTAGCCACACACTGGGGGCCCCATTGCCCAAAACGAAGTAAAAAGGGGCAATAGGCCTTTTGGGGAAACGGAAAATTTTTTCCCCAAAATTCAAATTTCATCTTTTCTTTATCGCTCAACAATGGTGACAATTTCTTGCTCACCTTTTCCCCCTTTTCAGGGATTTTTTGGGTTGCCCTTAAAGGGTTTGGGGCCCCCCGGGGGTTTTTTACTGGGGGGCCCCCCCCCGGGGGGGGGGGCCCCCCGGGCCCCCGGGGGCCCAAAATTCCTCTGGACCCTTTCCTTTTTCTTCTTTAAAAAATTTGGTCTTTTTCTTTCATTTTCCGCCCCCCCCAAAGGGGGGCAACTGATTCAATTGGGCGCCTTTTTTGGTTGATGGGTTTTTGGTTTTTCCCCAATGCTTCACCCTCCAGCTCAGTTTGGAGTCTGTTTTTCCCAAAATCATGAGATTTTTTTAGTTAAAGTTTTAAAGGGGTTTTTCCCCCTTTTGGGGGTTTGGTTTTTCCCCCCTTTTTAAAAATTTGGGGAAGGTGTCTTTTTTGGATTGCAGGGAGTCTCTCTCGATTCGGGGGACCTGGGGGGATTTGGGGTTTTATCCCTCGGGGGCCCGGGGCTTCTCTCTCAATTGGGGGTTTTTTTCCCCCCTTGGGGGGGGAAAAACTTTTCCCCCCCCCCTTTAAAATTTTTTCCCTCCTCTCTGGGGGGAGTCTCCCCGGGGGAAACCCCTTTCCTTTTCGTTGGAGACTCTTTTCGCTCAGAATGAAATTTGTCCCCCCTAAAGACCCCCCCTTTTTCCGCTCGGGGGACCCCCCCCAAAAATTTTCCCCAAAAAAACCCTTTTCCCTCTCTGGGATCTATAAAAAGGGGCCCGGAAACATTACCCTGGGCCCCAAATCTTTTGTCCTCCTCAGATCTGCCGGGGCCGCAACTTTTTTCCCGTCTAAAAAACATTTTTAAGCATCAGGGTTTTTTGGTTTTTTCAGGGGGTGAATTTTCCCTGCCCCCGAAGGGTCCTCTCTCAAAAATTCTCCCAACCCTTTTCCCCTGCTCCCTCCCAAAACCGTATTTCCCGGGGGTTTTGGGGGAAGGTTTTCCCCAAAAAAAATGAAAAAAAAAATACTGAGTGAAAAGAGAAGAACATTCCCCCGTTTAAAAAGGGGGATCAGGTGACATTAAAAAAAAGAAAAAAGGGGTTAAAAGGGGAAGGGGCGGGGAGCCTGCTTAAAATCCCAATTCGGTAAAATTAGACTCCCTCTGAAACAATTTTTAAAAAAAAAAGCATAATCTTTTTTTTTTTTCTTTCTTTAAAAAAAGAAGAGAGCAGTGCACAATTACAAATTTTCCCAGAATTTTGGCGTCCGCCTGGGGTTTTTAAGGGGCAATTTTTTCGGGGGGGGCCCCTTTGGGGGAAAAAAAATAAACTTTCCCAACAAAAAATCCCGAGAGCAAGAGGGGTTTTTTTTCTAGAAAGCAAAAAAACAACTTTTGCCCGCCATTTCCACCAAGAAGGGAAAAGGGGGTTTTCAGGCGGGGTTGGGGGCCCCCTTCCCCAGACTAGGGGCGGGGGCCGGGGAGATCCGCGCCCCCCCGGAAAAAAAAAGGAACAGGGGACCCAAAAAAATTTAAAAAAAGCGGAAAAGATCTGAGGAAAAAAAAACAATTTTTTCAAAAAATTTTTTGGGAAAAGCAAGAAACTTTTCTAAATAAAAAATTTAAAAAACCCAAGCAAAATCAAATATAATGAGAGGGGAAAAATGTCCAAAAGGGGGGTAGGTAAAACCCCAAAACCCCGGGGGGTGGGGGGGGGATTGCTCCAGCCCCAGCAGCAGGGAAAAAAAAAAAAAAGGGGGGAGAGCCGCCCAAAAACGGGGAAAAAAAGAGTGCATCGGTGACCCTTTCCAGGGTTTATCTCGAGACTCTTGTAAAACCCCAAAGTCCCTGGGGAAATAGTTTTTTTTCCTCCAAGCAGGTCCCAGAGCCTGAGCTTAACAGTTAAATCCCATTGCCCCAAAATGATGTTATGATTAAAAACCAAAAACCCCCAAAAACAAAAACCATGAAAAGTCCCCAAAAATTTGGATTTGGCATTATCTGTTTGGTGTTTTCCTTTATTTTGGGGGTTTGTAAAAGTGAATTAAAAAGGGGGTTAAAAGTTAAAAAAAGGGTGGAATCTAGGGGGAAAGCTCTTTTAATTTTTTTGGGAATGTTGGGGTTTTAAAAATCCCCCTTTTATTATCCTTTTTTTGTTTTTGGGGAAAAAAAAAACCGGGAAAAGGGCTCCCAGGCAAAGAATAAAACCCCATTTTATGAAAGTTAACTCTTTTTTCCCCCCACTTTCGGGGGTTTTTAAAAAAAATCCCCTGCCCCCTTGTACAAAGGGCATGCTAAGAGAGCAAAACCTTTTATAGTTTTTTTTGTTTTCCCAAACGGTTCCACGGGCCCCCTTTTCCGCACTGGCCATCCCAAAGGGGTGTACAAAGGAAAAAACCCCCCTTTGGGGGTTTGGGGGAAGATAAAAGCAGGAGATAATCTGTGATGGTGGGAGGGAAAGGGCACCTTGAACCCGGGGGCGCCCTGTTGGGACTGCCTATCACCCCAAAGCCAACATGTTCGTGCTCTCTTCCTTTTTCCCCCCCGTTTGTTTTTCCCCCAGGGTCGAAAAGGGGGAAAACCCCCCCCGTGATACCTAGCACATTTCCCCCCAATATTGATTTTTCTGACTGCAAACTTCAAAAAATTTTTTATGCCCCTTTTAATTTTTTTTATTAGCCAAGGCCATGGTCGTGAGCATCTAAAAGCTTTTTTTTTTAAAAAATTGTAAGTGTCTTTTAAAAACCACATACAAAAATAAAAAGAGAAAAAAAAGTTTTTTTTTTAAAAACCATTAAAGATTAAAAAAAAAGGGGGGACCCTCGGGTTTTTTTTCCCCGGTTAAAAAAAGGGGGGGTGGGGCCCCCAAAAAATTTTTTTTTTTTTTTTAGGGGAAACAGTTTTCTTGCATTTGCGGGGGTTGCCTTGTCTTCTTTCTCACTTTTTAGGGCATTGTAAAAGGGGGCCCCTTTCCCCTTTTGAGTTTTATGATTATTTTATTAATTAATTTGTGTTTATTTTAATTTTTGGGTAGCATTTTCGAAAAAAAAAAAGGGGGGAAATTATGGGAATACAAAAAAACTGTTCGGGGGCAAAGCTGGGGGGGAAAAAAAAAACGCTGGAACCAAGGACCCTCTGAAAAAGAAAGAAGGTCTCACAGCTCGGGGGGGTTTAACCCCCTTGTGGGGGGGGTTGAAGATTTTTTTGGGGAAAATGCTCTGTTGACATGTAAAGGTGGGGGGGAAAAGTTGGGGGGGTGGATGGGAAAAAAAAAAAAAAAAATTTGGGGGAAGGTATTTAATGATGTGAAATTGTAATAAACGATGTGGATTTTTCCCATCTCAGTCAAATGATCAGACCAGCATTTGTATCTGTATGATCACGATTAAAAAAATTCCCAACAAAGCCTTAAAATTTTTTTTGGGTGGTTTTTTTTCCCGATTCCCCCTTTTTTGTTTTTTTTTTTGGTCGGGTTTTTGGGGTTTTTTTTTTGATTTTCAGTTTCCACAAAAGGGGAAAATTCATGTAGGGAAAATTAAAAAGGTGTTAATGCAAAAATTCTACGTACCTATCCCTAACTTTAAAGGGGAAACCCGGGGGGTCGACCCTTCCGGGGGGGGGGGGCCCTTTTTTCTGCCTGGCAGGGGGGGTGGGGGGGGTTTTCCCCCACCTTTCCCCAAACTTTTTCCGGGGTTTTCCTGGGGGCCGGGGAAAATCCCCTCTCCTATTATTTGATTTTTTAAAATTTTAATTTCAATTAGATTGTTTAATTGTATTATTTTCCCCTTTCCCTTTTTATATTATTAAAAAATTTTTCCCCAAATTTTCCCCCCGGTTTTTTTTTTTTTTTTTTTTTTTTTTTTTTTTTTTTTTTTTTTTTTTTTTTTTTTCCCTTTTTTTCCCCCCTTTCCCTTTCCCTTTTGGGGGCCCCGGGGGGGGGGGAGGGCAGGCCACCCCCCCCTGTCCCGGGAAAAAACTGTCGGTTTAAAAACCCCTGAAATTTTTTTTGGGGGAATGCGGGCATAGCTGCCTTTTTTTTGTGTTTTTTGGCTTTAAAAAGAACTCGCCCCTTCCCCTTAGAGAGCTTCGTTGGGGGGCATTAATTTTTTTTTTGGGTTTTTTTTTCGGGAAAAAAATTGACCTTAAAAGGGGCCCCGGGGTTTTCTCCTTATTCGGGAATTTTTAAAAATTTTAGCACTGCTTAGTCGGGGGAGTGCCTTTTTTTTTTCCCCCCCCCCCCCCTTTTTATTTAAAATTTTTTAACCCCCTTTTTAGCAAAAAACCAAAAGATGAACCCCCCCCTTTTTTTTTTGGGGGGGTTTTGGAGTAAGGGTTTTTAAACTATGGGGGTTTTTTGCGACCTACGGGGCCCCAAACTTTTAGTGCCATGTTTTTTTTGGTTGGGGAAGGGGGTTTTTAAATATAATCAAATAACAGATGGAGACCCCTGAGGGAAAACCCATATTGGTCCCCCAATGAAAAAGTTAATAAAATTTTGACACTTATCGGGGGGGGAAAAAGGGGAATTTTTAAAAACAACTACACCCCAAAAAGGGAAAATAATTTTAAAAAACACGAGAAAAAACCCTTTCCCGGGGTTTCCCCTTTTTTTTATCAACGTTCTCCAATCCCCGATTTTAAATTTTTCCCCTCTTGTGGTCGAAAATTTTTTCCTGTTTATCACTTTTTTAAAATTTTCCCCCATACAAAATAGAAGCAAGGAGTCTCCCCCAAAAAACCCGAAAAATTTTAAAAAGGGGGGGAAAAAAAAAAGGGGGGGTTTTTGGGGCAAATTTAGAAGCAGGGGGGCCCCCCAATGTATGGGATTTAAAAATTTTAGCCCCTGTGGGAAACCCCCAAAAAATTAGCCAGTATTGAGACAGGGCAGTGCGGCTTGGGGGGGAAATCTAAGGAGGTAAAATTTTTTTGGGGGTTTTGGGTTTTTCTTCCCTTTTCCCTATAAAATACTTTTTTTTGGAGAGAGAGATTTTTCCCGGGTGGGGGTTTCCCAAACCAAAGGGGAGAATCTCCAAGTAAAATTTTGATCAATTGCAGGGGGGCACCGTCCCAATACCGTTGCCCTGGGGGGAAAATGGAAACGAGTTCCTCGGTCTAGAACAAAAAAAAAAAGAAAGGAGGAGGAGGGGGGGGAAAAAACCCAGGGGGGGGCCCTCCTGGGAAACCCCCCAAAAAATAAAAAAAGGGGGAAAAAGGAAAAACAAAAAAAACATGCAGAAGAGAGTGATGAAAAAAGTTTTTTTAAAAATTTTTTTGGGCCCTCTGAAGAGACTAAACCCCCCAAGGGCCCAAAAAAGGGAAAAATTTAAAGGGGGCGCCCAAAAAAAAAAAAAAAAAAAAAAAAAAAAAAAATTTCCTTTTCCCGGGGGTTTTTTTTTCCCGCGGGGGAAAGCGGGGCCCCAGAAAGCTGTCTTAAGGGTAATGAAGCCCCCCAAAAACTGGAGCCATTGCCGGGTTTTTCCGCTTTTGACAAAAAAAATTTTTTTCGATGCGGGTTGGGGGCTGCCCCCCTCTGGGAAGGGGGATTAACACCCGGGAAGGAAAGGCCCCCTTTCCCCAACCCCCTTTTGAACCCTGTGACAAAAAGGGGGATACATTTTGAAAAAGGGTTCCATTTTTAAAGGGAAATAGCCAGGGGGGAAAAAAGTTGTTACCCAAATTTTTTTTTAAAGACCCAAAAGCCATACCCTGAAAAGGGGGGAAAACCGGGGGGAAATTTTGGCATAAAACCCCAACAGCCCCCCAGCCGTTTTCCCCCCTGCACTTTGGCACCTCGACAAAAATATGACCCCCAACAGAGAACCCCCTTAGTTTTTAAAGGTTTCTTACCCCCCAAAAAGTATGGGGCAACGCTACCCCCCCCCCCGGGCCCCCCTCGCCGCCATTCACAAAGCGGAGAAACGAATGAAATGCGAGAGCAAAGGTTTTCATGAAACGTGACAAACCTGTAGAAGTATAAAAAAACGTTTGGTAAAAAATCAGAATAGTCAAAAAGTCTATTAAGGAGATAGAGAACAATGTGGACCCAAAAAAAAACTAAAAAAAATGCCCCCTCCTTTCGGCCCCCCAAAAAAAAAAAAATTTCAGCTGTTGGGGGCCAAACGCTCTCCAGCTGGGGGAAAAAGGAATCCTACTCGCTTTTTGGGCCCCTTTTTTGGCGTTTTTTAGTACCAGGAAAGACAGAAAAGGGGGCCACGCCCCAAGCTACTCACAAAAAGGGGGCCCCACGGGGGGGGGAAAAAATTTAAAAAGCAGACAACCGCCAGGCAGTTGCTCCGGTTACCACAGGAATGAATAGGGGGGCCCCCCCCCTCAGTCGGGGGGGAAAAAAGGGAAAAGGGGGAATTTTTTTGGACTTTTTTGGGATCCGAGGGTGGAAACAAACCACTGAAAAAATAAGCACGGGGTACCGGTGCGCGGGGGGCCTTGATGCCCTAAAACTTAAAAGGGGGGACAGAATCAATCCATTTTTTGGGGGATTGACTGGGGGCTAAAAAGAATTGACTGTGTTGGAGGCCGAGAAAACCCACGGTAGGGAACGGGCAAAAAGCACCTATTGGAATGGTCCAGGGGTCCATGAAAAATTTTTTTTTTTTGTTTTTCCTCAAAAGGGGGGGGGTTTTTTAAATTTCCTAAGGGTACGAGGGGCCCCCTTTTGGGAAAAGCTGTTTTTGGGAAAAAAAAAAAATTTAAACACTGTCTGTTTTACCGGGGCCCGTAGAAAAACCCCGGGTTTGGGGGTTGCTAAAGGGGAAAAAGACGGGGCCCAAAGGGGACAAAAACGGTGCACAGACCCCTTTTCCCCCCCCAAAACCGGGTTTCCCTTTCTCCCCATTTCAAAATTTTATTGGGGAAAGAGAGGGGGGAAAATGACGAAAAAAATCACTCGCCTTTTAACACCCCCCGGGGGCCCGTGCTTTTAAAACCAGTGGAGAATGGGGCTGAAAAGTGGACTACCGTGGGGGGGGATAAAAACCCAACCCCCCCACTGATGCTCGGGGCCCCGGGAAAAGTTAGAATCCATATGAACTGGAGTAAAAAACGCCAAAGGTATGCCACCACTGACTTTTCAAAAGCTTTTTCTCCTTCCTTTTTGGCCCCCAAAAAAGTGGGCCCCCATTTCGTTTTTACCTTTTGGGGGGTGTTCAGTATACTTAAAAACCTTTTTTCCCCCGGGGGGGAAAAACCCGCCCACCATTTGCCAGGGGTTTTTATCCAAACCCCGAAATGGAACAGGGCAGTGCCCCCGAGCACTTGCAGTATATTGATTTACATCGTTGTTTTTGGGGGGACGCAGAAGAAGTCTTTTCCCAAAAAAGGGGGGCGAAAAAACCCCCCTTCTTCTGCGTGCTGGTTTTTTAAAATTAAAAAAGGGCAAAGTGAAAGGGGGCCCCCCCCAGGGGGAAAATTTTTTTCCTGGGTAAAAGTGGCAATGGCCCCCCACATCCCCCCCCGATGTGATCGCAAAAAAAACCCCGCTATGTTTTCCCCCCCTAGTAAGAAAGAGACAAAACTTTTTTTTTGTAGTGGGCTTTTGGAGAAGCAAAGTTTCCCCAAAATATGCTTCCCCCGTAACCCCCCTTTTCAGGGGGGCGGAAGGGGAAAAAAATTGGGGTTTTATGGGGCCCCGAGCAGCAGCAGGCTTTTTAAAAATTTTAAAAAGGGAGCCCCCCGGGGCCTGGCCTTAGGGCCAGTACGGGGGGGGGAAAAGGGGGAAAGAAAATCCCTACAATGTGCTGGAGGAAAGGTCCCACTTTTGGGTTTTTTTTGGGGGAAAAGCCCCAGGAGGGACCCGGGGCCCCCCCCCGGGATTCTGGGGTGGGGGCCCCCCCGGGGGCGGAAAGGTACCTCCAAAACCCCCAAAAAGGGGGGTTAGCCCCGGGGGGAGGGGGGGTTTTTGGGTGCTTTTTGAAAAGGGCGGGAAATAAACACAGCTTCTTTTGGGGGCCCCCCACCCACCATGCGTAACTGGATTTTTTAAAGGAAAAAGGGTTCCCCCCCCCCCCCACGCAAATGATGCCCTTGGAGTAATTTTGGGGGGGGTTTTACGGGGGCGAGCGGGGGGTGGGGGGAAACCCAAAACCGTCCCGGGGAAAAAAGAGGTATCATGGACTGGCCTAAAGGGAAAAAAATTGGAACATCACCAGCAGAAGAAAATTACGAGCTAATAGGGGCCCCCCCCAAACCCCCAATTACCCCAAAAAATGGGGAAAAAAAAAATCCCTGTTCACGGGGGGGGTCGTGTCGTTTTTTTGGGGGAAAAATCGCAGATGAAAAAAGCTGTGTGGAGCCCCACACGCCCCAAATTTTTTGAGGCCACCGAAAAGGGAAAAAGGAGAAAAAAAACCAAAATTTTTTGAGGTAAAAAGGGGGTTTCCAAAAAAGGCCCTTTTGGTGTTGCGGTCGGGAAGGTGGCCAATGGCTTTTTTTTTCATGATCTTTGGTGGTGGCAAATCTCTTTTGGGGGGGTTTCAGCAGTGGGGGAAAATAACGGCAAAGAAGGGGAAAAACCAAAATTTGGTCCCAAAATGGGGAAAAGATATTGCTGCCCGAATAAAGAATTGGCCCCTTTAAGGGGAACCCCGGAGATGTCATGTGCCCAAGAGCCCCGGGGTAAGAAAAAAGCAAAATAAAAAAAGGGGGCCCCAGCTCCCAAAAAATTAGGTGGCTCAGATAGACCTGGACGGCCGAACGGGGGGAAATTTTTCTACCCCGGTGGGCTCATAGATTTTGGGCCTCGGGGGGGAGACAAAAATATAAGGGGGGAAAGGGGCCCGGGGGGGAAAATAAAAAGGATGCTTTTTCACGGGGTTTTCATGACTGTAAAAATGTGCCAAATAAAAAAAGCCAAGGGGGTGAAACCACTTGGGGGGAAGGGGGAGGGGAACAAGTAAAATACGGAAGGCAGGGGAGGTTGATTAAAAAAAATTTGCCACGCCCACATGGGGGTGTTAGGGGCTTCCCCTGGGGGGCAACCACTGGGGGTTTTTAAACATATTCATCCCCAAAAGCAAAACCCCCCCCGGGAAAAATTTTTCTAGGTCTTGAGAAAAAAAAACCTGGGGGGGGGCAGGGGGACCCCAAAAAAAATTGAGTCAGTTTGGGGGGCCCCCTTTAAAAAATTTTCTTGAAATTTTGGGGCCAAAATCTGGCTTGGGGTGGATTCCCAAATTTCCCCCAAAAAGCACCCCCTTTTGGGGAAAAAAAAGGGGTTTCAAGGGTTTAAAAACTATGCTGAAAGAAAAGGGGGCGGAAAAATTTAACACTGGGGAAGCATTTTGGAAAAAACCACCTGGTTAGTAAAAAACCAAGGTCATCTCTTTTAGGTCCCCGTCCCCCTCCCCCTCCCCCTAGAGGGGGAAAAAGGCCCTGTTGTACATTAAAAAGCATTTTGGGGGAAAAACATTTTTGGGTTTTTCCAGCTCAAAGGGGGAAACCTCTGGGGGGGACTTTTTTTCCCGGGGGCCGGGGTTAAATGGGGAAATGCAGAAAAATGGGGGTTTTCCCCAAGTGTACCAAAAAGGAAAAATTTTATGCGGGGGGGGAGTGCGCCCCGTAATTCTATTAATTAAATAGACGTGTTTTTGGGGGATAAAATTTTTTTTGGGTTTTTTTTTTATTATATGTGAATATAAAAATGCATAGAAAATGATGTGAATAAGGGGGGAATTTTTAGGTTTTTTTTTTTTTTTTATTTTCGTATTCCACATAAAGACATCATTTTCCCGGGAAAAAAGTGTTAATGCTCTAACTTTTTTCCATCCCTAAATTTTGGAAGTAGGGGGACCCCCTTGGGGGGGGCGGTCTCTACTGCCTGGGTGGGGTTTTTGGAGGGTGGGGTTTCCCAGGCCCCTTTCCCAAGGGGTTTTTTCCCGGTTTTTTCCCCGGGCCCCCGGGGAAATCTCTCTCCCCTTTAAAATTTTTTTTAACTCAATTTTTAAATTTGATTGTTTTTAAAATTTATTATTTTGCATTCGATATCATAGTTAGTAAAATAAAATTTTCCTCCATAGATTGTTTTCCCCTGTTTTTTTTTCCTTTTCCCCCCCTTCCCCTTTCCCTTTTTTTGGGGGCCCGCGGGGGGTGGGGGGGGGCCGGCCCCCTGCCCCCCCCTCACGGGGGTAAAAGGGGCTGGTTAAATTTTTTTGAAAAAATTTATTGTTTTTTGGGGGGTGCTAAAGAGGGTTCGAACCTTATAAAGTAATCCGGTCTGTTATTTTGGGGTTTTTTTTTATGGGGATCCCCCCAGCCAAACTAAGCAGATAAAACCCAAGTTTACGGGCATAAAAAAGCGGGGTTGCCGTAAAATGCTGTGGCAAAAAAAAAGTAAAAGAATGATTTTTTATTGTTACATGAAATTTTTAGACGGCCCCAAATTTTGGGAAGAGGGACATCTGTCTCCACAGGTTTTAAAAGGGCTGTTTTCCCAAAATTTTTTTAGTAAGCCTTAAAAAAAGCTCTCTGTTTTATTAAAAAATTTTTTTTGAAACTTGCTTTTTTTTTAGCCTAGGGGTTTTTAGTGGGGAAAATTTTTTGATTAAAAAGGGGTTTTTAATATAAAAAACCCCTTCTTGGGAAAAAAAAATTTGAATTTTTTCCCAAAACCCTGTTTTGTTTCTAGCCTGAAACCCCAATTGGCCCGGACGGGGGCCCGGGAAACACCCCTCCAGAGCCGGGTTGGGGGTACAAAAAGGGAAAAACCCCGGAGACCCCCGTTGCGAAAAAAAGCAGGTTTTAAAAAGAAAAACTTAGAGGGACATTGAGAAAAAAAGCATTTGCCCGGGTTTCTCCCCCCCAATGCCCAATTGCTTCTCCCGGGAATAAAGTAAAAGGTTGCAAAAAGGGGGAAAAAATGACCTGGGAAAAGTAAAATGTCCAATTTAAATTTTTCTATTTTTAAACCCCAAGGGGGGCATCAGTATCCTCCCCTGTTTTTTGGTTTTTCTTTTAGGGGGCACCAAAAAGGATCCCTCCCCCCCCAAACAAAAGTTTACGACCAAATTGGGGGGGGATCGGGGAAAATTTTTGGGGGATCCACGGGGGGAAAGCAGCACCCCCGGGTTTTCGGGGAAACTGGAAAAAAAATTTTTTTAAGCTTTAAAAACCCCTGGGGGGTCACGTCCCTCCCCCCCGTCCCCCCGGGGGTGAAGGGCCCAGGCCCTCATCGGCTCACCCCCTGTGCTATCCCCCCTTTTTTGCCATTGCCACGGGGAGGCCCTTTTGCTGCCTCCCCCCCGGGGGGGGCCCAATGACCCTTTTTTCCGGGGGCCCAAAAACCCGAAGAAGAACCAGATCTTTTCCCCCCCCCATCCCCACGTTTTCTTTTGGGGGTTGTTCGAGGGGGGGGTGGGAAAAGCTAAACCCCCCCGGTATTTTTGGGGGTTTTCCTGTCATTGGCCCTGGACCAAGAACAACAGTAAGGCTTGCCCCTAAAAATTCCCCTTATATTACGGGCACAGTCCAGCCCGGGGGAAAACGGCCCCCCAAATAATTTTTAATTTTTTTAGTCCCCTGCAAAAACCCCGTTCTCTACCGAAAAGGAAAAATTATGGGGAAACCCCCTTCCCCCCCCGGGAAAAACCCCCAAAGGATCGCAACATGGGTGCCCCCATGGGGGGGGAAATCCCCCTCAAAATGGGCTGCACCTATAGCCAAACAGTGGCAGCCCCCGGGGGAATTTGGGGCCCTCCCCCCAAAAAACCCCAAAAGACACGGGGTTTCCCTTTGGCCCCCCCCTTTTGGGCCCCACGGCCCCGGGGGAAAAGGCCCCGGGAGCTTTCCCCCAAGGTTTTGGCTTCTTTTTCTCAAGGGGCTCGGGGTTTTCCTGGTATTTTGATCCCCGATTTTAAAAAGGGGAAAAATTTAAGAATTTCTGGGGACACCAATCCCCCCCTTTCACGTCTCTGGGGGGAAAATTGTTTGCGCAATGATATCCCTTTAGCCTAAACTCTGGGCCACCTCAATTGCCGCCTTTGATGAATTAAACGTGTAACTAACAGGTATGTGGGTTACATGCTACCAAAGCAAAGCACAGCACTCGTTACAACTATCAAACTGGAGAACAGGACTGTTTCCAGTCCAACCTTAACGTTTTGCACAGCCCTGTTCTGTGAGGGGAAGAGACTGCATGGGGCAGTGGGGGACTTTCCCTTGGTACAGATTTTTCTTAGGGGCCACTGCCTTGCAGCAGATCCCATGTTTGGTATGGAAAACAGATGAACCAGTGTGGGTGGATCAGTGTCCCCTTTCCCGGGAAAAACTGCTGCAGATGAATGCCCTTTTATGAAGAACAGCTTGCGGCTAGGCCCATAGTGCCCACTATAAGCCCCTGGAATTTCCCCATTTTTGTAATTAAAAAGTGATCTGGGAAGTGGAGACTGTTACATGATCTCAGAAAGATTATTGCGGTTATCGAAGACATGGGGCCATTGCAACCAGGGTTACCATCTCCAACCATGCTCCCGCAATCGTGGTCACTTAGAGTAATAGACTTAAAGGACTTGTTTTTTGAACATCCCATTGTGTCCTGAGGATGCACCATGTTTGTATATATCATTACATGCACTATATCTTGGTAGCCGTGCCAAAAGAGGTGACGGTGACTGAAGTTGTGTCGGTTATCACAGCAGTAGCGACTCAGGCAGGACTGCAAGTTGCACGGGACAAAATCCAAAACACGCCGACTTAGCAATATCTGGGCTGGAGGATTTCGTAAACTTTAATCCAGCAACAGACTTTAGCCTTAGGTGCCAGAGTCAACACTTTGAACAACCTAAAAATGCAGGGGGACCATAAATTGAGTGCAACCCCTGAAAGGGATCTCTACAGAAGACCTTCATCCCCTCTTCAAATTACTCGAGGGGGATCCGGACTTACTGTCACCATGACATCTGACACGCGCAGCCACAGCCACACTAAACACTGCCATCACAAAAATGACTCGGCAGACAGCGCATCAAAGAAGACCTGATCATTCTATCAGTCCCTTTCCTATTAACTCCCCTTTTCAACCCTAAGGATTGTTAGCACAGTGGGTCAAGGGGGACCCCGACCCCTTGGTAATCTTGAAATGGTTGTTTCTACCGCATAAATTTGCTAAGACTGTTACCACCAGAGTTGATATGGTAGCTATGGACATTTGTAGGGGAAGGGAGCATTTATTAGCAATGGATGGCACGGATCCAGAAACAATTTATGTCCCATTTGATCTCCAGCAATGACAATTTGTGTTTCGAATGTCGTCACAGCTGCAGTGTGTGGTGGAAGGATTTTCAGGGAAAATCAGTATTCATCTGCCAGCACACAAGCTTTTACAATCTCTTGACTATCTTTATTTGTTACCGGTTTCTAAAATATCATTAACTCCTCTTGTAGGCGCTCTTACTGTTGTTACAGATGGATACGGTAGGACTGGCCATGCAGTCATTGTACGGAGAAGCAGTGCTGGGAACTGGGATAGTGACGTTAATGTCACCACCGGCTCTCCGCAAATTGTGGAACTTAAAGCAGTGGTCCGTGTGTTCGAGTGATGGTCTGAACCCATCAATATACTAACAGATTCTGCTTATGATGCAGGCATAGTGATGCGACTGGAGCATTCTTATCTAAAAGAAACAATGAATGTGCAGTTGTTCACATTTCTTTTGTGCTTAAGATGGTTTCTGGACCGTCACACGGAATCTTACTTCATTCAGCATGTTTCTTCACAATTCTCTCAGCCAGGCCCTATTTCTGAGGGTAACTACCAGGCAGACAAAATGGCAGGAACAATTCTTGTTCCCGATAAGCTTGCACAAGCACACTTGTCTATCACGGTTTTCTTTTTTTTTGGTTTTTGGTATTCCACATCATAACATCACATAGTGCACTGGGAGTTGAAGTGTTAATGCTCCAATTCCGGGTACCTGTCCCTATACATTGCAGAAGTCATGGGATCTGGCCCTTCTGGGTTGGGAGGTCTCTTACTGCTATGCAGTGGGTGCTGGAGGGTGCTTTCCGAGCCGTAGCAAGCTTTTCAGGTTTGACTCGGTCTCAGGAACTTTCTCTCTCTCCTATTTTATTTGATTTATTAGTCTCAAACACAATTAAATAGTATTATACTGTTGTCACGGAGGTAGCTAGATCAATTTATGCCCGTGACAGGGGGCAGTAGGCCCCGGCCCCCCCCACCCCCCTCCTGGCCCCACAAAATGAGAAGGAAGGAAGGGAGGAAAAAAAATCAGCGGCAACAATCTATGGAGGTAAACTTATTTTACTATGATATCGGAATGCAAGATAACACAATATAATACAATCTAATTGAAATTGAGACTAATAAATCAAATAAGATAGGAGAGAGAGTTCCTGAGACCGAGTCAAACCTGAAAAGCTTGGAACGGCTAGGAAAGCACCCTCCAGCACCCACTGCCAGGCAGTAAGAGACCGCCCCCCCCGGAAGGGTCAGATCCCATGACTTCCGTAATGTATAGGGATAGCTACCTGGAATTGGAGCATTAACACTTTAATTCCAGTACATGATGTTTTGATGTGGAATACTGAAAACCAAAAAACATAAAACCATGAAAACTATGATATCGGAATGCAAGATAACACAATATTATACAATCTTATTGAAATTGAGACTAATAAATCAAATAAAATAGGAGAGAGAGAGAGAGTTCGTGAGACTGAGTCAAACCTGAAAAGCTCGGTATGGCTAGGAAAGCACCTTCCAACACCCCCGGCAACGCAGTAAGAGAGCGCCGAACCCAGAAGGGCCAGATCCCATGACTTCCATGACGTATAGGATCGGTTACCCAGAATTGGAGCATTAACACTTTAACTCCCAGTGCACTACATGATGTTATGATGTGGAATACCGAAAACCAAAAATCACAAAACCATTACACATGATCACCGCACTTTCATCAGCAGTTTGGATTCCAGCTCAACCAAAACAGAATATATGGGTCACCCTCACCAACAAGATGGGAGAAGACACACTTTGTTTGTCAACAGCATCACCAGGGAACCCATTCTTGACATTTTTGGTGGGACGATCCCTAGACAATTGGCCCATCCCGAGCTCCACTCTTGGTATAGCATTCAACATAAGCACGGTAGTCAACAGATGGGATGGATGGGTACCCCATCTGCAACAGAGCAATTTGCATGATTATTCACCATTGACAACAAATCAATTATAGAATGGTTTTCATTACGGTATTGAAAACCCACATATAACCTCTGCCTGAGGGCAGGATGGATAGTCATGGTGGCCAACTTGGCTATTTCCAGGCCATTCACCGTAACACTTTCTGCCCCAGAATCCCACAGTCTTAATAACCAAGCTGACACACTTTCTCTAGGCTTCTACCAAAATTGCTGTACTAAATCCATCAATTCCATTGCCGTGTATGGCCAGGCTGTTACATGCAAGTGAGTCTGGGCAGGGAGCCACTGATCAGGCAGCACCCCTGCCCGCCTATCCTATACTTTCTTTGTTTTCTGAGTTATAACAGGACAGACCTCTAGCGGATCTGTCACAATCAGAGATTTGAGATCTAATTTAGAATTTTTATTTTCCTGATCAACTAAGTCTGTTGATTCAGGAGTCTGCTCATTGTTCATTGAGACATTGCGAACTTGACCTATCGGAAGATGCTGAATTGGTTTTTTCCCTGTAAATATGCCATGTTCTTGCTCTAACTTTTCAATATGGTCTTTCAAAAGTTGGTTTTCATTTTCTAAAGTATTATTCCTTATTTCAGCATGATTTAAAGCTTTTAATAGCGGCTATGCAAATGTGGAGGCAGCTAGCTGTCTTTCGTTTGTGATTAGTATATCTTTGTTAAGTCCCTGAAAGTAGTCTGCCATGCGATATGGGGAGATATTTCCCATAACAAATAGGGGACCCCATTATTCAATGATAATTGCTAGTTCATAATAGGGAGATCCCATAAATTCTGGTATCTGTCCCGGAATCATTTTATCTTTGGGGGTAACATTCTCCCCCCGACCCGTTTATAGAAATTACATAGAAAGGATATGATGTAAATTTTAGTATACTTGGCCTGCCTGACTCACCAAGTGTATAATCAATGAATATATGGATGCTGTAATTAAAAAAATACACAAGAAAGTTAGGCTAAACAGGTTATCACACTAAAGAACAGATAGAAAACCTACTCCTATTCTGGGCTCACTAAGAAGACTCCAAGAGGAGTGATCTCCAAAAGAGATCCTTCCCCACTGGTAGTCAGCTCATAAATGGGGTGTAGGAGAGGTGGAGGAAGGCTCCATCCCTTCCAGTAGCACAGTTGAATTGCCTTAACTTGTGCTTCCGTGGCTGACTCATTGCTTGCCTCAGGTGGTCAATCAGAGGTTCAGGCCATGATTCAACAGTTCCCATACACTCAGACTGGAAGGTGTCTCACTTGCACTGGAAGGTGCCTTGCTCAGACCGGAGGGTGTCTTGTTGAGATTGAAGGTTGTCAATTTTGGATTGAAGGGAGTGTCTCTCAGATTGGAGGGCATCTCTCTTGGATTGGAAGGCTTCCCGTTCAGACTGGAGGGTGACCCGTTGAGATTGGAGACTGTCGAGTTTGGATTGCAGGGAGTCTCTCTCGGTTTGGAGGATGTCTCTCAGATTGGAGGGAGTCCTGCTCGGATTGGAGGGTGTCTCTCTCTGATTGCAGTTCTGAGACACTCTTTCAGCACGGAGACTCTCTCACAGTTTCAGAAACTCTCTCCCTCTCTGGGATAGTACTGAATAAGGCCCAATAAGCATTAGCCAGGCCCCAAATCATTTGTGCCTCCTTAGATCTGCCTGAGCCACAACATTGCTGTCTCAAATATTCGCCTATGCTCTCAGGATCTTGCAGGTGTTCAGGAGTGAAGTTCCACGACACCAAGGATGTCCATCTCTCAAGTCTCTCCCAAGCCTCTCCATACTCCCTGCCACTCAGTGTTCTCTGGTTTTGGGGAAGGCTTCCTCAGAATATTATAAATACAGATACTGAGTGAAACTATGAGGAGTACATTCAGGGAGACAGACACCACGATCATCATGATCATTGGATGAGCATTCAAAAACTGCATGAATGATTCAAAGGAGAGACTGGGAGACTGTTTAAAAATCACAAGTTCTGTAGAATTAGCAGCTCCCTCTGGAAGCAGTTCTAAAAGAGAAAGTGGAATCATTTTTTTTTTTCTCTTTACAGAAGTGCTCAAAGTTTAGAAATATCTCAGAATATTGGCATTCTGCCTGGACTTTCAAGGTCAAGTTCTTCAGTGCAGCAACTGAAAAAGAAATAAAACTCTCCTAACGAAGCTCTCCGAGAGCAGAGAGAGATTTGTTCTAAAAGCTAAAAAGCAGCTTTTGCCCGCATTCTCCACCAAGAATGTCAATGGTTCATGGGCTGATTTGGCCCAGTTCCGTGACTAGTGGGGCGGAGGGACCCACGGGTCTGCGTCTCCAGAAAAGAGGAGAAGGGAAAAAGGGTAGAGAGACGGGCCCCAAAAAAATAACAGCAGCAACGATTTGAGGAGAAACTAATTTACTAAATAAGATACTGGAATGCAAAATAACACACTAAAATACAATATAATTAGAATTGAAGCTAATAAATCAAACATAATGAGAGAAAGTGTCCGAAAACTCAAGGCCTCACACTAATGCTGAGGCGAGATGTGCAGTCGGGTTGAGCAGCAGGGAGGGGAGCCTGATGATCGAAAAAAGGGACGTCAGGTGACCTACCAAGTCCTTATATCTGTTCCCCCTGAGTGGAAATGACAACAGAGCAGCAAACAGTCCTCTGGGGAATGTAGTAGTTCTCCTCTTCTCGGACAAGTACCCGGACCTGGAGCTTTAACTCTTTAACTCCCATTGCACTACATGATGTTATGATGTGGAATACCGATAACCAAAAATCATAAAACCACATCAAAAAAGGAATCAAGCTTACACCCTCTGGAAATGAATTTTAATAGCCGTAATGGAAAGATATCCCTTCAAGGAAGATGTGATGCCTCATCCAAGTAAATAGACCACTGTGGAAAAAGGTATCCAGTATCTAATGGAATTAGCCATGGTAGAGTTGCTATACACAACGTTTGATCCTGATGATCCAAATCAAGACCATGATCCTGAAAGAGTTAGGTGTTCACCAGTTATGTGGCAGATATTCACACAAACCACACCAGCAATGTATGCCAGTGCACTAGCAGGAATGCTATGGAGAGAGGAAGGAAGACCCATATTACATGACTGGATTAATACTTTTTGAGAATTCGAAGAAAACCTCACCTCCCCTGTACAAATTTGTGTCTCAGCCATCTCAGCAATATCAGAAAGAATGGATAGATTTGAGGAAACACTGGTCACATTAATAAAAAATGATGAACCCCACTCCTCACCTGTACAATCCAGCATCTCCGCTATTAAAGGCACACATCCCCTTGCTCAAGCGAGGGATAATACTGGGTCCAAATTGCATACTACCCTGTGTTTTTACCTACGTGATCATGGAGAGAATATGAGGAGGTGTGATAGAAAACCCACCTCAGTCCTACAAGCACGGGTAAAAGAGTTACAAAGGAAGTCAACTACGAATGAGGGCTCCTCCAAGAGAATGGCCGCTCCAGTTGCTACTGAACATGGCAAATGCTGTAAATGTTCTTATCTTGACCTACAAGAAATAAATGATGGATATAATAATTAGAGGGGCCCTGCCTCCAGCCAGGGGGAGGAAAGGGACAATCGAGTGTACTGGACTGTGTGGATTCGATGGCCTAGCACATCAGAACCACAGAAATATGAGGTTCGGGTAGACACTGGTGCGCAGTGCACTCTGATGCCATCAAGTCATGAAGGGACAGAAGCCACCTACATTTCTGGGGTGAGAGGGGGTTCTCAAGAATTAACTATGTTGGAGGCCAAAATAAGCCTCACTGGGAGAGACTGGCAAAAGCATCCTACTGTGATTGGCCCAAGGGTTTCACGTATCCTTGGTATCGACTATCTTAAGAGGGGTTATTTTAAGGACCCAAAAGGGGTATTGATGAGCTTTTGGAATAGCTGCTTTAGAAACAGAGAATATTAAGCAGCTGTCTGTCTTTGCCCAACCTTTCAGAAGACCCATTTGTTGTGGGTTTGCTACAAGTAGAAGAACAGCAGGTGCTGGTTGCTACTACAACAGTGCACAGGCAGCAATATTGCACTAACCAGGACTCCCTGCTCCCCATCCATAAGATGATCCGCCAACTGGAGAGCCAGGAAGCGATTAGAAAAGCTCACTCACCCTTCAAAAGCCCCATATGGCCAGTGCAAAAAAACCAGTGGAGAGTGGAAGCTTACAGTGGACTATTGCGGCCTGAAGGAAGTCACACCACTGTTGAGTGTGGCTGTACCAGACATGCTAGAACTCCAGTATGAACTGGAGACAAAAGCAGCCAGGTGGCATGCCACAACTAACATTGTCAACACGTTCTTTTCCATCCCTTTGGCTTCAGAGCACAGGCCACAGTTTGCCTTCACTTGGAGGGGTGTTCAGAATACCTGGGACCGTTTGCCCCGGGAGTGGAAACATAGCCCTACCGTTTGCCATGGGCTGATCCAGGCTACCCTAGAACAGGGTGGAGCTCCTGAACACCTGCAATACATTGATGACATTGTTGTGTGTGGAAATACAGCAGAGGAAGTTTTTGAGAAAGAAGAGCAAATAATCCAAATCCTTCTGCAAGCTGGTTTTGCTGTTAAGTGAAGTAAAGTTAAAGGACCAGTACAGGAAATTCAGTTCCTAGCAATAAAATGGCAGGACGGATGTCGCCACATTCTGACAGATGCAATCACTAAAATCACTACTATGTCTCCACCAACCCAAACCATTCTATGATTCTATGATCAAGGCACTCATCAAGCTGATGGCAGCATATGGTATTCTTCAGGTCATTGAGAGTGACCAAAGAACACATTTTATGGGTGCAACAGTACAGAAGTGGGCCAAGGAAAATAACATCAAATGGCATTTCCATCTGCCCTGTAATCCAATGGGAACAGGCCTGATAGAGCAATATAATGGCATTCTAAAGGCCACTCTGAAGACTGACTCCCAGTCCCTGCAGGGGTGGACCAAACAACTACATGAGATGCTGAGAGATTTAAATGAAAGACCCAGAGATGGTCAACTCAGTGCCCTGTGTATATTACAAACCACTTGGGCTTCCCCACTTAGGATGCTGAATAATCTTTTGCTCCCTGCCCTGAGGACCTTCAACAGGAGGCCTATAAGGTAAAGCGGCCTTGGGAGGTGCAGGTAGGGCTGAGGTGGCACAGCCTACTTGTACTGTGGGGACAATTACTAGAAGAGAGGGGTCAGTAGCTCTGCAAGTAATCAGAAAAAAAAAAAAAGGATATTCCGGAAACATGTACTGAATAAATCTTGTGACAACTATGAAGCCTGCACACAAAAGTGAATCAATTTACAAACTTATACATATTCTGTACAGGAATTGTTGATTGTATATATTGTAATGGCAATGTATGCGGCTCAACTCCCAATCACTGTTCATGCTGTGAAGGGGTGGAGCATAGGGGAATTGTTAGGTCATGGCTTGAACTGCTGATTGAGCACCTGGTAAAGGGCTGTGGCTGGCCCAGGGAACAGAGGCAAACTGTCTGCACCTGTGCTCCTCAAGTGACCAGAAGGGGGTGGAGCCATCCTGGGCTCATATAAGGACCAGCCACTAAAGAAAGAGCATCTTTTAGACCAAGGCTGTTTCCTATGAAGGAGTGCTGTATAGCCAGAGATTCCCTTCACCAGTAGGGGGTGTGTGATTCTTCATTGTGTACATGGCTGTTAGTAAATACTTTATGTAATTATCACTGGGAATATATCTGTGCTAACTGCTAGAACGTATCTGAGATAATGGACAAAAAAGCCCTCTAATTGCCATTTACCATGACACAAAAGACATGCACGGCATCCTGGAAAGGGTGAAGAAGGATGGAGAAGAGTATTGGTGGGAAACACTTCTTGGATGGTTACTAATGGCAACAGGAATTTTTAGTTCTGTGCTTCATCCACTTTGGATCCTATTAATCCTAACATTGATATGTTTATTGCTTGTAGTCATGTTATATGTGAAAGTCTGGCACATGCTAAAGCAGCTAACCTGACTTGAATTACCCAAGGAATCTGGAAGTTGGCCTAGGTACTAGATTACTTTTCCTGGCATCTTGGCGATCCATGGGTAAGGAAAGTTCTGTTATGCGCATTAGCAGCACAACTGTTTTTATCTTGATTGATCCTTTTATGTAATTTTTATCTAAAGTACTGAATGTTCCATCATTGCATAAATCAAATTCACAATTTATACATGTACTTTTCCCTTTTCCCTTCGTTTCCATCAATGCTTTTCTCCTTAGTACCACCATGGGACAGTGTAAACAAGCTTTGAGCCACAGGGTAGCTGCCAAACTGCAGCCGTGCAGATCAACGAGACGTTGCTGACCAACTTGCTGCCTCCCTACAGACCAACAAGACATTGCAGAATCCCTGGTGGTGACAATCCCCGCTCTGTAAACCGTTTGTTATGATTTCTCTCTTTACTGTCGCTAACTTCCTTATCTTCACTGCTATTCCTTAGTTTCTTAGAACTTGTAACAAATCAATTGGATAGCGTTTGGCCCGGTTTGCTGCCTTAATCTTCCTCTGGGTATATATACGTTGAACCATCTCCTCCAATAATTGGATTGAGACATTATGTTTATCTACAAGCCTAAATATAATTAATGCCCAACATTATATTAAGTTTTCATAGCTGATTGGATCACTGGAAGAGAGGAGACGAGTTAAAACTTCTAAGAGCACTGTAACTCTGCCAGACTGCACATCTCATTTGTTATGTTAACATATGTATGGGATCTTCTGCTCCCTGCCCCTGAGAATTTAGAACCAGGCACCCATAGAATACAATGGCCTTGGAAGGTGCAGGTAGGACCCAAGTGGTGTGGCCTACTTGCACCTTGGGGGAGATTGTTGGAGGCGGGAGGCTCAGTAGTCCCTCCAGTAATAGGTACATGGCCTGCTGATATTGTGGTCAACACTCCAATCTCCATTGCTAAAGGGACCCCCATCATGTCCCTATGGCAGATCAGGACACCCCCGTGGTGCCTGATATAGTTATGCAGCCGCAGACATCTGGCCAGAAGGTGTGGTACAGGCAGCCGGGACATGCCCCAGTACAAGCAGAAGTGTTGACCCAGGATAGAAATACGGCCTGTATCTTGCCCTGGATGGCAGACCTTCCCCTCCTGGTACCTCTGAAACATCTGTATTACTCCCCGTGAGTCTTTGAGCCTTCAGGATCACCGGAAGGAACTAAATGCCATCAAAGCGTTCCAGTGTTACAGTCAGATCACGTGCAACACCCGGCGATGGTCTACATGGGACTGATGGAACATAAGATGGACCTGCACCTCAGGACCGCATGCCTCCAGTCACATCATCGAGCACTGGCCCATAAAAGGATATCAACGTTCACTCATCTGGAATTGTACGAACATGCGGCGCGATGGAAATTGTATAAGCATCGTGATATAGTGGGTCTCTGTATCAGGAAAAGCTTACCCTTCAGTCAACCTGATCATTGGTTCATGCTGTGAAGGGGTGGAGTGTATGGGAACTGCTGAGTTATGGCCTGAACCTCTGATTGATCACCTGAGGTGATCAATGAGTCAGCCCTGGGAGCACAGGTGAAGGCAATTAACCTGTGTTGCCAGAAGGGGTGGAGCCTGGCTCCACCTCTCCTAGACCCATTTAAGAGCTGACTAGTGGGGGGAAGGGTCTCTTCTGGAGATCCCCTCTGCTAGAGTTTTATAAGCGAGCCCAGGATATGGGTAAGTGTCCTGTCTTTTCTCTTTTTGTTATTATAATCTGCTTTGCCTAGCTCTCTTGTTTATTTCATTGTTATAAGATCTTAATGTTCTTTGATTATACAACATACTTTAACATCCTAATGTTAAACCATGTGTTCTTGAAGTAACGTAGGAATGTTATGTATGGTGTTGTGAAGTATTTGAATTGAGGGGGGGATTAGCTGCCTCGTAAGCTAGCAGTACGTACTCTTCTGTAAGGTAGTTCTGAGCAGTTCTTCAATATCCTGTTGTTACCAATACAGTGCTACGCAGGGTTAATACTTAAGGCAGATATAGGTCTTGTAGTCTAGTGCTTCTTTTCCCTTCTGTTCCAACACATGGCACAGATCGCGTTTCTCAGTGGTGCAGGCACTCACATGTGAACTTTAAGCAAACCAAAATTGTAACCAGTGTGGTATTTTATGGGCTATATAGCAGCTTCCATCCCTCTTTGCCGCATCTAGAACTGAGGGAGACTTAAAAACCCCCTTAACTACAGCAAACAGATGAGACTCGCTATATTTTTTTAGTGTCTTTACAGGGTTGCATGTGTACTCAGAATGATAGCCCAGGGTGGAAGGGACCCTGAAAGACCATCAGCTCCAGCTCTTTGTGGAAAAAGCGTGCCATCTGAAATGCCCTGTCCCATGGCACCTCAAAAGCCTCCAGGGATGGGGATTCCACCACGGCCCTGCAGAGCCTGCTCCAGGGATTAATTGTTCTCCCTGTCAAACTATTTCTCTCTTACCTCAAGATGTAACCTCTCTCAGTGCAGCCTGCATCTGTCGCTGCTTCACTTCTCCGCCTGCCTCCTAGTGAAGAAGTGTGTTTGATTCCTGACCACCCTTAACTACTTAAATCTGAACTGTACATAGAAATTAGAAGAAGTCTCCCTTAACCACCACTGAGTGGAACTAAGGTTGTTACAGCTTCAGACTAAGGCAGCATATGAGCACTGCATCTGCCAAACTAGTATTTTGTTATTGCAATATAAAATATCATAAGAAACATCATGTGGCTCACCACTAGTCACAAACCCACGTAACATCCCACAGAAGCTATGAATTGTTCGTCAGTTCATCTCAATCAAAATTGTCAATTGAGGAAAAAAACACAATTAGATGATCAAGTTTAAAGAATGTACCTCTTTAAGAATAAACATTCAGAAAGTAAAACATCTACAAAGTGGACAGAGAATAGGAACAGAGACAGATCAAATATTGAAACTATCAGCATAAGAGTGTCATTTTCTTCCCAAAAATAGCGGAGAAGTAATGGGATGTTAAATAGCAATGGCACAACTCACTGCAGGATACTGTCCTGCTATCTTAAGTACTTGCAAAAAGAGCTGTACAAAACAAAAAAACCCATCTAATCAGATTTTAAATGAATTAACCTATTTCTAGTTTTGAGTAAAACAGAGGTGTGCCATTGGAAGCATCTAAAATTGATATCCAGTTAATTTTAGTAGATTAGAGCCTCTTCTTCAATGACTTCCTATTCAGTAAAAGGCAGCAAAACCTTGTTAAACTTTTCTTTTACTCATTAACTTGATTACACTTCAAATGTAGAAGTTAAGATTGAGCTTTAACATAAAAAAATTCCAAGTACGTGAGGTGTGGTAGCTGTTAGCGTTTTTAACCTTCTGAAGTTATAGGTGGCTTGTGTAATAAATTCTGCAGTCTTTCAATGTCAGTGGTTGCTTGGGCTGCTCAGTTTGGAGGTGGTGGTGTTACAGCACTCTTTGTCTTTGTAAACCAGGGTAAGCTTTAAAGCAGTTTATTTTTAGAAGATACTAAAATTTAAAGCTACTTACAGCTTTCTTTCAAAAAGTTTAAACACTTCTAAGCCCATTTCACGTTCTCAAAAAAGAAATGAGAATGCTTTATTGTTCAGTGTTTGCAGGCCTAAAGTCTCACCATAACAAGGTGTTTGATTCCTCGTTCACTGTTTTAAAAAAAGCAGGTATGTTTAATGTAACTGTCACCTTGTGACCAAAAGTTATTTTGGATATCAACATAACATTGCCCGTTGAATAAATCCATGAAATCCATCACCAAAGCAGAAGTCAAGCCAATCACAAGGAGTCTATTTCATACTGAGGCTTGCTTTCCTGCTTCCCAAACACCAGCAGCATACGAGTTTTGAAATTAAGGTACAAACCTCACAGCTGTTAAGAAACAACACTGTCTGGAATATGCATAACTTGACACTCTCTCATGTTTTCAGTAGTTGATGCATGTTTTTACTTGTTTTCTTTAAAACAAACAAACAAAAAAAGGAAAAAACCACCACCAAAACAGTTAAAGAACAAAAACTTAAAGGCAAGACCAAAGAGCTGTAAGATAAAGCAACATGCTTTGTTTTGGATGCTAAATCTACCTTAAGTAGTGGAGTTAAAACAACAACTGAGTGTATTTGTTCAGTTGACTCATTCTTGGGTAGATTTAAAACATTCATAAGTGCTTTTAAGAAACAAAGACTCACCCGCTTGAAGTCATTCATATTTGTTGCTTGGACTGGAGTTCCAATAAATGTCAAGTATGTAATTCTTGTTGCCTCTTCATCACCGTGATTGGACTGGACAAACAACTAAAAAATCCCAAAACACAAAAGCTAAGATAAACAGTCCACCCTGAATTAATACATAAGATGTTGGACTCCCCAAATTTTTGAACCAAATAAATGCTTTTTCCAGTCATAAAGGCCTTGTTACCCTTGGGAGACATGATTATCCTCTTACTTTAAATAATGATTATATAGAATGCTATTATTTTCCAGCTGTTTGATTTAAAAACCCACACAGCTTGGAATCTTCCAGCTTCTATTTCCAATCTGAGACCACACTCAACAATCAAAAACAAGACGTAAAAAGTCACGCTTCACAGTTCATTCGAATCTTACTTGAAATAAAGTTAAATACGAAGTCTTAAGGGCTTCATTGATAAGGGTAGTTTATTACTACAGTTTGTATGATTACATGTTTTATAGCATAAACCCTAGATCTGTAAAATTATATTAGCAATTGCTCTATGTGCACGGCTTTGTAAGCGCTACGTTTACTTCATTACTTATACTAAAACATCACGAGGTGGACGAAATGACTTTTTAATTGTTCTTAAACATACGCTCCAGGTTTAGTTAGGAAACTTTGAAAAAGTTACTATGGGGCCCACAAGCAGAGTGCAAACAAGCACAACTTCTATGCAATCAGCTTATTGCTTGCCTAGTATTTGCACATTATCCTGCCTAAAGCTAACATGGGATTTGATTAAAGAACAAATACGTAACTTGTACTTAACAGCACAGCTCTGTAGAATATAAGTCTACGCAGTCAAACATTGTTTAATTCAGAAGAGCATAAGTTTGGTTGTCCACGGAAATAGACTTTGAAGACTAAACTAAATAACTACGTTACATTTAAAACAATCATCAGTAAAACGTTTGCTGAACATGAAAGTAGCTAACTATCCTAAAGTATAGTCCATAAACAACTCCTTACATGCTTATTAGAAGCATTCATCACGGGAGCCCTACCATCACACAGCTTATTATATAGTGGAGACGCTTCAGCATGTGTCAACCTCCTTCCCCTCTAGAGATATTCTAAAATCTTTGCCTTCAAACCAATTGTAGGGGAACTGCTAGGTCACAGCTTAAACTGGTGATTGAGCACCTGGTGAAGGGGTGTGGCTGGCCAAGGGAGCACAGGCAAATTGTTTGCACCTGTGCTCCCCCATGTGACCAGAAGGGGTGGAGCCACCCTGGGCTCATATAAGGGCCAGCCATGGAAAGCTTTGGTTGCTTTTTGTGGAAGAGTGTTGTATGGCTAGAGCATCCCTTCACCAGCTGGGTGGGTTCTATTCTTCTTTCAGTATGTGATTATTAGTCTACCTGCAAACGCTTTACCTGGTGTTGCCAAGAACCTGCCAGAAGCAGTTTTGCTTCTTCGTAAGCAGAGCACTAGTCCGTAATTGCTTCTAAGATTCCTAGCCATCTGAGATTGCTTTTTTGAGCCTGTTGCATGATTGGTGTAACTCACTCACTCTGTGTCCCGTCAACTGTATGATGTGTGGTGGAGACTGTTCCCTTCTGAGCATCTAGCACAGGTAGTCAGGGTGCCAAAAGGAGCTGTGCTTCAGTACCACTTCCAAAGCAGTTCAGATCCCTTCATAGAATGGTTTGGGTTGGAAGGGACCTTTAAGATCATCTAGTTCCAACCCCTCTGCTATAGGCAGGGACGTCTCCTTTTAGACTAGATTGCTCAAAGCCCCACCCGGCCTGGCCTTGAATGCTTCTGGGGAGGGGCCATTCATAACCTCACTGGGCACTCTGTTCCGGTGTCTCACTACCCTCACAGTAAAGAATTTCTTCCTAATATTTAGCCTAAACATACCCTCTTCTAGTTAAAAACCACTTCTCCTTGTCCTGTTGCTACATGCCTTTATTAAAAAGTCCCTCCCCCAGCTTCCCTGTAGGCCCCCTTCGGGTACTGGAGGGCTATAAGGTCCCCCTGGAGTCTTCTCCAGGCTGAAGAGCCCTAGCTCTCTCAGCCTGTCCTCGTAGGGGAGGTGCTCTAGCCCTCTGATTGTCTTTGTGGCCCTCCTCTGGACCTGTTCCAACAACTCCATGTCCTCCTTGTGTTGGGGGCTCCAGAACTGGACACAACTCCAGGTGGGGTCTCGCAAGAGCAGATTAGAGGGGTGGAATCACCTCCCTCGACCTGCTGGTCATGCTCCTCTTGATGCAACCCAGGATACAGTTGGCTTTCTGGGCTGCAAGCAGGCACTGCCGGCTCCTGTTGAATCTTTCATCAACCGACACCCCCAAATCCTTCTCTTCAGGGCTGCTCTCAAGCCATTCTTTGCCCAACCTGTATCTGTGCTTGGGATTGCCGCAACCCAGGTTCAGGACCTTGCACTTGGCCTTGCTGAACTTCATGGGGTTGGCATGGGTCCACCTCTCAAGCCTGTCCAGGTCCCTCTGGATAGTGTCCCTTCCCTTCTAGTGTGTCAACTGCACCACTCAACTTGGTGTTGTCTGCAAACTTGCTGAGGGTGCACTCGATCCTGCTGTCCATGTCACCTACAAAGATGTTGAGTAGCACCGGCTCCAACGCCAATCCCTGAGGAACACCACTCGTCACCGGTCTCTACTTGGACACTGAGCTGTTGACCGCAACTCTCTGAGCGCAGCCGTCCAGCCAATTCTTTATCCAGTGAGTGGTCCATCCATCAAACCCTTTTTTTTTTTTCCAATTTGGGGACCAGGATGTTGTGTGGGACAGCGTCAAACACTTTGCACAAGTCCAGGTAGATGACATCAGTTGCTCTTCCTTTATTCACTGACTCCATCATAAAAGGCCACCAAGTTTGTCAGGCATGACTTGCCCTTGGTGAAACCATGTTGGTTACCACCAATCACCTTGTCTTTATTTTCCACGTGCCTTAGTGGGGCCTTCAGGAGGATCTGCTCTATGATCTTGCCAGGCACAGAGGTGAGACTGGCTGGCCTGTAGCTCCCTGGATCTTTTTTTCCTTTTTCCCTGGATCTTTCTCTTTTTTTGTTTTTTGTTTTTTTTTGTTTTGTTTTGTTTTTTTTTTGTCTGTTACGATGCATGTTTTGGTTTTGGGAGAAAAACAACATTGATACCACCAATGTTTCTAGATGTTCCTGAGCAGCTCTGTACAGTGTAAATGATGTTCTAGTTTCCTCAGCTTCTCCTACTGTCCTGCCAGCAAGGGGGCTGGGGGCATGAGGAGCAGAGAGGGGACAGAATCAGGACAGCTGACCTAAACTAGCCAAAGGGATTTTCCATATGATAAAATATCATGTGGAAGGTAAGTTTGAGGGGGGAAAAAAGGGGGGGGGTTCATTGGAGAGCCTGCTGCTGCTCAGAGACTAGCTGGGCACTGATGTACAAGCAGTTGCTTACCGCCCACTCGTTAAATATATACATGTATGTATAATTGTCATAACTTTATTCCCTCTTTCTTTTTTCTACGCTAGTAAAGAGGTGTTGTGGGTTGAGATTTAAAAAAAAAAAAACAAACAAGTTTTACTTTGCTTTCTTTTTCCAATTCTACCCTCTATCCTACTGGGAAGGGAGGAGGGAGTGAGCAACTGACTGTGCAGTGCTTAGTCACCTGTCAGGTTAAATCACAAGTCATTTTCTCACCCAATGTGAGACAAGAAGAATTGAGATAACAGCAGATCTGACCAGAGCATGTTAACACAGGGTTGCCGTGGCAGTTTGATAATTGCTAGTCATCATGCTAATAGCGTTATTATCTGTGGAGCTCCTTGAGAGTCTTTTTATGGAAGTATACTGTTTAGCACCTTGCTCTTGCTGTTTATTTCCCCTGCTATGTTATTTTTCATCTCTGAGGGTTGGATTAAGGTTTCTATTTTGCTATGCTGCATGGCCTTGTGTTACTTTAGTTTTCTGACCAGCAATTTTATCATAATCTGGCATCTGTACTCGGCCTCCCAGTCATCTCTGGGCTTCAGGAACCATATTCATGGAGACTATTATTAATTGCACTCTTTGCTTCCTCTCCTGGAGGAGACACAGGCTATGGGGGGCAGGGAGACAATGGGCTATGGGGGAGACAGGCGAGGACATTTTCCGACAGTTCTTCAGCCTCTCTTTCTCCTTCCTTCAAGTAGTTACAGTAGCTCCTGAGAGTTTTGAATATCTGTGGGGTGTTCAAGCCAGTGTGTTCCTATTGCTACGTGTTGTGGATGTGTTCCAGGTTATGTTTAAGATTAAACAATCACTTAGGAATATCACCCAGAGATCTACCCCGAGGTGGGATAGTTCTGAGTGGCAGGGAGCGTGGGATGGTATGGTCAGGGGCCTAGAGTGGTGGGCACGCCCCAGTGGTTTGAAACTGCAGTTGTTCGGGGCTGAAGAATCAGGGAAAAACTAGTAGAATACTTGGAAAAGGTCTGCTGCTGTCCTGGCAGTCCTACAGAGGCACAAATCACGGCAGTGTGCTGGGGCCTGGCCTATGAACAAGAAAGCGGGCAGAGGAGGGAGGAAGCCGGTGTGGCTCGGTAAGGACCTGCTGAGGGCGAAGAAAGGTGCGTACAAACTCTGGAAACAAGGGCGTGCCACCTGGGAAGAATACAGGGATGTCATCCGGACTTGCAGATGTGGGATCAGGAAAGCCAAGGCGCAGGTGGAACTCAACTTGGCGAGGGATGTGAAAAACAACAGGAAGGCTTTCTATAGGTACATTGGCCAGAAGAGACAGGCCAAAGCGAGTGTACCTCCTTTGGTAAATGTAAAAGGAGAACTGGCTTCAATGGACGGAGAGAAGGCTGAGGTACTGAATGAGTTCTTTGCCTCGGTCTTCACTAGCGGCCAGGACTCCAGTACTTCTCCTGTCCCTGAGCCCTGCATCCATACACCTCTGGGTGGGGACTGAGGTGGTAAATCCCCTCCCGCTGTGAGGACAGAGCAGGTCCGAGACCGCCTCATGAGACTGAATGTGTACAAGTCTATGGGGCCGGATGGCGTGCATCCCAGGGTTCTGAAGGAGCTGGCTGAGGTGGTTGCCGAGCCGCTCTCCATCATATTTGAAAAGTCATGGCTGTCAGGTGTGGTCCCAGATGACTGGAGGAAGGGTCACGTCACTCCCATTTACAAGAAAGGGAGCAAGGAGGACCCCGGGAACTACAGGCCGGTGAGTCTCACCTCTGTGCCTGGGAAGATCATGGAACAGATCATCCTGGATGACATGCTTGATCACATGAGGAAAGGGCGTGTGATCCGTGACAGCCAGCACGGCTTCACCAGGGGAAGGTCATGCTTGGCCACAATGACCGTCCATCCTGCTCTCAGACAGAGATTATACGCAGGTAATCAATATAATGATGAAAACCATTCTATAATAGAATGGTTAATGGCAGCCTGCCGTATGGTATGGCCCAATAAATCTGATATACCTCTACATACAGGGATGTGGTCCTCCATGGAGGACCTTCAAAACTATATCTGTGAACTAGGCGTAAGGGAAGCAATTTATGAAGACACATTTGATGGCCCTGATATGGTCAAATTCTCAGCGGGGATGGGAGACCTAATTCTACAACAAGCTCCCTCCCATCTGTATGGTACTTCGGTCTCTATATTAAATCCCCTGGTGGCCTCAGAAGCGGTAGTCCAGCAGGCTGCCCAGTTGGTGGCCGACCTAGGAGAAACAGAACGCCTGCGGACTTGGTGCAATATTTGGACATCAGAGGAAGCCGAGGTCTTGCTGGTGACTAAAACCACAGTGCCGGCTACTTGAGCTCCTCAATCGGGACCCATAAGGGTCTCCCGAAAGCAAATGTTTAATGATTTAATTTGGGCTGGGGTCCAATTTGCTAAGATTGACCGGCAGCCCAACCATATCCTTCTCCAGCTTTGGAGACAACTAAAGGACAACGAAAAATTTCAGACCTACCCTAAGAAACCAAGGGTAAGGGTTATAGAGAGAATGCCAACAACGACATGGAACTTAGAGGATTTCATTGTTCCTAATAGGAAAAAAAAAAAAAAGCCTCCTCAGGTGTCTCAGGCCACAATGCCTGAGCCACTGGAAGCAAAAGAATTGGCTGTAGCTCAATTCATGGCGTGACGAGGGATGTTAGTCCCCCCCCAGGGCCTCCAGACGGGTCCGGAGGCCCTATGTGGAATTTACGATTTATTGGTCCCGAAAAAAAATTCCAAGAGTTATGGCATTAGTGGACGCTGGAGCAGAAACATCAATTATATACGGAGATCCAACCAAATTTGATGGAGACAGAGCGATGATTGGTGGTTTTGGGGGACAGACTCTTCCTGTCACCCAAACATGGTTGAAACTGGGGGTTGGGCGTCTCACACTCCTGGGGTGGAAAGTATCTATTGCCCCAGTCCAGGAATACATCTTGGGCATAGATATTCTATGGGGCCTGGCTCTCCAGACAACTGTGGGAGAGTTCAGACTTGGACAGAGATGTATCAGTATCCGGGCGGTGCAGGCAAATATTAAGAGGCCATGCGAAACATGGGCCTATTTGCCTGCCGAAACCGCGCCGCATTACCAATGTAAGGCAGTACAGACTCCCGGGTGGGCAAGATGATGAAATATCGAGAACGGTGCAGGAATTAGAACAAGTGGGCATTTTAAGACCTGCACACAGCCCATACAATTCCCCCATATGGCCAGTGCGGAAGTTGGATGGCACGTGGAGAATGACAGTAGATTACAGGGAATTAAATAAGGTCACGCTGCCTATTCATGTGGCTGTACCCAACATTGCCTCCCTAATGGATACATTGAGTAGGGAGATAAAAACCTATCATTGTGTCCTAGATCTAGCAAATGCGTTCTTCAGTATCCCAATTGCTGAGGAATCGCAAGATCAGTTTGTGTTTACGTGGGGAGGCAGGCAGTGGACCTTTCAGGTCCTGCCACAGGGGTACGTGCATTCACCAACGTATTGTCACAATCTAGTGGCGCGTGACCTGGCTGATGGGAAAAAACCTGATGATGTTAACCTGTATCATTATACTGATGATCTCCTGCTGACATCCGACTCACTGGAGGCAGTAGGGCAGGTGGCAGATTCATTAACCACCTATTTACAACAGAGGGATCCCCAAAAGGTGCAAGGTCTGGGCCTGTCTGTAAAATTCCTGGGGGTGGTTTGGTCAGGAAAGACCGAAGTATTCCCCAGTGCTGTCACAGTTGAGGTTCAGGCGTTCCCAGTCCCTACAACATTGAAGCAGCTGCAAGAGTTTCTAGGTATATTGGGTTACTGGTGTTCCTTTATACCTCACCTAGCGCAGCTGCTGAGGCCGCTGTACAGACTCTCAAAAAAGGGGCAGCTATGGGATTGGGGGAAAACAGAACAGGATGCTTTCCAACAGGCAATGCTTGCAGTTAATCAAGCCTAGGCATTGGGTATATTTGATCCTCCCCTCCCAGCCGAGTTGGATGTTCACATTACTCAAGACGGCTTTGCATGGGGCCTGTGGCAATGCCAGAGTTCTGTTTGGACCCCCATTGGTTTTTGGTCTCAGGTCTGGCATGGAGCAGAAGAAAGATATAGTATGATTGAAAAACAGTTATTGGCTGCCTACTCTGCATTACAGGCAGTAGAGCCAATAACCCAGATGGCTGAAGTTACAGTGAAGACCGCTCTGCCGATTCAGGGGTGGGTGAAAGATCTGGCCCACCTTCTTAAGACAGGGGTGGCCCAAGCACAAACAGTGGCACGATGGGTCGCCTACCTCAGCCAAAGGAGCAGTCTGTCTTTATCCCCCTTGAAAGAAGAGCTTCAGAAGATCCTAGGCTCAGTGATGTATCACAGTGATGCACCAAAAGAAACACTGGTTGTTCCGCCAGAGAAGAGTCCCGTTCAGGAGGGGAAATATCCTGTCCCTGAAGATGCCTGGTACACAGATGGGTCCAGCAAGGGCAACCTGAGCAAGTGGAGAGCAATAGCATACCATCCCTCCACTGAGACAATCTGGTTTGACGAGGGGGATGGTCAGAGCAGCCAATGGGCAGAACTGCGAGCCGTGTGGGTGGTTATAACCAAGGAACCTGGTGATGGTATCCTGAATATCTGCACAGATAGTTGGGCTGTGTACCGGGGGCTCACTCTTTGGATTGCACAGTGGGCCACCCAGGAATGGACTATCCACGCCCGCCCAATCTGGGGCAAAGACATGTGGTTAGACATATGGAATACAGTCAAACACAGGACTATATGTGTCTCCCATGTTTCTGGTCATCAGCCCCTACAGTCACCGGGAAATGATGAAGCTGACACACTGGCCCGAGTTCGATGGATTGAGAATTCACTGTCTGAGAACATCGCCCATTGGTTACGTCAGAAGCTACGGCATGCGGGACAGAAGACAATGTGGGCAGCTGCTAAAGCATGGGGACTGCCCATACAACTACCTGACATCGTCCTGGCATGCCGGGATTGCGACGCTTGCTCTAAGATGAGACCGAGATCGTTGCCGGAAACGACAGCCCCTCTTGCTAGAGGACACAGTCCTCTCCAGCGATGGCAGGTCGGTTACGTTGGGCCCCTCCCTCGGTCTGAGGGGGCGAGATATGCCCTGACCTGCGTTGACACTGCAAGTGGGCTACTGCAGGCCTATCCGGTGCCGAAAGCAAACCAGGCATATACCATCAAGGCACTGACTAAACTGATGTCTGCCTATGGGACCCCTCAAGTCATCGAGAGCGACCAAGGGACTCATTTTACTGGTGCAACGATACAGCGCTGGGCAGAAGAAAACAACATCGAATGGCGATTCCACCTGCCATATAATCCAACGGGGGCAGGCCCCATTGACCGTTATAACGGTATTCTTAAGGCTGCCCTGAAGACAGACTCCCAGTCCTTGCAGGGGTGGACGAAAAGACTGTATGCAACCTTTTTGGAATTGAATGAAAGACCCTGAGAAGGCTGACCCAGTGCCCTGAGAATGTTGCAGACAAGATGGACCACCCCGCTTAGGATCCAGATTACGAGCACTGATCATCAGGTAAGACCCCAGATTGGTAATGAAAATAATCTTCTGCTCCCTGCCCCTGAGAATTTAGATCCAGGCACCCATAGAATACAATGGCCTTGGAAGGTGCAGGTAGGACCCAAGTGGTGTGGCCTACTTGCACCTTGGGGGAGATTGTTCGAGGTGGGAGGCTCAGTAGTCCCTCCAGTAATAGGTACATGGCCTACTGATATTGTGGTCAACACTCCGATCTTCATTGCTAAAGGGACCCCCATCATGCCCCCCTGGCAGATCAGGACACCTCCTTTGGTGCCTGACATAGTTATGCAGCCGCAGATATCTGGCCAGAAGGTGTGGTACTAGTGGCCGGGATGTGCCCCAGTACAAGCGGAAGTGTTGACCCAGGATAGAAATACGGCCTGTATCTTGCCCTGGATGGCAGACCTTCCCCTCCTGGTACCCCTGAAATATCTGTATTACTCCCCGTGAGTCTTTGAGCCTTCAGGATCACCGGAAGGAACTAAATGCCATCAAAGCATTCCAGTGTCAGAGTCAGATCATGTGCAACACCCAGCGGTGGCCTACATGGGACTGATGGAACATAAGACGGACCTGCACCTCAGGACCGCATGCCTCCAGTCACATCATCGAGCACTGGCCCATAAAAGAATATCAGCATTTACCAATCGTCACTTGTCTTGAATTATACCAACATGCGTCCCGATGGAAATTGTATAAGCGTCGCAATATAGCGGGTCCCTGTATTAGGAAAAGCTTACCCTTTAGTCAACCTGATCATTGGTTCATGCTGTGAAGGGGTGGAGTGTATGGGAACTGCTGAGTCAGGGCCTGAACCTCTGATTAATCACCTGAGGCGAGCAATGAGTCAGCCCTGGGAGCACAGGTGAAAGCCATTTACCTGTGCTCCAGGAAGGGGTGGAGCCTGGCTCCACCTCTCCTAGACCCATTTAAGAGCTGACTATCAGTGGGGAAGGATCTCTCTTCTGGAGATCCATTCCACTGGAGTTTCCTGAGTGAGCCCCCGATATGGGTGAGCATCCTATCTTTTCTCTTTGTTTTGCTTTGCCTAACTCTCTTGTTTATTTCATTTTTATAGCATCTTAATTTTCTTTGATTATACAATTTTCCTTGATTATGCACTATCTTAATACTCTTTGATTATACATCAACATTGTTTATCTCTTAGAACCAAAACATAGTATCATACCAGACACTCTGAAGAAAACAATTCCATCCCAGCTGAAACTCAGACAGAAATGCGCTGTCATCATATACCAGCACCCTGGCAGGAGCGAACTGGAAAGATAACAACAGACCAGCAGTGGATGTAGTGGCTAGCCTACTTCAATATGAAGATAGTCTCTCCTCCTTCCTACAGGCCTGTATCTCAGCTGTGGAGGAACTGGTTAATGGCTCCTCCACCTGTACAAACCAGTATTTCTTCCATTAGAAGTAAGCTTTCCTCTGCTTGAGAGCAGGTGCACACCATGTATCATCCTGTGATTTTACCTGTATGACCATGGAGAGAATGTGATGAAGTGGGATGGAAAATCCACCTCAACCCTACAGGCACAGGTATGTGAGTTGCAGGGGAAAACAATCACAAGAGAGGGTCCTTCCATGAAAATGGTGGCTCCAATTTCCAGCTGGCAGTTCTCCAGACAGATAATGGTCCCATCTTATCTCTGAGGCTGACAGCGAGCTTTCTGGTGCTCATACACAAGAGATGAGTAATCAATACAACAACCAGAACAGCCCTGCCTCCATCCAGAATGGAGGAAAGGGACAATTGGGTTTATTGGCCTGTGTGGATTCAATGGCCTAGCACATCAGAACCACGGGAGTATGAGACTCTAGGGGACACTGGTGCATAATGTACCCTAATGCCATCAAATTATAAAGGGGCAGAACCCATCTGTATCTCTGGAGTGACAGGGGGATCCCAAGAAATCTATTGGATGCTAAAGTGAGCCTAAATGGGATTGAGTGGCAAAAGCACCTCACTGTGACTGGCCCAGAGTCTCTGTGCAACCTTGGTATGTATTACCTTAGGAAAAGGTACTTCAAGGACCCAAAAAGGTAGTGGTGGGCTTTTGGTAGAGCTGCCTTAGAGATGGAGGACATTAAGCAGCTGTCTACCTTGCCTGGTCTCTCAGAGGATCCTTCTGTTGTGGGGTTGCTAAGAGTAGAAGAACAGCAGGTGCCAATCACTACTATAATAGTGCACCAGTGGCAATACTGCACCAGCTGGGACTCCCTGATTTCTCATTCATTAGCTGATTCATCAACTGGAGAACCAAGGAGTAACCAGCAAGACTCGCTCACCCCTCAATAGCCCCATGTGGCCAGTGGAAAAGTCCAGTGGGGAGTGGAGGCAATGGTGGACTATCATGGCCTAAAGTGTTTATGTATAAATAATTGTCCCATTGCCCTTCCCCCCCCTTCTTTTCTCTTAGTAAGTAGTTTTATCTCAATCCATGAGTTCTACTTTGTTGCTTCCCTCCCCCCAGTTTTCTCTCCTGTTCACTGGGAAAAAGGGAAGTGAGCAAACGACTGTGTAGTGCTTAGCTAGCTGTCAGGTTAAACCACAACCTACGGTAGGGGAAACTGCACGTGCACTGGATTTCTTCGAACTGCATTTCTTGCTTCCCCCTCTCTCAGAATGCAGAGAAGATTGCTTTCAGGAAGTTATGATAGTAAAAATGCAAGTTCTGTTAAGCATTGTGCTAGCTCCTGAATAAGTGAAAATGAACCTTATCTCACATAATAGGTCAGAGATGTGATGCACACACATGGCCTTCCTTCACCTTATACTGCAGAAATTCTTTCAGTGTGAACATATAGCATGCCATCAGTTGAGAACAACTAAGAACGTTTGCAGTGAAATCAATATCATAATGCTTTAAACATCTATGAAGTTTTCAGCCTGTGCAGACCACAGAACCAGAGGTTTACTTACAGTTACACAGTTAACGTTCTGAAATTTAACATAGCGAAGCTGGACAATGCCATCTTCTTTAATATCATCTGGTGTTAGCTCCAGGGCTTGAGTTGGTTCACTTGTTTCTGCTTCTTCAAAATTCATAGATCGAGGAAGGTTGATAAAGATTTTTATGTACTTTGGACCTTGCCCTGTGTTAAGATATAGAAGTGGGATTCAGGTACATAAGTACACTTCTTTTTAAAATGTTGCTCAAGAAGCCCTTGCTTATTGCAGCATCTAGGTACCACTCAAGGAATGCATGGACTTAAGATGCTAGAACTACAAATCTGCCAACCCTACACCACTGCTCCAGATATTGAAGGATATCTGAAGTTGCACTACTCACCTAGGTTTCAGTGACAATTCCACATAATAAATCCAATGAAATTTCTAAGAGTAATTGTTTTTGTGTCGCATATGACGTTATGTCTATTTTAATTTCCCAATTTAAATCAACTAAACATCAAAGCTAAGCTATGCCCTTCAGTAACACTCAAACTTAATTTTTGAATTGAATAGATGTTCTTCTCACACCATGTCCAGACAGAGTGAATATCTGTGTCCTACCAGATATCGGCGCACGTGGTCAGAATAGTAATGCAAGATCGTTTATGTTTTTAGTTTGATAAAATTCAATTAAGTTGTTATGGGATTTGCAGAAGGTAAAATGAACTAGGGACAATATTGTCATTTTTCAAAAATTTAACTAAACGTGGGGAAAGCTCGGGTTTCAAGGGCATGATTAAAGATACCTCACTCACCATTATCTGGCCCCTGAAGTTTCATGGAATAAAGCTTGACTGGTTGACTAAAAGCAACAGTAATAAGCAGCTGTGAAGGACAAAGTTGCTGTTAAATACTGTTTTCTTTATTCTTAAAAGAAACAAACATAGCACAATAATTAAGTAGAAGTCTGAACTTCAAAATAAAATCAAGTATTTACATTCTTTATATTCCACACATGCACTAGTCTGTAACTTTAAAGACTCAGTAAACGCTACTCTGCTTGGAATTTTTCCTCAGAACTGCATAGGAAGTTGGAAATGTGATCTTTGTATACCAATTTTACTTCCATCCGCCTACTGTCTCCCACTCCTACACTACCACAGTGATATAAAGCCAACTCTTCAAAAACATTTGCAGACCACACACTGAAAATATCCTACTTAATTTTACTCTACCTGCTCATCACAATCTGATTCCAAGTAGGTAGAATCTTTACGTAAACAATTATCAAATCCATGCTCATCGCTTTCATTAAGACATTCACAGCCAGCTTTATTGATAAATGGCATTAAATCCATCTGAAAGGAAAAAAAACAAAACAGTAGAATTGCTGATTGTATATATCTGCCATAAACTCACCTGACAGTAGCAGGAATGAAATTCTTCACTGAAGTGAAACAAACAAACAAAACCCACACAGAAAACCTCAGGGATTTAAATAGAAAGTTACAGGAACTTGTAGGATGGCAACCTAAAACATATATTAGGTCCCAGAGAGTAATATACCCCCTCATGAAAAAGCCCCATATTCTAGCTTTTAAAAGTTACTACATGTTACAATTCAGGCTATAGCTTCATGATCTAAACTAAACCCAAACACAGGCTGCTTAGAGAATACAGCTCATTTCCCGAATCCCACTTCCCTTACCACTAGGAACTGTTATTCCAAGTGAAACTACTTACTACCTTTCTCCTATCCCCTCCTGTGCTATATAAACTGAAGTCCAATGCATATGGTGGAACAGTTAACAAGTACCAGAACTGCTAGAAATTCAAGTGACCTTTGCCCTTGAAGTTTACCTAAATGAGAAATATCCAGCTGAATTTGCATCCTGCTCACATTTGTCCCATAAGATATAGTCAGCTATGAATTTGAAATAGTCTCCAAAAATACCTGGTTTTGGATTCCACGTCATTTGGAATTCTACAGATGCCCATCACAGCCAAGTTGAAGATTTTAGATTTTCTAATGTGAAGTGATGCACACGCACGTCACTGAACTGTGACGTGACTTAGTTATGTGGTGAATTATATTTCACCTAACTGGGTTTATATTTCTGGTAGAACAACAGACAATCTCAAGGAGTAATACTGCACCAAGGATTGCTTGGAGAACACCACCTAAGACAACAGCTCTAGTAAAGTGTTTTGTCACATTAGAGTTCTCACATGTTTGTTAGGACAGCTGTCAGATAGGCTTGTAATTTGAAGCACACAGTTGCCCTGAGGTAACAAGAAAACATTCATGACATAGGGAAATAATTTCCTGAGTGCACCAAATATTTCTAAACTTCAAGTATCCTTACCAAGTTTTCATTTTTCTGGAATGCGCGTATAAACCACGCAATGATAAAAAAATATCTATTCAAGAATACAGATTTTTTAAAATTGCTAGAAAAAAAAGTTAAAATTCAGTTTCAGTTATGTGATTTAGATGCAAAGTTTAAAAACCATTTTGTCTGAGAACATATGGCACTCCATTTTCGTGGCAAACTGCCTTCAAAGATTTTTTTTTTCTTTAATCCTCTTTATCATTTATTTTAAAAAGCGCTGAGCAAGAAAGATAAAAACAAACAAACCTATAAACTACAAATCAACTTACTGCCACATGAATAACAGAGCGGACTTCTTAAGGAAGAACCAGAGCAACTTTTGGACAGCTATGTCTAACAATGTCCTTTACCAAGGAAGATCATAGAATCATAGAATCATTAGAGTTGGAAGGGGCCTCTGAAGGCCATCTAGTCCAAATCCCCTGCAATGAACAGGGACACCACAGCTGTTCACAGATCACGATGCCCAAGAAGAGGAAAGAAATAACATCCAACTGTAGCAAAATCTTCATCACCAACCATGAAATTCATTATTTAAATTGCTAAGGGCTATGTGCAGAGATTTTTCTTAACGTATGTACGCTACGGAGTTGTAAAATATTTAGTAAGTATGGTTAACTTTCAAATTTTGTCCCCCAAAGCCATGGGGAGCTTGTAGTTTTGCCTACAGTAGTATTAGTTCAACAGAATACATTTAGAAAGGAACAGTTCAAGCTACCTAAATGTTTAAAAAACAAAAAACACACACATACATATCCTTTGGGGATATCTGTATCTTCACTGTTTCCAGGATCGTTCTCCAGGTGCTGCTTAATTTTTTCTTCTAACCCTAGAACATCTGCTCCTTGATATTGGTCGATTCGTACTTTGTTGCGAAAAAACAGAAATGTTGGCGTTGCTGATATATTATTGGTAGCAGCTGTTCCCTAGAATGCATAAATTGGTTACTAGGATTACCTAGCAGACTATCACCAATATGAGACAAACATTGATTCCACCTAGATGAGAATGTACACATTAATATTAATCAAGCTACATCAGCCCCAAGTTTGCAAACAATATTTGTTATTTTATAAGCATCTTCAAGTCAGACAATAACTTCATTTGTTTTAATTCTTCAGATCCTCCTAATCTTTAATACATTTAGGCATTCTTTCAATGGATTTTGTGATACCAGTAGGTTTGTCAGTACATCAGGAGGAGGATTACTTCATTTACTGCATTTCAAGCATTCTTTACACCTGCATTCCTTCCCTTTCCAAAGATACATTCACGCACACCATGAAAGCTGCAGCCTTCTACTGCAGAAGGTGGCTTCCATTTGATTTCTACCTGTATTTGTTATGCACCTTTAGTAGTTTTTCCAAAGCTTTCCATAGTTTAGTGTCCTTTGCAGTGTTGCTACTTCTATATTCACTTCTCTCCATTATCATTTGCAGTAACTCAAGAAACTGCCTTTCAACATACCACTGTTGATTTTTGTTAATGACCCTTAAGTCAATCAACACCTCATCTGCAACACTGTTGTCTGTTAAAAAAACAGTGGTGTAGTACTTGAGAGGAATCTAGTTCCACTAATCATCAGTTTATTGCACTTATGATTTTAGTCAATAATTATTGCAGAGTTTGAAAAAATTTGCTAATCTTAATTCATACTGGTGGCATCTTTAACTGTGTATCTAAATAGCACGTACAGCAGGAACTGCTAAACTGCCTGCACACCGTTTAAACAAAGGATATCCAAGTGCTAACTGCAAGAATACTTTCCTGAATGTTCGTTCACATCTCTGTGAATATAATAATTTTGGAGAGTTTCACAACACAATTACCTGTCATTCACCAAACACAAAAATGGACAGTTATACTGTCTGAGCAGCTTTCCTTCCAGTTGCTCGGTCACTACATTGTCTAATCTTTCTCTTAGAAAAGAGATAATATGTTTTGGAATACCAACCTGGCACTGATGCACATCCACTTCCAAAAACATTGCCTGAAGATATTTGTTACTCAGAGCATTGAAAGCTGGGGCTATCCTTAAACAAGGGCCACATCTGTGAAAACAAGATAAAATTCAAGTGTTTTTTTTTTTTTTTTTTTAAATACCTTCCCTAAATAGAATCAGCACGTTCATTTTCTTACTATATCCTTGGTACGTGCTAAAATAACATTCCTACCTGGCACAGACAGTTAGCAATCCTAGTGATACAATTAAGAATGACATTTAGAAACATGTCATGAAGTGTTAATTCCCACCTCCTTAGACAATCCTCGTGTCACATGATTAGGCACAGCTATTAATTAAAACTAACTTAATACTTTCTACCTCATCCATTTAGTTCCAGCACCTTTGACAGCAAAGCAAAATACTCCAAATTAAATGGACTTCTGTGAAGGGCAAAGAGTTAAGTCAAATAGCACATCTGGTGTGTACCTCAAGGGGATTTGATACTAGGTGTGAACAGCCAATAATTTAAGTTGTAATATGTTAATTGCTACATAATACTGCATGTCATAATTACTGTGGTTGTTAACAGTAGTACAGTAAGAACTACGCAAGCTAAAAAAACCAAACCAGAATTAGCTTCTGCATGCAGTAACCCAAGACTGAGAGTCATCCCTCCTGCCCCAAAGGACTTATGACAGATGGAGCCCCAAGTCAAGGACTAAATGAACTCCACGGACAATTTACATGGATGGCCAATAGACCATGGAACTATATCTGTGTGTATACATCAAAAAGTAAGACAGATGATGGTAATTAGTTAGGATGTATGCAAAACTGTGGGACCTGAGCATGGTGTAAATGGTATGGAAAAGAGGTAGATATTAGTTTCAGCTGGGGCAGAGTTGTTTTTCTTCATAGTGTTTGGTATGATGCTATGTTTTGGCTTTAGGAGAAAAACAATGTTGATAAAACATCGATGTTTTAGTTGTTGCTAAGCAGTGCTGCACAGAGCCAAGGATGATTCAGCTTCTCATACTGTCCTGCCAGTGAGGGGCTAGGGGAAGGGGGAGAAAAGAAAAAAATAAAATCAGGACAGTTGACCTAAACTGGCCAAAGGGATACTCCATGCCATATGACAACATGCAAAATAATATCAAATTGAGGGGAGTTGTCTGAGAGAAGGGCTGCTGCTCAGGGACTGGCTGGGCATCAGTTGGCACGTGGTGAGCAATTGCCCTGTGCATCACTTCTTTTTTTTTTTTGTATATATATATATATATATATATTATCATTACTGTTATTTCTCTCTTCCTCTTCTTAGTAAATTGAAATAAAAACTATTCACAAGTTCTATTCTTTATTTACAATTTTCTCCAGCATCCCACTGGAAGGAGGGGGAGTGACCAAAGGGCTAGGCAGCATTCAGCTGCTGTAATTAGCAACTACGGTTGGACTAGATGATCTTAGAGATCTTCTCCAGCCTTATCACAGAATCACAAGGTTGGAAACGACCTGTAAGATCATCTACTCCAATCGTCTTCTCATTATCATTGCTACCACAAACTAAACCATATCTCGTAGCCTCGTAGCTCATAGACATCTGCCCTAACTCAAGCAGAGAGAGGGCTCTGCCAATGCCAACCTGCTGACAGACCTTCAGCATCTAACTCCAGGAGGAGGGGAACAGGCGAAAAGTGAGAGCGGCCATCTTTATAGAGACATTAGGAGATATTAGGCCTTCATCCTACGAGCCCTGAAGACCACCAGCACGACTCAGTACGCATGCTAAAAGGGGCTGGGCTAGGGGTGGAGAATATGATAATAATCTCTTGGGAGTAATTGTAATATTCCTCCTACTCGTGGCATATGTATGAATGTATGACTTGTCTCTATAAAAGTTCTTAACCTCTACCTCACGGTGTGAAAGTTGGGGGGGAGTTACCCCATTTGCACCCAGTGTGCATGCACAGCGCTGATAAACGTACCTGCTTTTATAACTACTTTGTGGTTATGGAGTTTGATTTCACAAGTCAATTTGGTGAGCCAGCCTGGAGACTCTTTGCTGGACCACAGGGCTGGTCATCCCAGGGGACCCTTCAGGCGCACCCCAAAAATTTCGGAGAAGACTCTCCAGGCTGACACATCCACTGTGGGGCAGAGAAAGAGCCTTGGCGCGGACCAGGTATGTTACAGGTACAGGGACCCGTGAGTCGTAAAGAGACGTCCTACGTGGGGGTGAAGGAGTGAGGGTGCTCCCCCTGAGAGTGGATCCACAGGTATAGGTTGCGTGATCACGGTCGGTGTGGTAGTACACCCCTAGGAAGGGGGTCCCACTTGGGGAGGTATCTCGAGAATTCTGAAAACCTCAAAGGTAAAATCTTGCGAGGCATCCTGAGAGTGAGGCTATAATGCACTCGGGAGTGTAAGCTTTGTAATACTTTGGAAAAATCATGACAACGAAAGATGTATTGGATCCATAGTTTAAAGTGATTGGCCAGTGGGGGGCATTTGCAGTTAGCTGCCAGGAAGGGGCCTGGTAGGATCATGTAACGAGTAAATGTCCGAACTGGTTTTAATAAGAACTGTGTTTGTCATTGTCGTTATCTTTGTGATTGTTAAGTGTTTCTGTTATAAAATTACTGTTTGTGGAATTCCATTTATAATACAAGTTCTCTTGTTGCTGGGGGACATTGGTTATAGCTCTTGCCCAGGGAATTCGGTGTTCCCATGCCTTGGGGAAGTAGGCAGACTCCATTATTTAGCAATGGAGACTTTATAAGTGGCTGCTATATAGTGTGAATGTTAAATATTGCATCCAAGATGTGAGTGGTGTGAATGTGGGAATAGAGTATAACTGGATGTTTGTTTCACCCCGAAAATGGTTGCAACCCTGTATTTGTTATCAGAGGCTTGACCTGTAATACTGTCCAGGAATTACAGTGGAATAGAGGAAACTGACATTTTGATTGGGGTTGTGGACTGGGATTTAAAGAGGAATATGTATTTGGTCACATTAACATACTAGCTATAAGGTGTGGACTTTGGGGAACAATAAAGAATCAATAAAATTACTATGGGGGACCATGGGGAAAGGTTGTTCCCAGTCAAGTTCCACTTGAGATATTGCTGGAGAGCCTGGGGGCCCTGTGAGCAAGAAAACTTTAATTAAGTATTGTAATCAATGGTGGTTGGAAGGTGATGACCATTTTGCAGTTAATATTGTTTTTGTGAAGGCAGGAGATGAGACACTGGAAACAAATAGACTTCATCTGCACAGACCTAGGAAACTTGATATCCCAGTGTTAGCACGGAAGCCCTAGTAGGGGAGGAGCTGAGAGCAGGGCTCTAGGACCCAGAGATCTCCTCAGGAAGAGCTGAAGGGGGGGGGGCCTGGAAGGGCCCAGGAGGGTTCCGCCCCCATTAAACAGAAAAGCAGTTAGTGCAAAAAGTGGCACTGGATTTGGTAACAGATGCAATAACAGTTAAGGGTGGAGAAAATTAAGCTAGGGAAGGAATTGCAGCAACGTGTGGAATTTTTAGTAAATGCTGAAACAACTTATTCGGTGTTATATACTTCTCTAACTCCAGTAAGTGATGAATTTGTAACCGTAAGGGAAGCCACTGGCAAAAGTGAGGAGGTTTACTTTCTTAGGCCTTTACAATTTAGTAAACAGGTAGGGATACATGCCAAATTCATCAAAGCCTTTACTAGGGCAAGATTTACTAGAACAACTGGAAGCTGAAAGAAAGTTTAAAGGAAAATTGGAATTTAAGGTAAAAGAAGTACAGTTAATAGAGGTGTTTAGTTTAGCATTGATCACTACCCCTGCTGGGACTGGGATCCCAGACGAAGTAGGTGATCAAGGGTGTGGGTAGTAGAAACCCAAGGAAGGGCTAAGAATGCAGCACCAATAGCATTCAGAATAAAGCAGGGAGCTCAGCCGGTTTGGATTAAACAGTACCCCCTCAAATTTGAAGATAGGAAAGGAATCCAGCCAATAATTGACTGTTCTCAGAAATTCAGGTTGTTAGTGGAGTATGAGTCAAAATACAACACACCCATCCTCCTGATTAGAAAATCATACAGGAACTACCGGATAGTACAAGATTTAAGGGCTATCAATAGAATAATGGAGGATTTATACCCATTGGTAGCATACCTGTGGGAATGGAATGTTGTTTCTGCATTTGATATTAACAAGTAGCAATTGGTTTGAAGAAGTAGAACATAATGCATTTATATTCTGTAACTTATCCTTAGAAATAGTTGATCTAAGAAGTAAAATACTGTATATGTTAGCGGCATGTTTTAGAAACATTATTACTGAATTATGTGATTAATTCTTTCTTGCAAAACTGTAATAGTTGTTAAATGTTCCAAACAATGCGAGTATAGCGTGCTAAGGATTAGAAAACATATTGAAGAGCTGTTCTGTTAGGATAAGAAACTCTCAGCAAAAGAAAGACAGATTTAGCAAACATCAAAGAAGTTAGGGCCTCTGCACAAGGCTGAACTGTCTCACTCCGTGAGAAGGTTGGGGTGTGAAGGCAGGCACTAGAATACTCCCTTGCCTCTCTCCCAAGCTTATCTTTGTAGAAAGAAGGACAAGCAGATATCCACAAAATAATGATCAGGTGTGGAATAAGTTAATTAATCAACTACAGATTTACGCTTATGCAGCAAAAATTTATGTTTGTCCAGTGTTTCCATGTTTAGTGAAGCGTCGAGAAGATTGTGAACCTGAAGTACTCAGCCAATGAGGAACCAGGGGAGTAAGAGATAAGCGTCGGGGAATAGGGAATAAAAGATGTAACTCTGTTTTCTGTGTGCTCTCCTGCTTGCAGGAGGCCCGCCATTGCAATTGCGAATAAAATCTGCTTTATCAGAGATACCGTCCTAGAAAATTATTTGGATATTTCCTACAATTTGGGGGCTCGTCCGGGATAATTATCGCCCCTCGGGGGTTTCCCCCACTGCCCTGGACAGGATAGGTGCACCCCGCTGATTTCAGCGGTCCTGTCTGGGTGGTGAGGTGACTCCTTGGGACGGCTGATAAGAAACCGAGACTGTTACATAACGGATGGGCTCTGAGAAAGCCAAGGGGTAGGTAGGCACGTGTATTGACCCCTGGAGACCCGGTAACTTCGTGCACGGACCAAGGTAAGGGAGTTTGATTCTTGCCTTGGGGGTCGGTGGAGACTCGGGTGAGTCTCGGCAGGGAGCTGTTGGTGTGCGGTACCCTGTGCACTTGACGAAGTGCCAGCAGTACACCCCTATTAATCCAGGAATCGGAGTGAGGTGCTCCGGAGGGATTGGCCCTAGATCCGAGAATCGGAGTGTGGTAACCTGTGAGCTGGGGAGTTCACAGCAGCACTCCGGAGGGATGGGGAATAGGAGCTCCGCAGAACAGGGGAAAAGGGGTCCCCAAATTCGTGCCTAGAGATTGCCCCTTGGGAAAGAAGCTTCGGAATTGGAAAATAATCCCCAGATCAGGGAAAAGAACAGGGAAAAGATGTTTAAATACTGTATATAGACATAGCCTAGAGAGCCACTACAGGGAAAATCATGATTTTGACCAAAATAGGGGTCTGACAAAGATTGGGCTTGTCAGACTTTGTATTTATACGTAAACAGTAAGATTCCTTTTTCTGAAACAGAATTGGCTTATGTTGCTGAATGGGTGCAAGAAGTAAAAAAAAAAAAAAAGAAAAAACAAACCTCCTCACAAGGAGGAGTCGTATTTCAAAAGAAAAAGGAAAGAGAAGCAGAAAAATCATAAATGGGATCCCTTAGATAACTTCCCCCCCCTCAATTTCTAAAGCAATGCAAGCGACAGAGAAGATGCACTCTCGATTACTGAGGGAGTTGGAGTAATGTGAATGGGACTGGAGAGTTTTCCTTTCTCGAACACTAACCTTACTAATACTTCACTTTATCCTTTAGGGCAGTCTCCTTAGGTCAAAGGAAAATAGGATATGCTAATGCTTGCTTTTTTTTACTAGAAGAAAAGTCAGGAATTTCAAGAATTTCTTAATTGAGGATCCTATAAGTGTCGCAGAATAATTAGATCAATTTCTAGGGCTTAATTTCTACTTATGGATGGAAATGATGTTTATCATTGATATGTTGTTTATTGGAGAAGGAGGTGGGCAGCTATGCAAGTGTGGGAAATGAATACAGAGGGAAGGTTGGACCCCGGAGGGAGGCAGAGAGAGGAAGGATCCTGAGGATAAACTGTACTGATTATTGTCACTGTCTTTGTGATTGTTAAATGTTTATGTTGTGAAAGTGTTCTGTTATGTCATGTATGAGGTTGTTATGGAACAGAGGGTGTCTAAAGTGATACCAAGAAGACCCCCTGGGTTGTATTTAGGCTCACTGGAGAAATATTGCTGGTGAGCCAGGGGGAAATATTGAATTAAAAAACAAAAAAACCAAAAAAAAAAAAAACAAAAAAAACAACCGGAACATAAATGAGTAATGGGACCAGTTTTACAACTGAGTACCCTAATCATGAGACCAAGTGCTGGGTGTTTGTGGAAGTTGAAGAACTGTATTGTTTGATTTGTGGATTTGGAAGGCAGTGGGAGAAACTGTCTCGATGCTGTATGGAAGTGCATTTGTTAACGGTACATGGAAATGTAATTGAGGGTACAAATAGCGGAATTGTAAAAACAAACAAAAAAAAAAAAAAAAAAAGAATTGGCAAAAAAGGTTAAGGAAAACAGTAAGTTTGGGTCGGCACGAGAACACATTCCCCGCACTAACCCCCCCCACCGCGGTTTGTAAGAACAACTCGGAGTGAGAGAAAGAGCTGGGGGCGAGAGCTTCCCGCTGTAACTGTGCAGGGTGTGTGATTTGTGAATGGGGATGGGACGGGACATTGAGAGTAAGTATAGCTGTCATCTGCAGAGATCTCGGGAAACCCGACATCCCAGTGTAAGCACCGGAATCCTGGGGAGGGAAGGGGGTGAAACAGAAATTACTAACATTGTATTTCAGTAACAATGAAAGTCTGGAAAGTGAAAAGGGTTTGGGAAAAACACAGGCTGAGGAAGGCAAAGTTGAGCAAGATGTAACAGGGATGTCCTTACCTAGAAGAAGAGGTAAAGGGGAGCCTGGAAGGGCTCAGGGAGAGTTCCACCCCCACCAGACTGAAAGCAGCTGGGGAAGCAGGGTAAAGAGGCTTATTTTCTGATACAGTTGCCTCTTACTGTGTGCTACATCAAGAATTATTACCGGTAGATGATTTTTGTAATAGTTGTAGGAGCTACTGGCAAGAGAAGTTTCCTTTTTTGGGGACCAATTAAATACAGGCTAGGAGAACAAGTAGGAATACATAAATTCTTGTACATGCCAGGTTCTCCAAAATCATTACTTGGGCATGATGAATGATGAATAGTTGAATGTAGAGATTAAATTCAGTAAAAAAAAAAAAAAAAAAAAAAAAAAAAAAAAAAAAAAATTGGAGGTAATTGTCAAGCAAGACCAATTGACTGAAAATTTTAAGTCTGGCTTTAACACAAACTGGGAAAAGCAATGTTGTACCCCCGGAAGTTATGTAAATCCTAAATCAGGTATATACAGGATTGCAGGCATCAGGAATGCCTGGCAGAGAGAAAATTAAAAAAAAAAAAAAAAAAAAAAAAAAAGGCAACTCAATAAAGGTTAAGTTATAGACAAGAGTCAGCCCAGCCAGGGTAAAGCAATGCTCTTTTAGGATACAAGATTGTAGGAGGGAGGATAAAAGAAATAATAAATAACTTTTTGGATTGGCAAGAGCTATAGTTTGGTAAAAGATTTGAGGGCAATTAATGGAAATGTTTAAGATATGCAACCCATGGTGGTAAATCCATGCACTTTATTAAGTTGAGGAATAAGTAGGTGGGGTTTGCCGTTCTGGATTTGAAGTACACCTTTTTCTGCCTGGTTTTGCTAAAGAAAGTCTAAAATTATTTGCCTTTGAATAAGAAAACTCCAATATGGGGAGAAAAATAAATAAATAAATAAATAAATAAATAATAATAATAATTAAATTAAAAAAAAAAAAAATTAAAAATAAAAATTCAGTTAACCTGGACAGTGTTACGCAGTGTTGTGAGAACAACCCACTGATTTTTGAGAACTGGTTAGCTTGTGAGCCTGAGATTTGGGTTCCTCTATCCCACGGTGGAACTTTACTGCAGTACGTGGATGCCACAGTAACCAAGGAGGACTGTGTACAATGGACTGTGAGTTTGCTGAATTTCTTGATTTAAATGGCTATCAAGTTTCTCAACAGAAAGCACAACTGATCAAAGAGAAGGAAGCAATTTGCTGAACACCCAGAACACCAACAAAGAGCTACCTCCAAGCCAGCAGTGTGCGACTGCATGAGACTGTCTGTGCCAGTTGGTCAGACGTACAGGAGGAGCCACTGGACAACGCTAAGGATTCCTGGATTCATCGACAGAAGCAGTTTTGTGAAACAAGGAAACAGTAAGGCAGGACATGCAGTAACTGCTACTGATAAGGTAAATGAAGCAAAACCATTACCTGTGGGGACTTCCGCTCAGAAGGCTGAAATAACTGCCTTGACAAGAACCTTAAATATATGGACAGATGCTAAATATGCTTTTGGGTGGTACCCACTCATGGTACCGTCTGCAAAAAGCGAGGGTTGCTTACACACAAGGAAAACAAATTCAGCATGATGTAAATCTACCAAAGAGCAGCATGGCTGTTATATATTGTAGAGGACATCAGAATAGTGGCACTGTACAGGAAACTGGGAATATGATGGTGGATCAGGTGGCAGAACAGGCAGCTGAAGGAAAAGAAATTGGTGAACTGGCTTTAATTCCAGATGGTAAACTTAAAATATCTGAACCTTAATCAGTACCTATAAGGCATTTTAAAGAGGATAGGAATCTAATTAATGATTTAGAAGGGAAGAGAGCAAGCTGACACATGGGTGTATACCCAGATGGACACATTGTTGTGCCCTTTATTATTTTATAGAATTTGGTTCTAAGGGAACATAATAAAACATATGGGGGGGTACAGACACCAGAAAGTAACTGTATAATCCTAGTACCAGGAACAGGGTACAAGTAGGGTAGAGAGAAAAGGGATGACACTACCACTTTTTGAAAACACTGAATTGAGATTAGGGAGGAAGACAATAACAGGACAATTATTGTATGTACCTGATGCAGGTACTAATTTATTGGGGAGAGATCTTATGATGAAATTGGGTATACAAATAACAACCTGTCAGGAGGGAATTACAGTATCAATGAATGTGTTAACTGAGACAGATGAGAAAGATATAGATCCCCGTGGTCTGGGCAAAGGAGGGGAACAGGGGAGTTGAAAATAACCCCTTTAAAAATAAAGCTGAAGGAAAAATGAGGTACTGCAGTTTGAAACTAAAGATATGTTTCTTAAGAACTATATACTCGGATTGTCTTCCTCACTATCGTCTCTCAGTATCCAAGGATTGTTAGCACAGACACCACCCCTGGAATCTCCGATTCATCCATTCCAACCTGGAGGCTGGGTCCTCATCCAGATCTGGAAGGAGGCAAAGTTGCAACCCGACTGGAAAGGGCTGTTCCAAGTACTTCTGACAACAGAAACAGCTGTCAGGACGGCCAAGAAAGGTTGGACTCACTACACTTGAGTAAAACCCTCCACTAACCCTAAAGCGTGGGAAACTGTTGCTATGGAAGATCCTCTAAAGATAAAAATTAGAAAGAAATTGTAAATAAACTAATCTATATATATATATTTTTTTTTTTCTTTCATAACCAGTATAGGTAGGAAGGTGTTTAGGATATATATACATATTTGTACTTCTAGTAGAGTATATCCTATTCTTCACTATAGTAATAGTATAGATGTTTAGGAGTTAATAATGGTGCAGGAGAGGGTCCAATTAGTAGTTTTGATTCTGACAGTAATCACTTTTAAAGAATGTCTTAGTCAACTGATTGCCTGGTAAAAGGATGATCTGCAGAGGGGAGCGGGAGGATACCCTGTTAAGATGTGGGTGAATGTAACAAGGAGAGAAACACCTCAGACTGTCACATTTGATGCTTGCAGTGTGATAGTCTGTGGGGACTTAAATGCCCAAAGACAATTGAGTCATGAAGAGAAATACCTGTGTCCTGAATTAGGCATGAATAAGAGATCCCCTTGTGGGGGATGGAATAATGTATGGTGGACAACTGCCTATCAGGGCTGGACATATATCCCAGGGATATTCGATACGATGCAATCACACACCCTAAAAGAACGGATTAGTATGTTTAGGGGAATTGTCCAACCAGACTGCCAGGCCTTGCAGTGTAAACCAGTGATAATAACAATTAGCAAGGCTGATAGCCTTGTTAACATCACTTTTGGGATTGGAATAAACGTTCGGGGAAGAGACCCAGTAGCTAGATTCAGAGTAGCTGTATGGGATTCGTTGCCTGATCACACTTGAAAGGTTCAGGATAAGAAAAAGAGAGAGAAAAATCCTTCTGAAAGCCCTGCAGCTGTAGTCATTATGGAAATAAAAGATCTCAGAAAAACATTTGAAATTGAGACAGGATACAGGAATGTGAATGCCTGGGTAGAATGGATAAAGTATTGTCCTGAGTCCCAACCATAGCAATTGCTATGCTTGTGCATCAGGATGGCCTGTAGCTCAGGTAGTACCCCTTCCTCTGGGATGGACCAGGGATTCCCAAGGAATGCAATGTATGATCGCCTTGTACCAGGAGAAAACCGCCTGGGGAAATGAAGCCTGTAAATCACTCTCCCTATTGTTTCCCCTGATATCGGAGATGGATGCCAGAATCCCTGCTGCATTCTCTATGGCCATAGGTAACCATACAGCTTGTCTCTCAAGGCAGGGTGTGAGGGCTACCAGGCCTATAGGGAATTTCTCACTATGCAGTGAAATCTTGGATGTTACGAAAGATTCAGCGGGAAACTATTCAAGGCTGGGAATCCCCAGAGCGGATCTCTGGTGGTATTGTGGTGGGAAGATCTTACGGTCCATTCTCCCATCTAATTGGGGAGGTACCTGTGCACTTGTTCAACTGGCTATACCGTTCACTTTGGCATTTGAGAAGGATCTATCACACATTCAAAAAAGGAACAAAAGGAGCCTGGGAGCACCATTTGATGATGATACAATATATATAGACTCAATTGGGGTGCCCAGAGGTGTCCCTGATGAATTTAAGGCTAGAAATCAATTGCTGCAGGATTTGAATCTCTATTTTGGTGGGTGACAATTAACAAAAATGAAGATTGGATAAACTACATCTATTACAATCAGCAGAGATTTATAAACTATACAAAGGAGGCAATAAAGGGAATTGCAGAACAAATGGATGCTACAAGCAGGATGGCCTGTAGCCATATAGAACAGGATCACCCTAGACATGATACTAGCTGAAAAAGGGTGTGTGTATGTAATGTTGGGCACTCAGTGCTGTACTTTTATCGCAAATAACACAGCCCCAGATAGCACGATAACTAGAGCATTGCGGGGGCTTACTACTCTTGCTAGTGAATTAGCCGAAAACTCTGGAATAGATAGCTCCCTCACTGGGTGTTTGGGGTTCTGGTTTGACAAAGGGAAAGCGATGATTGTATCCATATTTACTTCTTTGACTGTGGTAGCAGGAGTCCTGACGGCCATCGGTTGCTGTATTATCCCCTGCATGAGGGGACTGGTGCAGCAATTAATAGAAACTGCGCTGCTGAAGCAAACAGTAGTGGAACCACCACCACACGAAATGGAAAATGAAGAAAGTGAAGAGGTCTTTAGAATCGTACCTGAAAAAGGGGGAATTGCAGAAATCAACACTTAGAAAGAAAAAGAGGGGGGAATTGTGGGAATGGAATGTTGTTTCTGCATTTGATATTAACAAGTAGCAATTGGTTTGAAGAAGTAGAACATAATGCATTTATATTCTGTAACTTATCCTTAGAAATAGTTGATCTAAGAAGTAAAATACTGTATATGTTAGCGGCATGTTTTAGAAACATTATTACTGAATTATGTGATTAATTCTTTCTTGCAAAACTGTAATAGTTGTTAAATGTTCCAAACAATGCGAGTATAGCGTGCTAAGGATTAGAAAACATATTGAAGAGCTGTTCTGTTAGGATAAGAAACTCTCAGCAAAAGAAAGACAGATTTAGCAAACATCAAAGAAGTTAGGGCCTCTGCACAAGGCTGAACTGTCTCACTCCGTGAGAAGGTTGGGGTGTGAAGGCAGGCACTAGAATACTCCCTTGCCTCTCTCCCAAGCTTATCTTTGTAGAAAGAAGGACAAGCAGATATCCACAAAATAATGATCAGGTGTGGAATAAGTTAATTAATCAACTACAGATTTACGCTTATGCAGCAAAAATTTATGTTTGTCCAGTGTTTCCATGTTTAGTGAAGCGTCGAGAAGATTGTGAACCTGAAGTACTCAGCCAATGAGGAACCAGGGGAGTAAGAGATAAGCGTCGGGGAATAGGGAATAAAAGATGTAACTCTGTTTTCTGTGTGCTCTCCTGCTTGCAGGAGGCCCGCCATTGCAATTGCGAATAAAATCTGCTTTATCAGAGATACCGTCCTAGAAAATTATTTGGATATTTCCTACATACCCATATACACTGCTTACAAAATTAGGAGAATTGGCATGGTTTACCATTCTGGACCTAAAAGATGCCTTCTTTTGTATACCATTGAGTCTGGAAAGTCAGCTAATGTTTCCCTTTGAATGGGAGAATCCTGATTCAGGAAGAAGAACACAACTTACATGGACAGTGCTTCTCCAAGGATTCAAAAATAGTCCCACTCTTTTCGGGAACCAACTTGCCAGAGACCTGGAGCAATGGGTACAAGCCCCCGGGGCAAGGAACCCTGTTACAGTACGTGGATGACCTTCTGATAGCTACTGAAACAAGAGGTATGCATAGCACGGACAATTAGTTTACTAAACTTTCTCGGGCTTAATGGCCATCGAGTTTTTCCACAGAAAGCCCAGGTGGCATGGCCACAAGTAACCTACCTGGGTTATGAAATCGCTGCTGGATCCCGAACCCTAGGACCAGTGGGGAATCATAGAATCATAGAATCACAAGGTTGGAAACAACCTATAAGATCATCTAGTCCAACCGTCTTCACACTACCACTGCTACCACAAGCTACTAAACCATATCTCGCAGCTCCTCATCCAGACGCCTCTTGAACACTGCCAGGGACGGTGACTCCACCACCTCCCTCGGCAGGCCATTCCAGTGCCTGACCACTCTCTGAGAGAAAAAGTTTTTCCTCATGTCCAACCTAAACCTCCCCTGGTACAACTTGCGGCCATTTCCCCGGGTCCTGTTTGTTGCCTGGGAGAAGAGGCCAAACCCCTCCTCACCACAACCTCCCTTCAGGAAGTTGTAGAGTGCAATGAGGTCTCCCCTGAGCCTCCTCTTCTCCAGACTAAACAATCCCAGCTCCCTCAGCCGCTCCTCATAAGACTTGTGCTCCAGCCCCCTCACCAGTTTCGTTGCCCTTCTCTGGACACGCTCCAGGGCCTCAATGTCTTGTCTTTCCTGTAGTGAGGGGCCCAAAACTGAACACAGTACTCGAGGTGCGGCCTCACCAGTGCTGAGTACAGGGGGATGATTACCTCCCTGCTCCTGCTGGCCACACCATTTCTAATGCAGGCCAGGATGCCGTTGGCCCTCTTGGCCACCTGGGCACACTGTCAGCTCATGTTCACCCGAGCATCAACCAACACCCCCAGGTCCTTAATGATTAACCTTAATGATTCTAAATAATTCTATGAGAAAAAAAAATGGCTACAAAAGTCAGGTCATTAAGTAAGAAAAAAAGCTCCTACTCAGATGGAAAACGATGACGAAGCAGGGCCATCACTGGTTCAAGAGCTAGAAGAAGGGGAGGAGGGAGATGAACTGAAAAAGAGACAGAAACCACCTGACCCCTAATGCTGGGTGAGCTTCAAGATACATTAAAAGATTTCAGCTGTCATCCCAGGAAGCACATTGCCACCTGGCTGCTCCAGTGCTGGGATGGTGGGGCCAGCAGCCTGGACTTGGCAGGCAGCGAGGCCAAGCAGTTGTAATCTCTTTCCAGGGAAAGTGACATTGACAAAGCAATTGGAAAAGGGATACAGGCCTTTACCCTATGGCAGTGACTCTTGTCAGCCATGAGGTAAATATATCTCTTCAAGGAAGTCCTGCTATGTAACCCAGCAAATGGATCACCATAGAGAAAGGTATCCAGTACTTGAGGGAACTAGCTGTGCTGGAGATTATGTATGGAATTAACTTGGATGATAATACCAATTCCCAAGATCCAGGTGACATCACTTCTTTGCCTTATCAACAGTAAGAATCACTCAGACTAAAGGAGTGAGTAAAGGGCTATGTGGTGTTCAGTTGCTGTCACTTAAACCACAACAGTATACACTGTGTAAACACTGAAACTGAGTACAAGAAATCCACTGCCACCTGTAAAAAACAGCTACAGTGAAGTTTCTATATAGGACATGACGTAGTGACAATACATTAAACCCTTAAGCAGGGATCACGAGTGTTACACTATTTACTGTAACAATACCAACATAACTGCCATCACCTTGGTTGAGAACACACATTTGTTAACGAGCACTGCTTTGTCAACACCCACAGAGCATACAGATACAGCTATCCTGACAAAGGAATATTCTTACAACTCAACTTGTTGTACAAAAAGCAATGAAGAAGCAAACCAGAAAGAACTGCAGGAGATTGCAGCAGCAGCACATAGACATCTGCCCTAACTCAAGCAGAGAGAGGGCTCTGCCAATGCCAACCTGCTGACATCTGCTGATGCCAACCTTCAGCCTCCCCCTTCCCATCCTCAGTCTGAGAAAGGACACAAATCTCTAACTGCATAGCAAGGCACATCTATAGGTATTCCTATAGGACATCATGCCCGTAATCTGACCAGAATTTGGCATATTGGCTAGTCTATAGGCAAAATATATTCACGTACACATGCACGAGGACTGTAAAAAGCATCACCACAGGGTAAGGCTGAGGCACCCCAGAGCAGAACAGCTCAGGGGCAGCACCCAGAGCCCGCGGTACACGCAGTGACAGTGCTCACACAGCCAGCAGCTGCTGAACACGCCTCCATTTGAGTGCCTGAGGCTCCGCGCAGCCTTAGAAAGCGCACTCAAAAGTTAAATAAGAAACGGAAGGATTTAAGAAAAGCATACAGACACTGACAGCTCGGACGTGACGACAGCCCCAGGATCCCGCCCCCAGCACGGCTCCAGGCCCACGTTGATCCAGTGCTCGGCAGGCCGGAGCCTGCGCTTCACGGTGCCACTCACCCCCGCATGGTGAATTTCACCACGGCCAGACGAGACCCGACCGCGCTCAGCTCGGGCTGAAAGTCAGTGTCGTTGACGATCACCTTCACGCCCACCATCCTCATCGGATGACGGAACAGAGAGCGCCACACAGGCGGCACTAGATTCTATCTGCAGCGTCACGGCAGGAAGAGGCACCCAGAATGCGCTGCGGCACGGTACGCTTCTGAGAGTGCTGCCGCATCTAACTCCAGGAGGAGGGGAACAGGCGAAAAGTGAGAGCGGCCATCTTTATAGAGACATTAGGAGATATTAGGCCTTCATCCTACGAGCCCTGAAGACCACCAGCACGACTCAGTACGCATGCTAAAAGGGGCTGGGCTAGGGGTGGAGAATATGATAATAATCTCTTGGGAGTAATTGTAATATTCCTCCTACTCGTGGCATATGTATGAATGTATGACTTGTCTCTATAAAAGTTCTTAACCTCTACCTCACGGTGTGAAAGTTGGGGGGGAGTTACCCCATTTGCACCCAGTGTGCGTGCACAGCGCTGATAAACGTACCTGCTTTTATAACTACTTTGTGGTTATGGAGTTTGATTTCACAAGTCAATTTGGTGAGCCAGCCTGGAGACTCTTTGCTGGACCACAGGGCTGGTCATCCCAGGGGACCCTTCAGGCGCACCCCAAAAATTTCGGAGAAGACTCTCCAGGCTGACACATCCACTGTGGGGCAGAGAAAGAGCCTTGGCGCGGACCAGGTATGTTACAGGTACAGGGACCCGTGAGTCGTAAAGAGACGTCCTACGTGGGGGTGAAGGAGTGAGGGTGCTCCCCCTGAGAGTGGATCCACAGGTATAGGTTGCGTGATCACGGTCGGTGTGGTAGTACACCCCTAGGAAGGGGGTCCCACTTGGGGAGGTATCTCGAGAATTCTGAAAACCTCAAAGGTAAAATCTTGCGAGGCATCCTGAGAGTGAGGCTATAATGCACTCGGGAGTGTAAGCTTTGTAATACTTTGGAAAAATCATGACAACGAAAGATGTATCGGATCCATAGTTTAAAGTGATTGGCCAGTGGGGGGCATTTGCAGTTAGCTGCCAGGAAGGGGCCTGGTAGGATCATGTAACGAGTAAATGTCCGAACTGGTTTTAATAAGAACTGTGTTTGTCATTGTCGTTATCTTTGTGATTGTTAAGTGTTTCTGTTATAAAATTACTGTTTGTGGAATTCCATTTATAATACAAGTTCTCTTGTTGCTGGGGGACATTGGTTATAGCTCTTGCCCAGGGAATTCGGTGTTCCCATGCCTTGGGGAAGTAGGCAGACTCCATTATTTAGCAATGGAGACTTTATAAGTGGCTGCTATATAGTGTGAATGTTAAATATTGCATCCAAGATGTGAGTGGTGTGAATGTGGGAATAGAGTATAACTGGATGTTTGTTTCACCCCGAAAATGGTTGCAACCCTGTATTTGTTATCAGAGGCTTGACCTGTAATACTGTCCAGGAATTACAGTGGAATAGAGGAAACTGACATTTTGATTGGGGTTGTGGACTGGGATTTAAAGAGGAATATGTATTTGGTCACACTAACATACTAGCTATAAGGTGTGGACTTTGGGGAACAATAAAGAATCAATAAAATTACTATGGGGGACCATGGGGAAAGGTTGTTCCCAGTCAAGTTCCACTTGAGATATTGCTGGAGAGCCTGGGGGCCCTGTGAGCAAGAAAACTTTAATTAAGTATTGTAATCAATGGTGGTTGGAAGGTGATGACCATTTTGCAGTTAATATTGTTTTTGTGAAGGCAGGAGATGAGACACTGGAAACAAATAGACTTCATCTGCAGAGACCTAGGAAACTTGATATCCCAGTGTTAGCACGGAAGCCCTAGTAGGGGAGGAGCTGAGAGCAGGGCTCTAGGACCCAGAGATCTCCTCAGGAAGAGCTGAAGGGGGGGGGGCCTGGAAGGGCCCAGGAGGGTTCCGCCCCCATTAAACAGAAAAGCAGTTAGTGCAAAAAGTGGCACTGGATTTGGTAACAGATGCAATAACAGTTAAGGGTGGAGAAAATTAAGCTAGGGAAGGAATTGCAGCAACGTGTGGAATTTTTAGTAAATGCTGAAACAACTTATTCGGTGTTATATACTTCTCTAACTCCAGTAAGTGATGAATTTGTAACCGTAAGGGAAGCCACTGGCAAAAGTGAGGAGGTTTACTTTCTTAGGCCTTTACAATTTAGTAAACAGGTAGGGATACATGCCAAATTCATCAAAGCCTTTACTAGGGCAAGATTTACTAGAACAACTGGAAGCTGAAAGAAAGTTTAAAGGAAAATTGGAATTTAAGGTAAAAGAAGTACAGTTAATAGAGGTGTTTAGTTTAGCATTGATCACTACCCCTGCTGGGACTGGGATCCCAGACGAAGTAGGTGATCAAGGGTGTGGGTAGTAGAAACCCAAGGAAGGGCTAAGAATGCAGCACCAATAGCATTCAGAATAAAGCAGGGAGCTCAGCCGGTTTGGATTAAACAGTACCCCCTCAAATTTGAAGATAGGAAAGGAATCCAGCCAATAATTGACTGTTCTCAGAAATTCAGGTTGTTAGTGGAGTATGAGTCAAAATACAACACACCCATCCTCCTGATTAGAAAATCATACAGGAACTACCGGATAGTACAAGATTTAAGGGCTATCAATAGAATAATGGAGGATTTATACCCATTGGTAGCATACCCATATACACTGCTTACAAAATTAGGAGAATTGGCATGGTTTACCATTCTGGACCTAAAAGATGCCTTCTTTTGTATACCATTGAGTCTGGAAAGTCAGCTAATGTTTCCCTTTGAATGGGAGAATCCTGATTCAGGAAGAAGAACACAACTTACATGGACAGTGCTTCTCCAAGGATTCAAAAATAGTCCCACTCTTTTCGGGAACCAACTTGCCAGAGACCTGGAGCAATGGGTACAAGCCCCCGGGGCAAGGAACCCTGTTACAGTACGTGGATGACCTTCTGATAGCTACTGAAACAAGAGGTATGCATAGCACGGACAATTAGTTTACTAAACTTTCTCGGGCTTAATGGCCATCGAGTTTTTCCACAGAAAGCCCAGGTGGCATGGCCACAAGTAACCTACCTGGGTTATGAAATCGCTGCTGGATCCCGAACCCTAGGACCACTGGGGAATCATAGAATCATAGAATCACAAGGTTGGAAACAACCTATAAGATCATCTAGTCCAACCGTCTTCACACTACCACTGCTACCACAAGCTACTAAACCATATCTCGCAGCTCCTCATCCAGACGCCTCTTGAACACTGCCAGGGACGGTGACTCCACCACCTCCCTCGGCAGGCCATTCCAGTGCCTGACCACTCTCTGAGAGAAAAAGTTTTTCCTCATGTCCAACCTAAACCTCCCCTGGTACAACTTGCGGCCATTTCCCCGGGTCCTGTTTGTTGCCTGGGAGAAGAGGCCAAACCCCTCCTCACCACAACCTCCCTTCAGGAAGTTGTAGAGTGCAATGAGGTCTCCCCTGAGCCTCCTCTTCTCCAGACTAAACAATCCCAGCTCCCTCAGCCGCTCCTCATAAGACTTGTGCTCCAGCCCCCTCACCAGTTTCGTTGCCCTTCTCTGGACACGCTCCAGGGCCTCAATGTCTTGTCTTTCCTGTAGTGAGGGGCCCAAAACTGAACACAGTACTCGAGGTGCGGCCTCACCAGTGCTGAGTACAGGGGGATGATTACCTCCCTGCTCCTGCTGGCCACACCATTTCTAATGCAGGCCAGGATGCCGTTGGCCCTCTTGGCCACCTGGGCACACTGTCAGCTCATGTTCACCCGAGCATCAACCAACACCCCCAGGTCCTTAATGATTAACCTTAATGATTCTAAATAATTCTATGAGAAAAAAAATGGCTACAAAAGTCAGGTCATTAAGTAAGAAAAAAAGCTCCTACTCAGATGGAAAACGATGACGAAGCAGGGCCATCACTGGTTCAAGAGCTAGAAGAAGGGGAGGAGGGAGATGAACTGAAAAAGAGACAGAAACCACCTGACCCCTAATGCTGGGTGAGCTTCAAGATACATTAAAAGATTTCAGCTGTCATCCCAGGAAGCACATTGCCACCTGGCTGCTCCAGTGCTGGGATGGTGGGGCCAGCAGCCTGGACTTGGCAGGCAGCGAGGCCAAGCAGTTGTAATCTCTTTCCAGGGAAAGTGACATTGACAAAGCAATTGGAAAAGGGATACAGGCCTTTACCCTATGGCAGTGACTCTTGTCAGCCATGAGGTAAATATATCTCTTCAAGGAAGTCCTGCTATGTAACCCAGCAAATGGATCACCATAGAGAAAGGTATCCAGTACTTGAGGGAACTAGCTGTGCTGGAGATTATGTATGGAATTAACTTGGATGATAATACCAATTCCCAAGATCCAGGTGACATCACTTCTTTGCCTTATCAACAGTAAGAATCACTCAGACTAAAGGAGTGAGTAAAGGGCTATGTGGTGTTCAGTTGCTGTCACTTAAACCACAACAGTATACACTGTGTAAACACTGAAACTGAGTACAAGAAATCCACTGCCACCTGTAAAAAACAGCTACAGTGAAGTTTCTATATAGGACATGACGTAGTGACAATACATTAAACCCTTAAGCAGGGATCACGAGTGTTACACTATTTACTGTAACAATACCAACATAACTGCCATCACCTTGGTTGAGAACACACATTTGTTAACGAGCACTGCTTTGTCAACACCCACAGAGCATACAGATACAGCTATCCTGACAAAGGAATATTCTTACAACTCAACTTGTTGTACAAAAAGCAATGAAGAAGCAAACCAGAAAGAACTGCAGGAGATTGCAGCAGCAGCACATAGACATCTGCCCTAACTCAAGCAGAGAGAGGGCTCTGCCAATGCCAACCTGCTGACATCTGCTGATGCCAACCTTCAGCCTCCCCCTTCCCATCCTCAGTCTGAGAAAGGACACAAATCTCTAACTGCATAGCAAGGCACATCTATAGGTATTCCTATAGGACATCATGCCCGTAATCTGACCAGAATTTGGCATATTGGCTAGTCTATAGGCAAAATATATTCACGTACACATGCACGAGGACTGTAAAAAGCATCACCACAGGGTAAGGCTGAGGCACCCCAGAGCAGAACGGCTCAGGGGCAGCACCCAGAGCCCGCGGTACACGCAGTGACAGTGCTCACACAGCCAGCAGCTGCTGAACACGCCTCCATTTGAGTGCCTGAGGCTCCGCGCAGCCTTAGAAAGCGCACTCAAAAGTTAAATAAGAAACGGAAGGATTTAAGAAAAGCATACAGACACTGACAGCTCGGACGTGACGACAGCCCCAGGATCCCGCCCCCAGCACGGCTCCAGGCCCACGTTGATCCAGTGCTCTGGCAGGCCGGAGCCTGCGCTTCACGGTGCCACTCACCCCCGCATGGTGAATTTCACCACGGCCAGACGAGACCCGACCGCGCTCAGCTCGGGCTGAAAGTCAGTGTCGTTGACGATCACCTTCACGCCCACCATCCTCATCGGATGACGGAACAGAGAGCGCCACACAGGCGGCACTAGATTCTATCTGCAGCGTCACGGCAGGAAGAGGCACCCAGAATGCGCTGCGGCACGGTACGCTTCTGAGAGTGCTGCCGCATCTAACTCCAGGAGGAGGGGAACAGGCGAAAAGTGAGAGCGGCCATCTTTATAGAGACATTAGGAGATATTAGGCCTTCATCCTACGAGCCCTGAAGACCACCAGCACGACTCAGTACGCATGCTAAAAGGGGCTGGGCTAGGGGTGGAGAATATGATAATAATCTCTTGGGAGTAATTGTAATATTCCTCCTACTCGTGGCATATGTATGAATGTATGACTTGTCTCTATAAAAGTTCTTAACCTCTACCTCACGGTGTGAAAGTTGGGGGGGAGTTACCCCATTTGCACCCAGTGTGCGTGCACAGCGCTGATAAACGTACCTGCTTTTATAACTACTTTGTGGTTATGGAGTTTGATTTCACAAGTCAATTTGGTGAGCCAGCCTGGAGACTCTTTGCTGGACCACAGGGCTGGTCATCCCAGGGGACCCTTCAGGCGCACCCCAAAAATTTCGGAGAAGACTCTCCAGGCTGACACATCCACTGTGGGGCAGAGAAAGAGCCTTGGCGCGGACCAGGTATGTTACAGGTACAGGGACCCGTGAGTCGTAAAGAGACGTCCTACGTGGGGGTGAAGGAGTGAGGGTGCTCCCCCTGAGAGTGGATCCACAGGTATAGGTTGCGTGATCACGGTCGGTGTGGTAGTACACCCCTAGGAAGGGGGTCCCACTTGGGGAGGTATCTCGAGAATTCTGAAAACCTCAAAGGTAAAATCTTGCGAGGCATCCTGAGAGTGAGGCTATAATGCACTCGGGAGTGTAAGCTTTGTAATACTTTGGAAAAATCATGACAACGAAAGATGTATCGGATCCATAGTTTAAAGTGATTGGCCAGTGGGGGGCATTTGCAGTTAGCTGCCAGGAAGGGGCCTGGTAGGATCATGTAACGAGTAAATGTCCGAACTGGTTTTAATAAGAACTGTGTTTGTCATTGTCGTTATCTTTGTGATTGTTAAGTGTTTCTGTTATAAAATTACTGTTTGTGGAATTCCATTTATAATACAAGTTCTCTTGTTGCTGGGGGACATTGGTTATAGCTCTTGCCCAGGGAATTCGGTGTTCCCATGCCTTGGGGAAGTAGGCAGACTCCATTATTTAGCAATGGAGACTTTATAAGTGGCTGCTATATAGTGTGAATGTTAAATATTGCATCCAAGATGTGAGTGGTGTGAATGTGGGAATAGAGTATAACTGGATGTTTGTTTCACCCCGAAAATGGTTGCAACCCTGTATTTGTTATCAGAGGCTTGACCTGTAATACTGTCCAGGAATTACAGTGGAATAGAGGAAACTGACATTTTGATTGGGGTTGTGGACTGGGATTTAAAGAGGAATATGTATTTGGTCACACTAACATACTAGCTATAAGGTGTGGACTTTGGGGAACAATAAAGAATCAATAAAATTACTATGGGGGACCATGGGGAAAGGTTGTTCCCAGTCAAGTTCCACTTGAGATATTGCTGGAGAGCCTGGGGGCCCTGTGAGCAAGAAAACTTTAATTAAGTATTGTAATCAATGGTGGTTGGAAGGTGATGACCATTTTGCAGTTAATATTGTTTTTGTGAAGGCAGGAGATGAGACACTGGAAACAAATAGACTTCATCTGCAGAGACCTAGGAAACTTGATATCCCAGTGTTAGCACGGAAGCCCTAGTAGGGGAGGAGCTGAGAGCAGGGCTCTAGGACCCAGAGATCTCCTCAGGAAGAGCTGAAGGGGGGGGGGGCCTGGAAGGGCCCAGGAGGGTTCCGCCCCCATTAAACAGAAAAGCAGTTAGTGCAAAAAGTGGCACTGGATTTGGTAACAGATGCAATAACAGTTAAGGGTGGAGAAAATTAAGCTAGGGAAGGAATTGCAGCAACGTGTGGAATTTTTAGTAAATGCTGAAACAACTTATTCGGTGTTATATACTTCTCTAACTCCAGTAAGTGATGAATTTGTAACCGTAAGGGAAGCCACTGGCAAAAGTGAGGAGGTTTACTTTCTTAGGCCTTTACAATTTAGTAAACAGGTAGGGATACATGCCAAATTCATCAAAGCCTTTACTAGGGCAAGATTTACTAGAACAACTGGAAGCTGAAAGAAAGTTTAAAGGAAAATTGGAATTTAAGGTAAAAGAAGTACAGTTAATAGAGGTGTTTAGTTTAGCATTGATCACTACCCCTGCTGGGACTGGGATCCCAGACGAAGTAGGTGATCAAGGGTGTGGGTAGTAGAAACCCAAGGAAGGGCTAAGAATGCAGCACCAATAGCATTCAGAATAAAGCAGGGAGCTCAGCCGGTTTGGATTAAACAGTACCCCCTCAAATTTGAAGATAGGAAAGGAATCCAGCCAATAATTGACTGTTCTCAGAAATTCAGGTTGTTAGTGGAGTATGAGTCAAAATACAACACACCCATCCTCCTGATTAGAAAATCATACAGGAACTACCGGATAGTACAAGATTTAAGGGCTATCAATAGAATAATGGAGGATTTATACCCATTGGTAGCATACCCATATACACTGCTTACAAAATTAGGAGAATTGGCATGGTTTACCATTCTGGACCTAAAAGATGCCTTCTTTTGTATACCATTGAGTCTGGAAAGTCAGCTAATGTTTCCCTTTGAATGGGAGAATCCTGATTCAGGAAGAAGAACACAACTTACATGGACAGTGCTTCTCCAAGGATTCAAAAATAGTCCCACTCTTTTCGGGAACCAACTTGCCAGAGACCTGGAGCAATGGGTACAAGCCCCCGGGGCAAGGAACCCTGTTACAGTACGTGGATGACCTTCTGATAGCTACTGAAACAAGAGGTATGCATAGCACGGACAATTAGTTTACTAAACTTTCTCGGGCTTAATGGCCATCGAGTTTTTCCACAGAAAGCCCAGGTGGCATGGCCACAAGTAACCTACCTGGGTTATGAAATCGCTGCTGGATCCCGAACCCTAGGACCACTGGGGAATCATAGAATCATAGAATCACAAGGTTGGAAACAACCTATAAGATCATCTAGTCCAACCGTCTTCACACTACCACTGCTACCACAAGCTACTAAACCATATCTCGCAGCTCCTCATCCAGACGCCTCTTGAACACTGCCAGGGACGGTGACTCCACCACCTCCCTCGGCAGGCCATTCCAGTGCCTGACCACTCTCTGAGAGAAAAAGTTTTTCCTCATGTCCAACCTAAACCTCCCCTGGTACAACTTGCGGCCATTTCCCCGGGTCCTGTTTGTTGCCTGGGAGAAGAGGCCAAACCCCTCCTCACCACAACCTCCCTTCAGGAAGTTGTAGAGTGCAATGAGGTCTCCCCTGAGCCTCCTCTTCTCCAGACTAAACAATCCCAGCTCCCTCAGCCGCTCCTCATAAGACTTGTGCTCCAGCCCCCTCACCAGTTTCGTTGCCCTTCTCTGGACACGCTCCAGGGCCTCAATGTCTTGTCTTTCCTGTAGTGAGGGGCCCAAAACTGAACACAGTACTCGAGGTGCGGCCTCACCAGTGCTGAGTACAGGGGGATGATTACCTCCCTGCTCCTGCTGGCCACACCATTTCTAATGCAGGCCAGGATGCCGTTGGCCCTCTTGGCCACCTGGGCACACTGTCAGCTCATGTTCACCCGAGCATCAACCAACACCCCCAGGTCCTTAATGATTAACCTTAATGATTCTAAATAATTCTATGAGAAAAAAAATGGCTACAAAAGTCAGGTCATTAAGTAAGAAAAAAAGCTCCTACTCAGATGGAAAACGATGACGAAGCAGGGCCATCACTGGTTCAAGAGCTAGAAGAAGGGGAGGAGGGAGATGAACTGAAAAAGAGACAGAAACCACCTGACCCCTAATGCTGGGTGAGCTTCAAGATACATTAAAAGATTTCAGCTGTCATCCCAGGAAGCACATTGCCACCTGGCTGCTCCAGTGCTGGGATGGTGGGGCCAGCAGCCTGGACTTGGCAGGCAGCGAGGCCAAGCAGTTGTAATCTCTTTCCAGGGAAAGTGACATTGACAAAGCAATTGGAAAAGGGATACAGGCCTTTACCCTATGGCAGTGACTCTTGTCAGCCATGAGGTAAATATATCTCTTCAAGGAAGTCCTGCTATGTAACCCAGCAAATGGATCACCATAGAGAAAGGTATCCAGTACTTGAGGGAACTAGCTGTGCTGGAGATTATGTATGGAATTAACTTGGATGATAATACCAATTCCCAAGATCCAGGTGACATCACTTCTTTGCCTTATCAACAGTAAGAATCACTCAGACTAAAGGAGTGAGTAAAGGGCTATGTGGTGTTCAGTTGCTGTCACTTAAACCACAACAGTATACACTGTGTAAACACTGAAACTGAGTACAAGAAATCCACTGCCACCTGTAAAAAACAGCTACAGTGAAGTTTCTATATAGGACATGACGTAGTGACAATACATTAAACCCTTAAGCAGGGATCACGAGTGTTACACTATTTACTGTAACAATACCAACATAACTGCCATCACCTTGGTTGAGAACACACATTTGTTAACGAGCACTGCTTTGTCAACACCCACAGAGCATACAGATACAGCTATCCTGACAAAGGAATATTCTTACAACTCAACTTGTTGTACAAAAAGCAATGAAGAAGCAAACCAGAAAGAACTGCAGGAGATTGCAGCAGCAGCACATAGACATCTGCCCTAACTCAAGCAGAGAGAGGGCTCTGCCAATGCCAACCTGCTGACATCTGCTGATGCCAACCTTCAGCCTCCCCCTTCCCATCCTCAGTCTGAGAAAGGACACAAATCTCTAACTGCATAGCAAGGCACATCTATAGGTATTCCTATAGGACATCATGCCCGTAATCTGACCAGAATTTGGCATATTGGCTAGTCTATAGGCAAAATATATTCACGTACACATGCACGAGGACTGTAAAAAGCATCACCACAGGGTAAGGCTGAGGCACCCCAGAGCAGAACAGCTCAGGGGCAGCACCCAGAGCCCGCGGTACACGCAGTGACAGTGCTCACACAGCCAGCAGCTGCTGAACACGCCTCCATTTGAGTGCCTGAGGCTCCGCGCAGCCTTAGAAAGCGCACTCAAAAGTTAAATAAGAAACGGAAGGATTTAAGAAAAGCATACAGACACTGACAGCTCGGACGTGACGACAGCCCCAGGATCCCGCCCCCAGCACGGCTCCAGGCCCACGTTGATCCAGTGCTCTGGCAGGCCGGAGCCTGCGCTTCACGGTGCCACTCACCCCCGCATGGTGAATTTCACCACGGCCAGACGAGACCCGACCGCGCTCAGCTCGGGCTGAAAGTCAGTGTCGTTGACGATCACCTTCACGCCCACCATCCTCATCGGATGACGGAACAGAGAGCGCCACACAGGCGGCACTAGATTCTATCTGCAGCGTCACGGCAGGAAGAGGCACCCAGAATGCGCTGCGGCACGGTACGCTTCTGAGAGTGCTGCCGCATCTAACTCCAGGAGGAGGGGAACAGGCGAAAAGTGAGAGCGGCCATCTTTATAGAGACATTAGGAGATATTAGGCCTTCATCCTACGAGCCCTGAAGACCACCAGCACGACTCAGTACGCATGCTAAAAGGGGCTGGGCTAGGGGTGGAGAATATGATAATAATCTCTTGGGAGTAATTGTAATATTCCTCCTACTCGTGGCATATGTATGAATGTATGACTTGTCTCTATAAAAGTTCTTAACCTCTACCTCACGGTGTGAAAGTTGGGGGGGAGTTACCCCATTTGCACCCAGTGTGCGTGCACAGCGCTGATAAACGTACCTGCTTTTATAACTACTTTGTGGTTATGGAGTTTGATTTCACAAGTCAATTTGGTGAGCCAGCCTGGAGACTCTTTGCTGGACCACAGGGCTGGTCATCCCAGGGGACCCTTCAGGCGCACCCCAAAAATTTCGGAGAAGACTCTCCAGGCTGACACATCCACTGTGGGGCAGAGAAAGAGCCTTGGCGCGGACCAGGTATGTTACAGGTACAGGGACCCGTGAGTCGTAAAGAGACGTCCTACGTGGGGGTGAAGGAGTGAGGGTGCTCCCCCTGAGAGTGGATCCACAGGTATAGGTTGCGTGATCACGGTCGGTGTGGTAGTACACCCCTAGGAAGGGGGTCCCACTTGGGGAGGTATCTCGAGAATTCTGAAAACCTCAAAGGTAAAATCTTGCGAGGCATCCTGAGAGTGAGGCTATAATGCACTCGGGAGTGTAAGCTTTGTAATACTTTGGAAAAATCATGACAACGAAAGATGTATCGGATCCATAGTTTAAAGTGATTGGCCAGTGGGGGGCATTTGCAGTTAGCTGCCAGGAAGGGGCCTGGTAGGATCATGTAACGAGTAAATGTCCGAACTGGTTTTAATAAGAACTGTGTTTGTCATTGTCGTTATCTTTGTGATTGTTAAGTGTTTCTGTTATAAAATTACTGTTTGTGGAATTCCATTTATAATACAAGTTCTCTTGTTGCTGGGGGACATTGGTTATAGCTCTTGCCCAGGGAATTCGGTGTTCCCATGCCTTGGGGAAGTAGGCAGACTCCATTATTTAGCAATGGAGACTTTATAAGTGGCTGCTATATAGTGTGAATGTTAAATATTGCATCCAAGATGTGAGTGGTGTGAATGTGGGAATAGAGTATAACTGGATGTTTGTTTCACCCCGAAAATGGTTGCAACCCTGTATTTGTTATCAGAGGCTTGACCTGTAATACTGTCCAGGAATTACAGTGGAATAGAGGAAACTGACATTTTGATTGGGGTTGTGGACTGGGATTTAAAGAGGAATATGTATTTGGTCACACTAACATACTAGCTATAAGGTGTGGACTTTGGGGAACAATAAAGAATCAATAAAATTACTATGGGGGACCATGGGGAAAGGTTGTTCCCAGTCAAGTTCCACTTGAGATATTGCTGGAGAGCCTGGGGGCCCTGTGAGCAAGAAAACTTTAATTAAGTATTGTAATCAATGGTGGTTGGAAGGTGATGACCATTTTGCAGTTAATATTGTTTTTTGTGAAGGCAGGAGATGAGACACTGGAAACAAATAGACTTCATCTGCAGAGACCTAGGAAACTTGATATCCCAGTGTTAGCACGGAAGCCCTAGTAGGGGAGGAGCTGAGAGCAGGGCTCTAGGACCCAGAGATCTCCTCAGGAAGAGCTGAAGGGGGGGGGGCCTGGAAGGGCCCAGGAGGGTTCCGCCCCCATTAAACAGAAAAGCAGTTAGTGCAAAAAGTGGCACTGGATTTGGTAACAGATGCAATAACAGTTAAGGGTGGAGAAAATTAAGCTAGGGAAGGAATTGCAGCAACGTGTGGAATTTTTAGTAAATGCTGAAACAACTTATTCGGTGTTATATACTTCTCTAACTCCAGTAAGTGATGAATTTGTAACCGTAAGGGAAGCCATTGGCAAAAGTGAGGAGGTTTACTTTCTTAGGCCTTTACAATTTAGTAAACAGGTAGGGATACATGCCAAATTCATCAAAGCCTTTACTAGGGCAAGATTTACTAGAACAACTGGAAGCTGAAAGAAAGTTTAAAGGAAAATTGGAATTTAAGGTAAAAGAAGTACAGTTAATAGAGGTGTTTAGTTTAGCATTGATCACTACCCCTGCTGGGACTGGGATCCCAGACGAAGTAGGTGATCAAGGGTGTGGGTAGTAGAAACCCAAGGAAGGGCTAAGAATGCAGCACCAATAGCATTCAGAATAAAGCAGGGAGCTCAGCCGGTTTGGATTAAACAGTACCCCCTCAAATTTGAAGATAGGAAAGGAATCCAGCCAATAATTGACTGTTCTCAGAAATTCAGGTTGTTAGTGGAGTATGAGTCAAAATACAACACACCCATCCTCCTGATTAGAAAATCATACAGGAACTACCGGATAGTACAAGATTTAAGGGCTATCAATAGAATAATGGAGGATTTATACCCATTGGTAGCATACCCATATACACTGCTTACAAAATTAGGAGAATTGGCATGGTTTACCATTCTGGACCTAAAAGATGCCTTCTTTTGTATACCATTGAGTCTGGAAAGTCAGCTAATGTTTCCCTTTGAATGGGAGAATCCTGATTCAGGAAGAAGAACACAACTTACATGGACAGTGCTTCTCCAAGGATTCAAAAATAGTCCCACTCTTTTCGGGAACCAACTTGCCAGAGACCTGGAGCAATGGGTACAAGCCCCCGGGGCAAGGAACCCTGTTACAGTACGTGGATGACCTTCTGATAGCTACTGAAACAAGAGGTATGCATAGCACGGACAATTAGTTTACTAAACTTTCTCGGGCTTAATGGCCATCGAGTTTTTCCACAGAAAGCCCAGGTGGCATGGCCACAAGTAACCTACCTGGGTTATGAAATCGCTGCTGGATCCCGAACCCTAGGACCACTGGGGAATCATAGAATCATAGAATCACAAGGTTGGAAACAACCTATAAGATCATCTAGTCCAACCGTCTTCACACTACCACTGCTACCACAAGCTACTAAACCATATCTCGCAGCTCCTCATCCAGACGCCTCTTGAACACTGCCAGGGACGGTGACTCCACCACCTCCCTCGGCAGGCCATTCCAGTGCCTGACCACTCTCTGAGAGAAAAAGTTTTTCCTCATGTCCAACCTAAACCTCCCCTGGTACAACTTGCGGCCATTTCCCCGGGTCCTGTTTGTTGCCTGGGAGAAGAGGCCAAACCCCTCCTCACCACAACCTCCCTTCAGGAAGTTGTAGAGTGCAATGAGGTCTCCCCTGAGCCTCCTCTTCTCCAGACTAAACAATCCCAGCTCCCTCAGCCGCTCCTCATAAGACTTGTGCTCCAGCCCCCTCACCAGTTTCGTTGCCCTTCTCTGGACACGCTCCAGGGCCTCAATGTCTTGTCTTTCCTGTAGTGAGGGGCCCAAAACTGAACACAGTACTCGAGGTGCGGCCTCACCAGTGCTGAGTACAGGGGGATGATTACCTCCCTGCTCCTGCTGGCCACACCATTTCTAATGCAGGCCAGGATGCCGTTGGCCCTCTTGGCCACCTGGGCACACTGTCAGCTCATGTTCACCCGAGCATCAACCAACACCCCCAGGTCCTTAATGATTAACCTTAATGATTCTAAATAATTCTATGAGAAAAAAAATGGCTACAAAAGTCAGGTCATTAAGTAAGAAAAAAAGCTCCTACTCAGATGGAAAACGATGACGAAGCAGGGCCATCACTGGTTCAAGAGCTAGAAGAAGGGGAGGAGGGAGATGAACTGAAAAAGAGACAGAAACCACCTGACCCCTAATGCTGGGTGAGCTTCAAGATACATTAAAAGATTTCAGCTGTCATCCCAGGAAGCACATTGCCACCTGGCTGCTCCAGTGCTGGGATGGTGGGGCCAGCAGCCTGGACTTGGCAGGCAGCGAGGCCAAGCAGTTGTAATCTCTTTCCAGGGAAAGTGACATTGACAAAGCAATTGGAAAAGGGATACAGGCCTTTACCCTATGGCAGTGACTCTTGTCAGCCATGAGGTAAATATATCTCTTCAAGGAAGTCCTGCTATGTAACCCAGCAAATGGATCACCATAGAGAAAGGTATCCAGTACTTGAGGGAACTAGCTGTGCTGGAGATTATGTATGGAATTAACTTGGATGATAATACCAATTCCCAAGATCCAGGTGACATCACTTCTTTGCCTTATCAACAGTAAGAATCACTCAGACTAAAGGAGTGAGTAAAGGGCTATGTGGTGTTCAGTTGCTGTCACTTAAACCACAACAGTATACACTGTGTAAACACTGAAACTGAGTACAAGAAATCCACTGCCACCTGTAAAAAAACAGCTACAGTGAAGTTTCTATATAGGACATGACGTAGTGACAATACATTAAACCCTTAAGCAGGGATCACGAGTGTTACACTATTTACTGTAACAATACCAACATAACTGCCATCACCTTGGTGAGAACACACATTTGTTAACGAGCACTGCTTTGTCAACACCCACAGAGCATACAGATACAGCTATCCTGACAAAGGAATATTCTTACAACTCAACTTGTTGTACAAAAAGCAATGAAGAAGCAAACCAGAAAGAACTGCAGGAGATTGCAGCAGCAGCACATAGACATCTGCCCTAACTCAAGCAGAGAGAGGGCTCTGCCAATGCCAACCTGCTGACATCTGCTGATGCCAACCTTCAGCCTCCCCCTTCCCATCCTCAGTCTGAGAAAGGACACAAATCTCTAACTGCATAGCAAGGCACATCTATAGGTATTCCTATAGGACATCATGCCCGTAATCTGACCAGAATTTGGCATATTGGCTAGTCTATAGGCAAAATATATTCACGTACACATGCACGAGGACTGTAAAAAGCATCACCACAGGGTAAGGCTGAGGCACCCCAGAGCAGAACAGCTCAGGGGCAGCACCCAGAGCCCGCGGTACACGCAGTGACAGTGCTCACACAGCCAGCAGCTGCTGAACACGCCTCCATTTGAGTGCCTGAGGCTCCGCGCAGCCTTAGAAAGCGCACTCAAAAGTTAAATAAGAAACGGAAGGATTTAAGAAAAGCATACAGACACTGACAGCTCGGACGTGACGACAGCCCCAGGATCCCGCCCCCAGCACGGCTCCAGGCCCACGTTGATCCAGTGTTCTTGCAGCTGACTTGAGGACTCAATCTCCATAACCACAAAGTAGTTCTAAAAGCAGATATGTTTATCAGCACTGCGCACGCACACTGGTTGCAAATGGGGTAACCCCTCCTAGTTTTCACAAAGTGAGGTAGAGGTTAAGAACATTTATAGAGGCAAGTCATACATATGCCACGAGTAGGAGGGATATTACAATTACTCCCGAGAGATTATTATCATATTCTCCACCCCTAGCCCAGCCCCTTTTAGCATGCATACCGAGTCATGTTGGTTGTCTTCAGGGCTCGTAGGATGAAAGCTCAGAGTTTTCCTCTTGTTGTCCTTTTTCACTTTCGGTCTGAGCTAAGCCTAATCTCTGACTCTGTCTTTGTAGTTTATCTGTTACATTCTTTTCAAGAATAGCATATCCTGGCCAGATGCAATCCTCTCAGCCTTATCTTCCCTAGCTTTTACAACCCTGTTTTGCAAATCTTGTCTCCCCTTATCTTCCTTAAACAGTTCAGCAAGGTTTTGAGCAATGCTTCCTCTTTTTAAACAATTTTAAAGAAATACGTTACACATCAATTACATCAATTCCCCCCTTTTCTATAATCTAGCGATCTTCTTGTTGCTAGATGATACTATTATCTCCTAAGGATTTATGAAAATACACCCTGCTTTCCATCTTTTGGCATATCTTACTCTGTTTCCACATCTCCTAACTTTCACCTGGTTGCTTAGACATACACAAGAAGCAACGTAATATAATGTATACAAATATTCCAAGAAAGACTAGGGCTACGCAAGCTGTAAAGAGTTGCTTTAGCCAGGCAAAATTCAGTAACCACCTGGTTAATCTGTTCCACAGTTCTGTAAATCCGAATGAAATATCATCCAAAGTAACTTCGTGAATCACCTTAATTTGTTCCCATAGTTTATGCACATCTGTTTCTATTCTTTGAGTTTTGTCAATATCTGTATAACAGCTTTGATTAATTATAGTGCACACCCTTCCTTCTTTAGCAGTCAGGAGATCAAGAGCCATTCCATTCTGCAATACTACTTCACTAAGAGAGGATACCTCAATCTGCAATCCAAGTATAGCATCCATATTTGAGTTTTTGATACTCTCTAATTTAGCTGACTGTCATGGTGTTATCTAGATCAATCTGTGCCCGTGAAAGGGGGCAGCCGGCCCCTAGGCCCCCTGGCCTAAAACTGGGAAGGGAAAAGGGGAAGGGTAGGGAGATAGGAGCTGGGCCCAAAATTCAGAACAGCAGCATTGGTCTAAGGAGGAAACTTAATTTTACTAAATATGATATCGGATTGCAAGATAACACAATATAATACAATATAATTGGAATTGAGGCTAATAAATCAAATAAAATGAGAGAGAGAGTGTCTGAAACCAAAAGGCCTACTTTGAACCGAAGGCGCATGGCTGGGGAGCACACCCACACACTGCCAGGCAGTGAGCCAGAGAGCGAGAGCAAGCCAGAGAGCGAGATCCCGTGATTTCCTCCCATGGCTTATCTTCCTCTCTGAATGTGAAGTCCTCTGGGATATGTAGTTGATCATCTCTTCTGAGAACCAGGTATCGGGAAAGTTGTCATTCCATGTAACTGGAGTATTAACTCTTTAATTATGTGTGCTTTACATGATGTTATGATGTGGAATACTGATAATAAAATTATAAAACCATGACACTGATATATTGTTAATTGCCTTTTCTAATTCACTTACTCCTAGACTAGGAATAAACCATCTAATAAAACTATGGAACCCAGAGGGTCTGTCTCCAAGGGGGTTATTTCCCCGCTTCACCCTTTTCCAAGAGGTTCTCAGTATCCCTGGAGGGGGAGCTGTTCCACTGAAGAAAGAAATATGGGGCACTAAGTATCCTCTTACAGTGTCCCTTCCAGTTCTTAGGAAGGGTCTTACTTTGAGGCCTGTCTATAGTTGTATACTGAATTTAGGTCCTTTTTCCTATTGTCACAATTTAATTTGCACACCCATGTCTATCTCCTGCTCCAACCCATAGTGTCCAATTGGTGGAGGGAATCCCATACTGTGAGAGTTCCATTCCTCCATCTCTTGGCAAGGCTGTACATATCCCCACTACTCCTTTAGTGATGTTTAAATAGGTATTTTCATGCCAGGCTAAAGCAAGTTTTATATAATACATGCAACCTATAAAACATTCTAAACATATTGTCTCTTAATCCTTAGCTTCAGTGGTCCAGCCTTCTTAATAGTCCGCTGGGGTTGAGATGTCTTCTTAACTTGCATGTAGTGGATCCAGGGTGCTTGCTCTTTCACCTTGATCGCTATATATGATGTTCTGGAACCCCAAATCCTGGAATTATCTCTTGTAACAATACTTGAGTTACTTCCTGCACTTTGTTGGTCCTGCAAGGGAAAAGCCTCTGGCCAACCTGAAAAGGTGCCTGTTAATACCAACATATACCTATACCCCCCTTTTCTTGGGAGTTCAGAGAAATCAATTTGCCATTGTTGCCCAGGATAAATTCCCTTCCCTATGTAGGAAATATCCAAATAATTTTCTAGGACGGTATCTCTGATAAAGCAGATTTTATTCGCAATTGCAATGGCGGGCCTCCTGCAAGCAGGAGAGCCCACAGAAAACAGAGTTACATCTTTTATTCCCTATTCCCCGACGCTTATCTCTTACTCCCCTGGTTCCTCATTGGCTGAGTACTTCAGGTTCACAATCTTCTCGACGCTTCACTAAACATGGAAACACTGGACAAACATAAATTTTTGCTGCATAAGCGTAAATCTGTAGAGTTAATTAACTTATTCCACATCTGATCATTATTTTGTGGATATCTGCTTGTCCTTCTTTCTACAAAGATAAGCTTGGGAGAGAGGCAAGGGAGTATTCTAGTGCCTGCCTTCACACCCCAACCTTCTCACGGAGTGAGACAGTTCAGCCTTGTGCAGAGGCCCTAACTTCTTTGATGTTTGCTAAATCTGTCTTTCTTTTGCTGAGAGTTTCTTATCCTAACAGAACAGCTCTTCAATATGTTTTCTAATCCTTAGCACGCTATACTCGCATTGTTTGGAACATTTAACAACTATTACAGTTTTGCAAGAAAGAATTAATCACATAATTCAGTAATAATGTTTCTAAAACATGCCGCTAACATATACAGTATTTTACTTCTTAGATCAACTATTTCTAAGGATAAGTTACAGAATATAAATGCATTATGTTCTACTTCTTCAAACCAATTGCTACTTGTTAATATCAAATGCAGAAACAACATTCCATTCCCACAATTCCCCCCTCTTTTTCTTTCTAAGTGTTGATTTCTGCAATTCCCCCTTTTTCAGGTACGATTCTAAAGACCTCTTCACTTTCTTCATTTTCCATTTCGTCTAATATCATTATTTTATCCAAGTGTGGTGGTGGTTCTACTACTGTTTGCTTCAGCAGCGCAGTTTCTATTAATCGCTGCACCAGTCCCCTCATGCAGGGGGTAATACAGCAACCGATGGCCGTCAGGACTCCTGCTACCACAGTCAAAGAAGTAAATATGGATACAATCATCGCTTTCCCTTTGTCAAACCAGAACCCCAAACACCCAGTGAGGGAGCTATCTATTCCAGAGTTTTCGGCTAATTCACTAGCAAGAGTAGTAAGCCCCCGCAATGCTCTAGTTATCGTGCTATCTGGGGCTGTGTTATTTGGGATAAAAGTACAGCACTGAGTGCCCAACATTACATACACACACCCTTTTTCAGCTAGTATCATGTCTAGGGTGATCCTGTTCTATATGGCTACAGGCCATCCTGCTTGTAGCATCCATTTGTATAGTTTATAAATCTCTGCTGATTGTAATAGATGTAGTTTATCCAATCTTCATTTTTGTTAATTGTCACCCACCAGAATAGAGATTCAAATCCTGCAGCAATTGATTTCTAGCCTTAAATTCATCAGGGACACCTCTGGGCACCCCAATTGAGTCTATATATATTGTATCATCATCAAATGGGGCTCCCAGGCTCCTTTTGTTCCTTTTTCGAATGTGTGATAGATCCTTCTCAAATGCCAAAGTGAACGGTATAGCCAGTTGAACAAGTGCACAGGTACCTCCCCAATTAGATGGGAGAATGGACCGTAAGATCTTCCCACCACAATACCACCAGAGATCCGCTCTGGGGATTCCCAGCCTTGAATAGTTTCCCGCTAAATCCTTTGTAACATCCAAGGTTTCACTGCACAGTGGGAAATATAGGCCTGGTAGCCCTCACACCCTGCCTTGAGAGACAAGCTGTATGGTTACCTATGGCCATAGAGAATGCAGGAGGGATTTTGGCATCCATCTCCGATATCAGGGGAAACAATAGGGAGAGTGATTTACAGGCTTCATTTCCCCAGGCGGTTTTCTCCTGGTACAGGGCGATCATACATTGCATTCCTTGGGAATCCCTGGTCCATCCCAGAGGAAGGGGTACTACCTGAGCTACAGGCCATCCTGATGCACAAGTATAGCAATTGCTATGGTTGAGACTCAGGACAGTACTTTATCCATTCTACCCAGGCATTCACATTCCTGTATCCTGTCTCAATTTCAAATGTTTTTCTGAGATCTTTTATTTCCATAATGACTACAGCTGCAGGGCTTTCAGAAGGATTTTTCTCTCTCTCTTTTTCTTATCCTGAACCTTTCAAGTGTGATCAGGCAACGAATCCCATACAGCTACTCTAGCTACTGGGTCTCTTCCCCGAACGTTTATTCCAATCCCAAAAGTGATGTTAACAAGGCTATCAGCCTTGCTAATTGTTATTATCACTGGTTTACACTGCAAGGCCTGGCAGTCTGGTTGGACAATTCCCCTAAACATACTAATCCGTTCTTTTAGGGTGTGTGATTGCATCGTATCAAATATCCCTGGGATATATGACCAGCCTTGATACGTAGTTGTCCACCATACATTATTCCATCCCCCACAAGGGGATCTCTTATTCATGCCTAATTCAGGACACAGGTATTTCTCTTCATGACTCAATTGTCGTTGGGTACTTAAGTCCCCACAGGCTATCACACTGCAAGTATCAAATGTGACAGTCTGAGACGTTTCTCTCCTCATTACATTCACCCACGTCTTAACAGGGTATCCTCCTGCTCCCCTCTGCAGGTCATCCTTTTACCAGGCAATCAGTTGACTAAGACATTCTTTAAAGGTGATCACTGTCAGAATCAAAACTACTGATTGGTCCCTCTCCTGCACCATTATTAACTCCTAAACATCTATACCATTACTATAGTGAGGAATAGGATATACTCTACTAGAAGTACAAATATATATATATATATCCTAAACACCTCCCTACCTATACTGGTTATGAAAGGAAAAAAAATATAGATTAGTTTATTTACAATTTCTTTCTAATTTTTATCTTTAGAGGATCCTCCATAGCAACAGTTTCCCACGCTTTAGGGTTAGTGGAGGGTTTTACTCAAGTGTAGTGAGTCCAACCTTTCTCGGCCGTCCTGACAGCTGTTTCTGTTGCCAGAAGTACTTGGAACAGTCCTTCCCAGTCGGGTTGCAACTTTGCCTCCTTCCAGATCTGGATGAGGACCCAGCCTCCAGGTTGGAATGGATGAATCGGAGATTCCAGGGGTGGTGTCTGTGCTAACAATCCTTGGATTCTGAGAGACGATAGTGAGGAAGACAATCCGAGTATACAGTTCTTAAGAAACATATCTTTAGTTTCAAACTGCAGTACCTCATTTTTCCTTCAGCTTTATTTTTAAAGGGGTTATTTTCAACTCCCCTGTTCCCTTCCTTTGCCCAGACCATGGGATCTATATCTTTCTCATCTGTCTCAGTTAACACATTCATTGATACTGTAATTCCCTCCTGACAGGTTGTTATTTGTATACCCAATTTCATCATAAGATCTCTCCCCAATAAATTAGTACCTGCATCAGGTACATACAATAATTGTCCTGTTATTGTCTTCCTCCCTAATCTCAATTCAGTGTTTTCAAAAAGTGGTAGTGTCATCCCTTTTCTCTCTACCCTACTTGTACCCTGTTCCTGGTACTAGGATTATACAGTTACTTTCTGGTGTCTGTACCCCCCCATATGTTTTATTATGTTCCCTTAGAACCAAATTCTATAAAATAATAAAGGGCACAACAATGTGTCCATCTGGGTATACACCCATGTGTCAGCTTGCTCTCTTCCCTTCTAAATCATTAATTAGATTCCTATCCTCTTTAAAATGCCTTATAGGTACTGATTAAGGTTCAGATATTTTAAGTTTACCATCTGGAATTAAAGCCAGTTCACCAATTTCTTTTCCTTCAGCTGCCTGTTCTGCCACCTGATCCACCATCATATTCCCAGTTTCCTGTACAGTGCCACTATTCTGATGTCCTCCACAATATATAACAGCCATGCTGCTCTTTGGTAGATTTACATCATGCTGAATTTGTTTTCCTTGTGTGTAAGCAACCCTCACTCTTTGCAGACGGTACCATGAGTGGGTACCACCCCAAAAGCATATTTAGCATCTGTCCATATATTTAAGGTTCTTGTCAAGACAGTTATTTCAGCCTTCTGAGCGGAAGTCCCCACAGGTAATGGCTTTGCTTCATTTACCTTGTCAGTAGCAGTTACTGCATATCCTGCCTTACTGTTTCCTTGTCTCACAAAACTGCTTCTGTCGATGAATCCAGGAATCCTCAGCGTTGTCCAGTGGTTCCTCCTGTAGGTCTGACCAACTGGCATAGACAGCCTTCATGCAGTCGCACACTGCTGGCTTGGAGGTAGCTCTTTGTTGGTGTTCTGGGTGTTCAGCAAATTGCTTCCTTCTCTTTGATCAGTTGTGCTTTCTGTTGAGAAACTTGATAGCCATTTAAATCAAGAAATTCAGCAAACTCACAGTCCATTGTACACAGTCCTCCTTGGTTACTGTGGCATCCACGTACTGCAGTAAAGTTCCACCGTGGGATAGAGGAACCCAAATCTCAGGCTCACAAGCTAACCAGTTCTCAAAAATCAGTGGGTTGTTCTCACAACACTGCGTAACACTGTCCAGGTTAACTGAATTTTTATTTTTAATTTTTTTTTTAATTTTATTATTATTATTATTATTTATTTATTATTTTTCTCCCCATATTGGAGTTTTCTTATTCAAAGGCAAATAATTTTAGACTTTCTTTAGCAAAACCAGGCAGAAAAAGGTGTACTTCAAATCCAGAACGGCAAACCCCACCTACTTATTCCTCAACTTGGTTAATAAAGTGCATGGATTTACCACCATGGGTTGCATATCTTAAACATTTCCATTAATTGCCCTCAAATCTTTTACCAAACTATAGCTCTTGCCAATCCAAAAAGTTATTTATTATTTCTTTTATCCTCCCTCCTACAATCTTGTATCCTAAAAGAGCATTGCTTTACCCTGGCTGGGCTGACTCTTGTCTATAACTTAACCTTTATTGAGTTGCCTTTTTTTTTTTTTTTTTTTTTTTTAATTTTCTCTCTGCCAGGCATTCCTGATGCCTGCAATCCTGTATATACCTGATTTAGGATTTACATAACTTCTGGGGGTACAACATTGCTTTTCCCAGTTTGTGTTAAAGCCAGACTTAAAATTTTCAGTCAATTGGTCTTGCTTGACAATTACCTCCAATTTTTTTTTTATTTTTTTTTTTTTACTGAATTTAATCTCTACATTCAACTATTCATCATTCATCATGCCCAAGTAATGATTTTGGAGAACCTGGCATGTACAAGAATTTATGTATTCCTACTTGTTCTCCTAGCCTGTATTTAATTGGTCCCCAAAAAAGGAAACTTCTCTTGCCAGTAGCTCCTACAACTATTACAAAAATCATCTACGGGTAATAATTCTTGATATAGCACACAGTAAGAGGCACCTGTATCAGAAAATAAACTCTTTACCCTGCTTCCCCAGCTACTTTCGGTCCAGTGGGGGTGGAACTCACCCTGAGCCCTTCCAGGCTCCCCCTGACCTCTTCTTCTAGGTAAGGACATCCCTGTTACATCTTGCTCAACTTTGCCTTCCTCAGTCTGTGTTTTTCCCAAACCCTTTTCACTTTCCAGACTTTCATTGTTACTGAAATACAATGTTAGTAATTTCTGTTTCACCCCCTTCCCTCCCCAGGATTCCGGTGCTTACACTGGGATATCGGGTTTCCCGAGATCTCTGCAGATGACGGCTATTCTCACTCTCACTGTCCTGTCCCATCCCCATTCACAAGTCACACACCCTGCACAGTTACAGCGGGAAGCTCTCGCCCCCAGCTCTTTCTCTGACTCCGAGTTGTTCTTACAAACCGCGGTGGGGGGGGGAGTAGTGCGGGGGATGTGTTCTCGCACCGACCCAAACTCTAATATCTCAAACTCACTGTTTTCCTTAACCTTTTTGCCGTTGATTTTGTTTGTTTGTTTTTACAATTCCGCTATTTGTACCCTCAATTACATTTCCATGTACCGTTAACAAATGCACTTCCGTACAGCATCGAGACAGTTCCTCCCACTGCCTTCCAAATCCACAAATCAAACAATACAGTTCTTCAGCTTCCACAAACACCCAGCACTTGGTCTCATGATTAGGGTACTCAATTGTAAAACCGGTCCCATTACTCATTTATGTTCCGGTTGTTTTTTTGTTTGTTTGTTTGTTTGTTTGTTTTTTTAAATTCAATATTTCCCCCTGGCTCACCAGCAATATTTCTCCAGTGAGCCTAAATACAACCCAGGGGGTCTTCTTGGTATCACTTTAGACACCCTCTGTTCCATAACAACCTCATACATGACATAACAGAACACTTTCACAACATAAACATTTAACAATCACAAAGACAGTGACAATAATCAGTACAGTTTATCCTCAGGATCCTTCCTCTCTCTGCCTCCCTCCGGGGTCCAACCTTCCCTCTGTATTCATTTCCCACACTTGCATAGCTGCCCACCTCCTTCTCCAATAAGCAACATATCAATGATAAACATCATTTCCATCCATAAGTAGAAATTAAGCCCTAGAAATTGATCTAATTATTCTGCGACACTTATAGGATCCTCAATTAAGAAATTCTTGAAATTCCTGACTTTTCTTCTAGTAAAAAAAAAGTAAGCATTAGCATACCCTATTTTCCTTTGACCCAAGGAGACTGCCCTAAAGGATAAAGTGAAGTATTAGTAAGGTTAGTGTTAGAGAAAGGAAAACTCTCCAGTCCCATTCACATTACTCTAACTCCCTCAGTAATCGAGAGTGCATCTTTTCTGTCGCTTGCATTGCTTTAGAAATTGAGGGGGGGACGTTATCTAAGGGATCCCATTTATGATTTTTCTGCTTCTCTTTCCTTTTTCTTTTGAAATACGACTCCTCCTTGTGAGGAGGATTTTTTTTTTTTTTTTACTTCTTGCACCCATTCAGCAACATAAGCCAATTCTGTTTCAGAAAAAGGAATCTTACTGTTTACGTATAAATACAAAGTCTGACAAGCCCAATCTTTGTCAGACCCCTATTTTGGTCAAAATCATGATTTTCCCTGTAGTGGCTCTCTAGGCTATGTCTATATACAGTGTTTAAACATCTTTTCCCTGTTCTTTTCCCCGATCTGGGGATTATTTTCCAATTCTGAAGCTTCTTTCCCAAGGGGCTATCTCTAGGCACGAATTTGGGGACCCCTTTTCCCCTGTTCTGCGGAGCTCCTATTCCCCATCCCTCCGGAGTGCTGCTGTGAACTCCCCAGCTCACAGGTTACCACACTCCGATTCTCGGATCTAGGGCCAATCCCTCCGGAGCACCTCACTCCGATTTCTGGATTAATAGGGGTGTACTGCTGGCACTTCGTCAAGTGCACAGGGTACCGCACACCAACAGCTCCCTGCCGAGACTCACCCGAGTCTCCACCGACCCCCAAGGCAAGAATCAAACTCCCTTACCTTGGTCCGTGCACGAAGTTACCGGGTCTCCAGGGGTCAATACACGTGCCTACCTACCCCTTGGCTTTCTCAGAGCCCATCCGTTATGTAACAGTCTCGGTTTCTTATCAGCCGTCCCAAGGAGTCACCTCACCACCCAGACAGGACCACTGAAATCAGCAGGGTGCACCTATCCTGTCCAGGGCAGTGGGGGAAACCCCCGAGGGGCGATAATTATCCCGGACGAGCCCCCAAATTGTAGGAAATATCCAAATAATTTTCTAGGACGGTATCTCTGATAAAGCAGATTTTATTCGCAATTGCAATGGCGGGCCTCCTGCAAGCAGGAGAGCCCACAGAAAACAGAGTTACATCTTTTATTCCCTATTCCCCGACGCTTATCTCTTACTCCCCTGGTTCCTCATTGGCTGAGTACTTCAGGTTCACAATCTTCTCGACGCTTCACTAAACATGGAAACACTGGACAAACATAAATTTTTGCTGCATAAGCGTAAATCTGTAGAGTTAATTAACTTATTCCACATCTGATCGTTATTTTGCGGATATCTGCTTGTCCTCCTTTTTACAAAGATAAGCTTGGGAGAGAGGCAAGGGAGTATTCTAGTGCCTGCCTTCACACCCCAACCTTCTCACAGAGTGAGACAGTTCGGCCTTGTGCAGAGGCCCTGACTTCTTTGATGTTTGCTAAATCTGTCTTTCTTTTGCTGAGAGTTTCTTATCCTAACAGAACAGCTCTACAATATGTTTTCTAATCCTTAGCACGCTATACTCGCATTGTTTGGAACATTTAACAACTATTCCAGTTTTGCAAGAAAGAATTAATCACATAATTCAGTAATAATGTTTCTAAAACATGCCGCTAACATATACAGTATTTTACTTCTTAGATCAATTATTTCTAAGGATAAGTTACAGAATATAAATGCATTATGTTCTACTTCTTCAAACCAACTGCTACTTGTTAATATCAAATGCAGAAACAACATTCCATTCCCACACCTATTTGTCTCATGGGACCCTGGGGCCTATTCTAGGATTATTCTGTAAACAAATCTCACATTGCTATGTTACCTGTTTAATGGTGTTGTATAAATTCTGAGCCACAATCCACTGGCTCAAGTATTTATACAGGGCCTAGGCTCCCCAGTGAGTTTTCCTGTGCTTAGCCATGATTATAGCCCATAATAGGGAGGTAGGAACAATTATTTTGTTTTGAACCCTAATCCACCCTCCTTCTCCCATCTGCCCTCCTAAGTCCTCTATCAATTTTTGGTCCTCTCTTGAATATAATGGTTTACCTTCAATTTGAATTTTACCGTCTGGAGGTAAATGGGGTAACTCCCCTCCACCGTGGCAGCGTGAAGCGCAGGCTCCGGCCTGCCAGAGCACTGGATCAACGTGGGCCTGGAGCCGTGCTGGGGGCGGGATCCTGGGGCTGTCGTCACGTCCGAGCTGTCAGTGTCTGTATGCTTTTCTTAAATCCTTCCGTTTCTTATTTAACTTTTGAGTGCGCTTTCTAAGGCTGCGCGGAGCCTCAGGCACTCAAATGGAGGCGTGTTCAGCAGCTGCTGGCTGTGTGAGCACTGTCACTGCGTGTACCGCGGGCTCTGGGTGCTGCCCCTGAGCCGTTCTGCTCTGGGGTGCCTCAGCCTTACCCTGTGGTGATGCTTTTTACAGTCCTCGTGCATGTGTACGTGAATATATTTTGCCTATAGACTAGCCAATATGCCAAATTCTGGTCAGATTACGGGCATGATGTCCTATAGGAATACCTATAGATGTGCCTTGCTATGCAGTTAGAGATTTGTGTCCTTTCTCAGACTGAGGATGGGAAGGGGGAGGCTGAAGGTTGGCATCAGCAGATGTCAGCAGGTTGGCATTGGCAGAGCCCTCTCTCTGCTTGAGTTAGGGCAGATGTCTATGTGCTGCTGCTGCAATCTCCTGCAGTTCTTTCTGGTTTGCTTCTTCATTGCTTTTTGTACAACAAGTTGAGTTGTAAGAATATTCCTTTGTCAGGATAGCTGTATCTGTATGCTCTGTGGGTGTTGACAAAGCAGTGCTCGTTAACAAATGTGTGTTCTCAACCAAGGTGATGGCAGTTATGTTGGTATTGTTACAGTAAATAGTGTAACACTCGTGATCCCTGCTTAAGGGTTTAATGTATTGTCACTACGTCATGTCCTATATAGAAACTTCACTGTAGCTGTTTTTTACAGGTGGCAGTGGATTTCTTGTACTCAGTTTCAGTGTTTACACAGTGTATACTGTTGTGGTTTAAGTGACAGCAACTGAACACCACATAGCCCTTTACTCACTCCTTTAGTCTGAGTGATTCTTACTGTTGATAAGGCAAAGAAGTGATGTCACCTGGATCTTGGGAATTGGTATTATCATCCAAGTTAATTCCATACATAATCTCCAGCACAGCTAGTTCCCTCAAGTACTGGATACCTTTCTCTATGGTGATCCATTTGCTGGGTTACATAGCAGGACTTCCTTGAAGAGATATATTTACCTCATGGCTGACAAGAGTCACTGCCATAGGGTAAAGGCCTGTATCCCTTTTCCAATTGCTTTGTCAATGTCACTTTCCCTGGAAAGAGATTACAACTGCTTGGCCTCGCTGCCTGCCAAGTCCAGGCTGCTGGCCCCACCATCCCAGCACTGGAGCAGCCAGGTGGCAATGTGCTTCCTGGGATGACAGCTGAAATCTTTTAATGTATCTTGAAGCTCACCCAGCATTAGGGGTCAGGTGGTTTCTGTCTCTTTTTCAGTTCATCTCCCTCCTCCCCTTCTTCTAGCTCTTGAACCAGTGATGGCCCTGCTTCGTCATCGTTTTCCATCTGAGTAGGAGCTTTTTTTCTTACTTAATGACCTGACTTTTGTAGCCATTTTTTTTTCTCATAGAATTATTTAGAATCATTAAGGTTAATCATTAAGGACCTGGGGGTGTTGGTTGATGCTCGGGTGAACATGAGCTGACAGTGTGCCCAGGTGGCCAAGAGGGCCAACGGCATCCTGGCCTGCATTAGAAATGGTGTGGCCAGCAGGAGCAGGGAGGTAATCATCCCCCTGTACTCAGCACTGGTGAGGCCGCACCTCGAGTACTGTGTTCAGTTTTGGGCCCCTCACTACAGGAAAGACAAGACATTGAGGCCCTGGAGCGTGTCCAGAGAAGGGCAACGAAACTGGTGAGGGGGCTGGAGCACAAGTCTTATGAGGAGCGGCTGAGGGAGCTGGGATTGTTTAGTCTGGAGAAGAGGAGGCTCAGGGGAGACCTCATTGCACTCTACAACTTCCTGAAGGGAGGTTGTGGTGAGGAGGGGTTTGGCCTCTTCTCCCAGGCAACAAACAGGACCCGGGGAAATGGCCGCAAGTTGTACCAGGGGAGGTTTAGGTTGGACATGAGGAAAAACTTTTTCTCTCAGAGAGTGGTCAGGCACTGGAATGGCCTGCCGAGGGAGGTGGTGGAGTCACCGTCCCTGGCAGTGTTCAAGAGGCGTCTGGATGAGGAGCTGCGAGATATGGTTTAGTAGCTTGTGGTAGCAGTGGTAGTGTGAAGACGGTTGGACTAGATGATCTTATAGGTTGTTTCCAACCTTGTGATTCTATGATTCTATGATTCCCCAGTGGTCCTAGGGTTCGGGATCCAGCAGCGATTTCATAACCCAGGTAGGTTACTTGTGGCCATGCCACCTGGGCTTTCTGTGGAAAAACTCGATGGCCATTAAGCCCGAGAAAGTTTAGTAAACTAATTGTCCGTGCTATGCATACCTCTTGTTTCAGTAGCTATCAGAAGGTCATCCACGTACTGTAACAGGGTTCCTTGCCCCGGGGGCTTGTACCCATTGCTCCAGGTCTCTGGCAAGTTGGTTCCCGAAAAGAGTGGGACTATTTTTGAATCCTTGGAGAAGCACTGTCCATGTAAGTTGTGTTCTTCTTCCTGAATCAGGATTCTCCCATTCAAAGGGAAACATTAGCTGACTTTCCAGACTCAATGGTATACAAAAGAAGGCATCTTTTAGGTCCAGAATGGTAAACCATGCCAATTCTCCTAATTTTGTAAGCAGTGTATATGGGTATGCTACCAATGGGTATAAATCCTCCATTATTCTATTGATAGCCCTTAAATCTTGTACTATCCGGTAGTTCCTGTATGATTTTCTAATCAGGAGGATGGGTGTGTTGTATTTTGACTCATACTCCACTAACAACCTGAATTTCTGAGAACAGTCAATTATTGGCTGGATTCCTTTCCTATCTTCAAATTTGAGGGGGTACTGTTTAATCCAAACCGGCTGAGCTCCCTGCTTTATTCTGAATGCTATTGGTGCTGCATTCTTAGCCCTTCCTTGGGTTTCTACTACCCACACCCTTGATCACCTACTTCGTCTGGGATCCCAGTCCCAGCAGGGGTAGTGATCAATGCTAAACTAAACACCTCTATTAACTGTACTTCTTTTACCTTAAATTCCAATTTTCCTTTAAACTTTCTTTCAGCTTCCAGTTGTTCTAGTAAATCTTGCCCTAGTAAAGGCTTTGATGAATTTGGCATGTATCCCTACCTGTTTACTAAATTGTAAAGGCCTAAGAAAGTAAACCTCCTCACTTTTGCCAGTGGCTTCCCTTACGGTTACAAATTCATCACTTACTGGAGTTAGAGAAGTATATAACACCGAATAAGTTGTTTCAGCATTTACTAAAAATTCCACACGTTGCTGCAATTCCTTCCCTAGCTTAATTTTCTCCACCCTTAACTGTTATTGCATCTGTTACCAAATCCAGTGCCACTTTTTGCACTAACTGCTTTTCTGTTTAATGGGGGCGGAACCCTCCTGGGCCCTTCCAGGCCCCCCCCCTTCAGCTCTTCCTGAGGAGATCTCTGGGTCCTAGAGCCCTGCTCTCAGCTCCTCCCCTACTAGGGCTTCCGTGCTAACACTGGGATATCAAGTTTCCTAGGTCTCTGCAGATGAAGTCTATTTGTTTCCAGTGTCTCATCTCCTGCCTTCACAAAAACAATATTAACTGCAAAATGGTCATCACCTTCCAACCACCATTGATTACAATACTTAATTAAAGTTTTCTTGCTCACAGGGCCCCCAGGCTCTCCAGCAATATCTCAAGTGGAACTTGACTGGGAACAACCTTTCCCCATGGTCCCCCATAGTAATTTTATTGATTCTTTATTGTTCCCCAAAGTCCACACCTTATAGCTAGTATGTTAGTGTGACCAAATACATATTCCTCTTTAAATCCCAGTCCACAACCCCAATCAAAATGTCAGTTTCCTCTATTCCACTGTAATTCCTGGACAGTATTACAGGTCAAGCCTCTGATAACAAATACAGGGTTGCAACCATTTTCGGGGTGAAACAAACATCCAGTTATACTCTATTCCCACATTCACACCACTCACATCTTGGATGCAATATTTAACATTCACACTATATAGCAGCCACTTATAAAGTCTCCATTGCTAAATAATGGAGTCTGCCTACTTCCCCAAGGCATGGGAACACCGAATTCCCTGGGCAAGAGCTATAACCAATGTCCCCCAGCAACAAGAGAACTTGTATTATAAATGGAATTCCACAAACAGTAATTTTATAACAGAAACACTTAACAATCACAAAGATAACGACAATGACAAACACAGTTCTTATTAAAACCAGTTCGGACATTTACTCGTTACATGATCCTACCAGGCCCCTTCCTGGCAGCTAACTGCAAATGCCCCCCACTGGCCAATCACTTTAAACTATGGATCCGATACATCTTTCGTTGTCATGATTTTTCCAAAGTATTACAAAGCTTACACTCCCGAGTGCATTATAGCCTCACTCTCAGGATGCCTCGCAAGATTTTACCTTTGAGGTTTTCAGAATTCTCGAGATACCTCCCCAAGTGGGACCCCCTTCCTAGGGGTGTACTACCACACCGACCGTGATCACGCAACCTATACCTGTGGATCCACTCTCAGGGGGAGCACCCTCACTCCTTCACCCCCACGTAGGACGTCTCTTTACGACTCACGGGTCCCTGTACCTGTAACATACCTGGTCCGCGCCAAGGCTCTTTCTCTGCCCCACAGTGGATGTGTCAGCCTGGAGAGTCTTCTCCGAAATTTTTGGGGTGCGCCTGAAGGGTCCCCTGGGATGACCAGCCCTGTGGTCCAGCAAAGAGTCTCCAGGCTGGCTCACCAAATTGACTTGTGAAATCAAACTCCATAACCACAAAGTAGTTATAAAAGCAGGTACGTTTATCAGCGCTGTGCACGCACACTGGGTGCAAATGGGGTAACTCCCCCCCAACTTTCACACCGTGAGGTAGAGGTTAAGAACTTTTATAGAGACAAGTCATACATTCATACATATGCCACGAGTAGGAGGAATATTACAATTACTCCCAAGAGATTATTATCATATTCTCCACCCCTAGCCCAGCCCCTTTTAGCATGCGTACTGAGTCGTGCTGGTGGTCTTCAGGGCTCGTAGGATGAAGGCCTAATATCTCCTAATGTCTCTATAAAGATGGCCGCTCTCACTTTTCGCCTGTTCCCCTCCTCCTGGAGTTAGATGCGGCAGCACTCTCAGAAGCGTACCGTGCCGCAGCGCATTCTGGGTGCCTCTTCCTGCCGGACGCTGCAGATAGAATCTAGTGCCGCCTGTGTGGCGCTCTCTGTTCCGTCATCCGATGAGGATGGTGGGCGTGAAGGTGATCGTCAACGACACTGACTTTCAGCCCGAGCTGAGCGCGGTCGGGTCTCGTCTGGCCGTGGTGAAATTCACCATGCGGGGGTGAGTGGCACCGTGAAGCGCAGGCTCCGGCCTGCCAGAGCACTGGATCAACGTGGGCCTGGAGCCGTGCTGGGGGCGGGATCCTGGGGCTGTCGTCACGTCCGAGCTGTCAGTGTCTGTATGCTTTTCTTAAATCCTTCCGTTTCTTATTTAACTTTTGAGTGCGCTTTCTAAGGCTGCGCGGAGCCTCAGGCACTCAAATGGAGGCGTGTTCAGCAGCTGCTGGCTGTGTGAGCACTGTCACTGCGTGTACCGCGGGCTCTGGGTGCTGCCCCTGAGCCGTTCTGCTCTGGGGTGCCTCAGCCTTACCCTGTGGTGATGCTTTTTACAGTCCTCGTGCATGTGTACGTGAATATATTTTGCCTATAGACTAGCCAATATGCCAAATTCTGGTCAGATTACGGGCATGATGTCCTATAGGAATACCTATAGATGTGCCTTGCTATGCAGTTAGAGATTTGTGTCCTTTCTCAGACTGAGGATGGGAAGGGGGAGGCTGAAGGTTGGCATCAGCAGATGTCAGCAGGTTGGCATTGGCAGAGCCCTCTCTCTGCTTGAGTTAGGGCAGATGTCTATGTGCTGCTGCTGCAATCTCCTGCAGTTCTTTCTGGTTTGCTTCTTCATTGCTTTTTGTACAACAAGTTGAGTTGTAAGAATATTCCTTTGTCAGGATAGCTGTATCTGTATGCTCTGTGGGTGTTGACAAAGCAGTGCTCGTTAACAAATGTGTGTCTCAACCAAGGTGATGGCAGTTATGTTGGTATTGTTACAGTAAATAGTGTAACACTCGTGATCCCTGCTTAAGGGTTTAATGTATTGTCACTACGTCATGTCCTATATAGAAACTTCACTGTAGCTGTTTTTTACAGGTGGCAGTGGATTTCTTGTACTCAGTTTCAGTGTTTACACAGTGTATACTGTTGTGGTTTAAGTGACAGCAACTGAACACCACATAGCCCTTTACTCACTCCTTTAGTCTGAGTGATTCTTACTGTTGATAAGGCAAAGAAGTGATGTCACCTGGATCTTGGGAATTGGTATTATCATCCAAGTTAATTCCATACATAATCTCCAGCACAGCTAGTTCCCTCAAGTACTGGATACCTTTCTCTATGGTGATCCATTTGCTGGGTTACATAGCAGGACTTCCTTGAAGAGATATATTTACCTCATGGCTGACAAGAGTCACTGCCATAGGGTAAAGGCCTGTATCCCTTTTCCAATTGCTTTGTCAATGTCACTTTCCCTGGAAAGAGATTACAACTGCTTGGCCTCGCTGCCTGCCAAGTCCAGGCTGCTGGCCCCACCATCCCAGCACTGGAGCAGCCAGGTGGCAATGTGCTTCCTGGGATGACAGCTGAAATCTTTTAATGTATCTTGAAGCTCACCCAGCATTAGGGGTCAGGTGGTTTCTGTCTCTTTTTCAGTTCATCTCCCTCCTCCCCTTCTTCTAGCTCTTGAACCAGTGATGGCCCTGCTTCGTCATCGTTTTCCATCTGAGTAGGAGCTTTTTTTCTTACTTAATGACCTGACTTTTGTAGCCATTTTTTTTCTCATAGAATTATTTAGAATCATTAAGGTTAATCATTAAGGACCTGGGGGGGTGTTGGTTGATGCTCGGGGGTGAACATGAGCTGACAGTGTGCCCAGGTGGCCAAGAGGGCCAACGGCATCCTGGCCTGCATTAGAAATGGTGTGGCCAGCAGGAGCAGGGAGGTAATCATCCCCCTGTACTCAGCACTGGTGAGGCCGCACCTCGAGTACTGTGTTCAGTTTTGGGCCCCTCACTACAGGAAAGACAAGACATTGAGGCCCTGGAGCGTGTCCAGAGAAGGGCAACGAAACTGGTGAGGGGGCTGGAGCACAAGTCTTATGAGGAGCGGCTGAGGGAGCTGGGATTGTTTAGTCTGGAGAAGAGGAGGCTCAGGGGAGACCTCATTGCACTCTACAACTTCCTGAAGGGAGGTTGTGGGTGAGGAGGGGTTTGGCCTCTTCTCCCAGGCACACAAACAGGACCGGGGAAATGGCCGCAAGTTGTACCAGGGGAGGTTTAGGTTGGACATGAGGAAAAACTTTTTCTCTCAGAGAGTGTTGTCAGGCACTGGAATGGCCTGCCGAGGGAGGTGGTGGAGTCCACCGTCCCTGGCAGTGTTCAAGAGGCGTCTGGATGAGGAGCTGCGAGATATGGTTTAGTAGCTTGTGGTAGCCAGTGGTAGTGTGAAGACGGTTGGAGACTAGATGATCTTATAGGTTGTTTTGGGTCCTGCTCTTTGGCCATAACAACCCCATGCAGCGTTATAGGCTTGGGGATGAGTGGCTGGATGATTGTGAAGAGGAAAGGGACCTGGGGGTGTTGGTTGTTGTTTGGCTGAACATGAGCCGACAGTGTGCCCAGCTGGCCATGAGGGCCGACGGCATCCTGGCCTGCATTAGAAATAGTGTGGCCAGCAGGAGCAGGGAGGTAATCATTCCCCTGTACTCAGCACTGGTGAGGCTGCACCTCAAGTACTGTGTTCAGTTTTGGGTCCCTCACTACAGGAAAGACATTGAGGCCCTGGAGCATGTCCAGAGAAGGGCAACGGAACTGGTGAGGGGTCTGGATCACAAGTCCTATGGGGAGCGGCTGAGGGAGCTGGGATTGTTTAGTCTGGAGAAGAGGAGGCTCAGGGGAGACCTCATTGCACTCTACAACTTCCTGAAGGGAGGTTGTGGTGAGGAGGGGTTTGGCCTCTTCTCCCAGGCATTGAACAGGGCCCGGGGAAATGGCTGCAAGTTGTATCAGGGGTGGCTTAGGTTAGATGTGAGGAAGAACTTTTTCTCTCAGAGAGTGGTCAGGCACTGGAATGGCCTGTCAAGGGAGGTGGTGGAGTCACCGTCCCTGGCAGTGTTCAAGAGGCGTCTGGATGAGGAGCTACGAGATACGGTTTAGTAGCTTGTGGTAGCAGTGGTAGTGTGAAGACGGTTGGACTAGAAGATCTTATAGGTCGTTTCCAACCTTGTGATTCTATGGTTCTGTGATTCTAATCTGAGAAAAACATCCTTTGGCCCAAGAGAGACTCCATTCAATCCAAGATCGACAACATTCATTTTCACCAAGACACTCTCCAGTCCAAGCAAGACACCCTCTGGTCCAAGTGAGACATTCTCTGATCCGAGAGGGACATCCTCAGTTCTGAGCAGGATGTACTCCAACTGAGTGAGACACCTTCCAGTTCACAAAATTCAGTCTCCTAATTGAACTAAACAACATTCAGGCTCAAGGAGTCATGCTCGAATCTGAACAAAATATGCTCATAATTGAACAAGATAGATTCTGAGCCAAGTTGAAGTGTAAGAGCATCAAAACTGACCAAACTGATTAACCGCAGGAGGCACCAGAACCTATGTCAGTTGCCCCTGTAAGAGGGTGGAAAATGAAACTAATCTCGACTCACTTAGAGCAGAAGAAGAAAGTAGAGGAAGCAGACACTGTAAGAGAAAAGAAAAAAAGAGGTCCAGAGGAGCAGCTCCAAGATCCAGGAGAGGTGCCACTGAGTCCAGGGGTGGGGCCCTTGAAGATTCCAGTCACCAACACCCAGGTGGGTAACAAGAAGTCCATCATTACCATTATTGATCGATCTCTGAAAATGAATGAAATTCAAGGTCTGAGAAAAAACTTTTCATGCTACCCAAATGAGCTTATTGTCACCTGGTTACTTTGATGTTTGGACAGTGGGGCCAACAGTGTGTGGCTAGATAGTAGAGAATGTCACCAACTGGGTAGCATTGCCAGGGACTCTGCCATTGACAGAGGTATTAGGTAGGACATGCCAGAATGAGGCCTTCACCCTCTGGAAGCAGATGCTGTTAGCCATTAAACAAAAATAGCCCTTCAAAGACAATCTGATGTCTGAGAAAAAGAAATAGACTGACACGGAAAAAGGCATCTCTTATTTGAGAGAATATGCTGTGGTGGAAATGTTACGTAATCCCACCTTTGTTCCTGACAATCCAGACCAAGATAATGACCCTGTGAGAGTCAGGCATATGACAAATATATGGTGTATATTCACAAAGCCTGCACCAGAAAGGTACACCAGTACATTTGCAGCAGTGTATGACAGGGGAAAGAAGATCCCCCCCTGTATAAATGAACTGATTAATAAACTTCAAGACATTGGGTTACATTTAAGCCCTCTACGAGCTTGTGTTTCAGCCACTGCAAAAGTGACTGAAAAACTGTACAGAATGGAGAGCAATCAAGAAGACGTAATAGACAAACAGTCTACCATGCTTTATGCTGATGGAACGAATGAATCTGTGATGGTATCAGATACGTCCAATGGGGACTAGGGTTCCCAAAACAGCCTCTTGGAGGGGCTGATCAAATTAGTTTCCTCCCAATCTGCGTAATCCAGTGTCTTAGCTGTCAAAAGAAGATGTCCCCCTGCTCAAGCAAGTGACAACAGTAAGACTATGGTACGTATTTCCTTATGGCATTACCTACGTGACCATGGAGAAGATAGGAAGAACCTACTCCTGCACTTCAAGCACGGGTAAAGGAATTGCAAGGCAGATGAACCACCGAAGTGAACTTCTTCAAAAAGGTGATTGCTCCACTTGCTGCAGGACATGGCAACAGCTGTAAGAATGACAGAAGTAACAAATAGAGGGGGCCTGCCCCCAGTCGGGGGGGGAAGAGATTATAGAGTGTGTTGTATTGTGTGGATTTGGTGACCTGGCACATCAGAACCACAGAAATAATATAAGACCCTGGTGGACACTGTTGCGCAGTGCACTCTAATGCCCTCGAGTCATGAAGGGACAATCAATTCATATTTCTGGAGTGACTGGGGGCTCTCAAGAATTGATTGTGTTGGTGGCTGAGATAAGCCTCACTGGTAAAGACTGGCAAAAGCACCCTATTGTGACTGGCCCGGGGGCTCTGTGTATACTTGATATCCATTATCTCAACGGGGGATACTTTAAGGATCCCAAAGGGTATTGATGGGCCTTTGGAATATCTGCTGTAGACACAGAAGGTGTTAAGCAGCTGTTTTGCCTGGCCTATCAGAAGATCCGTCTGTTGTGGGGTTGGGTTGCTATGAGTAAAAGAGCAACAGGTACTGATTGCTACAAAAGCAGTGCACAGATGACAGTACCACACCAACAGGGATTCCATTTTCTCCAGTCGTAAGTTGATTCGTCAGCTAGGGAGTCAGGGAGTGATCAGCAAAACTCACTTGCCTTTTAACAGCCCCATATGGCCAGTGCATAAAGCCAGTGGAGAATGGAGGCTGACGGTGGACTACCGTGGCCTGAATGAAGTCACACCCCCGCTGAGTGCTGCTGTGCCAGACATGTTAGAACGCCAATATGAACTGGAGTCAAAAGCAGCCAAATGGTATGCCACCACTGACATTGCTAATGCCTTTTTCTGCATTCATTTGGCCACAGAATGTAGGCCACAGTGTGCTTTCACCTGAAAAGGAGATCTTAGCTGCATATGAGGGGTTTGGGGCTGCTTCTGAAGTAGTCGGTACTGAAACACAGATCCTTTGAGTACTTTGACTGCCAGTGTTGAACTGGATGTTCAAAGGAAACATTCCTTCCGCCCATCATGCTTCTGATGGCACCTGAAGTAAGTGGATTGTGCTGATTACACGAGTTTGAATGGGGAACCTCAATCATCCAGGAATCTTAGAGGTGATTATTGGCCTGAAGGTAAAAAGTTTGGAACATCACCAGCAGAAGTAGTATCACAAGCTAAAGAGGCCCCACCATACAATGAATTACCAGAAAATGAAAAAAAATTTGCCCTGTTCACGGCCAGATCATGTCATATTGTGGGGAAGTGTCAATGGTTTACGGGCTGGTTCGGCCCAGTTCTGTGACTAGCAGGGTGGAGGGACTTAACAAAATCCACGCCTCTGGAAAAAGGGAACAGGGGACCCCAAAATAATTAAAAACAGCAGCAACGATCTGAAGAGAAACAAACTAATTTACTAAATATAGTATCGGAATGCAAGATAACACACTATAATACAATATAATTAAATTTGAAGCTAATAAATCAAATATAATGAGAGAGAATATCCGAAAGGTGGATAGGCCTCACTGTAACGCTGAAGTGAGATGCGCAGTCCAGTTGAGCAGCAGGGAGACGGGAGGAGAGCCGATGAAGAAGAGCGGATGAAGAAGGGCATATCAGGTGACCTTGCCAAGAGTTATATCTCCTCTGTGTGACCGCAAAGTCCCCTGGGGAATGTAGTTCTTCTCTTCCAGGCAGGTACCCAGAACTTGAGCATTAACAGTTAAACTCCCAGTGCCCCATATGATGTTATGATGTGGAATACCGAAAACCAAAAATCACAAAACCATGACAGGAAGCATCGCAGATGAAAAGCTGCTTTTTGGAGCCCCACATGACAAGTTGCAGAGGCCACGGAAGGAAAAGGAGAATCAAGCCAATTTGCAGAGGTAAAAGCTGACCAACTGGCCTTTGATGTTGCTGAACAGGCAAAATGGCCAATGCTTTATCTTTACACTGACTCATAGATGGTGGCAAATGCTCTATGGGGGTGGTTTCAGCAGTGGGAACAAAACAACTGGCAAAGAAGGGGTAAACCTACTTGGGCTGCTGAACTGTGGGCAGACATTGCTGCCCGAATAAAGGATATGGTTGTAAAGGTGCGCCATGTAGATGCTCATGTGCCCAAGAGTTGGGCTACTGAAGAACAACAAAATAACCATCAGGTAGATGCAGTTGCCAGAATTAAGGTGGCTGAAATAGACTTGGACTGGCAGAACAAGGGTGAATTATTTCTAGCTCGATGGGCCCATGAGACCTCGGGACATCAAGGAAGAGATGCAACATACAAATGGGCTAGAGACCAAGGAGTGGACTTGACTATGGATGCTGTTGCACAGGTTATTCATGGCTGTGACACATGCACCACAATTAAACAAGCCAAGAGGATGAAACCTGTTAGGGGGAAGGGAGATGGCAAAAGTATAAATATGGGGAGGCATGGCAGGTTGATTATATCACCTTGCCTTGATCTCGCAGTGGTGAATGTTATGTGCTTACCATGGTGGAGGCAATCACTGGGTGGCTTGAATTGTGCTGTGCCCCATGCTACCACCTGAAACACCACATTAGGTCTCGAGAAACAAGTCCTGTGGTGGCATGGCACTCCAGGAAGAGTTGAGTCAGATAATGGGACTCATTTCAAAAATTCTCTTGTAAATACTTGGGCCAAAGATCATGGCATTGAGTGGGTTTATCATATCCATGTATCTTATTTATCATTCACCAGCTTCTAGTAAAATTTAGCGATACCATGGGTTGTTAAAAAAACCATGTTGAAAGCAATGGGTGGCAGAACATATAAGCATTGGGGGAAGCATTTGGCAAAAGCCCCCTGGTTGGTCAACTCTCGAGGATCTATCAATTGTGATGGTCCTTCCAGCTCCCTACGTACTGTAGAGGAAGATAAAGTCCCTGTAGTTCATGTAAAGTACATGTTGGAAAGAGCGGTTTGGTTTTTTACCGCTTCTGGGAAGGGCAAACCTCTTTGTGGAACTGCTTTTGCTCAGGGACCTGGGTCTGCTTGGTGAGTGATGCAGAAACATGGGGATGTTCAATTTGTACCACAAGGGAATTTGATGTTGGGGAGTGCCCTCAGTAATTTCATGTGTGTGTTTAATGTTTGGTATTTATGTTTTGTGTATATATTAAGCATGATGTAGTGCTGTGGAATAAGGGGTAGAATGCCATGGTTTTATGATTATTGATTATTAGTATTCTACATCATAACATCATGTAGTGCACTGGGGGTTAAAGAGTTAATGCTCCTCTTCCAGACACCTGTCTGAAAGAGAAGAATTACATACCCTAGAGGGTATGTGATATACCTCATAGTATACCCCAGAGAGGGGATATAAGCTTTCGTTGATCACCTGCCCTCCCCTTTTTCAGCTCTCTTCCCTGCTGCTCATCCTGACCGCATGCATTGCCTCAGCATTAGTGTAAGGCCTTTCAGTTTGTGTACATTCTTTCTCTCATTGTATTTGATTTATTAGTTTCAATTCTAATTATATTGTATTATAGTGTGTGACTTGCGTTCCAATACCGTCTTTACTAAATTAGTTTGTTTCTCTTCATATCGTTGCCGCTGTTTTTAATTATTTTGGGGTCCCCTGTTTCCCATTTCCGGAGGTGCAGATTTGCAAATCCTTCTACCCTGCTAGTCACGGAACTGGGCCGAACCAGCCTGTAAACCGTTGACACAAATCAACTTATGAATGGGGAACAAGGAATCCCTGTTAGTGCGGTACTACTGTCTGTGCACCATTTTTTAGCAATTGATACCTGTTGCTCTTTTACTTGTAGCAGCCCCACGACAGATGTATCTTCTGACAGGCCAGGCAAAACAGACAGCTGCTTAATGTTGTCTGTATCTACAGCAGCTATTCCAAAAGCCCATTGATACCCCTTGGAATCCTTGAAGTGCCCCCTTCTCAGATAATCTATACCAAGTGTGCATGGAGCTCCCTGGCCAGTCACAATAGGATGTTTTTGCCAGTCTTTACCAGTGTGGCTTATTTCAGCCTCCAACACAGTCAATTCTTGAGAGCCCCCAGTCACTTCAGAAATATGAATTAATTCAGTCCCTTTATAACTCAAGGGCATTAGAGTGCAGTGTGCACTGGTGTCCACCAGTGCCTTGTATTCTTGTGGTTCTGATGTGCCAGGCCATCGAATCCACACAGTCCGCTACACTCTATTATCCCTTTCCCCCCCCGACTGAGGGCAGGGCCCTTCTATTGGTTACCTGCAGTAACAGGAGCAATTTCAGTGGTGTTTGATCTGTTGTGTAATTCTCTTACTCGTGCTTGTAGTGCAGGAGTGGGTTTTTTATGCCACTTCTTGATGTCCTCCCCATGCTCACATAAGCAGCTCCACAAGGCAGCACACGACATAGATTTACTGCCGTCTTTTGCTCGAGCAGGGAGGCATTTGCCTTTGATAGTTGAGATTTTAATCAGTTTGATCAGATCCTTCAGCAGACTCTTTTGATCATCCTGATCTTCATCAGCTGTTTCTGATACTGCCATTGGTTCATCACAATTAATCAGTAGGGACAATTCCTCCAGCATACCATCCTGTTTCTTCTCCGCTCTATCTTGTCTTTCTGTTACTTGGGAGATGTCTGATATGGAAGCATGGGATGGAGGTAATTTTTGTTCAAAGTTTTGAAGTGTAATAATCAGTTCAAAAACTGGGGATCTTCTGTGTTGGTCTTTGTATTGAACGTTACTGCTAGTGTACTGGCATACCTTTCTGGTACTCTTCTTGTGAACTTCCGCCGTGTGTCGGGTATACTCCTAACTCACAGGATCATGGTCCTGGCATGGATCGTTAGGAACAAGCATGGGATCATACAACATCTCCACCACACCTGTTTCTCTCAAATACTGGATACCTTTTTCAACCATATTCCACTTTTTCAACTCAGGCTCCAAATCGTCTTTGAAGGGATATCTTTCCTTTGCAGCTAACAGCACTAGTTCCTAGAGGGTGGTGACTGTTCAGACATCTACTAATCCCTCTGTCAATAGCTGAATCTCAGGCAATGCTTCCTAGTTGGTGAATTTCATTACCATCTAGAAGCACACTACTGGCCCTGTTGTCCCAACACCGAAGCAACCAGGTGACAATAGTTCTGTTCAAGTGCTGTATAAACTCCTTTCTTAAGCCTTGGATGTCAGTCATCTTCAGGGGTTGACAAGCAGTGGTAACAGTGACTTCCTCCTCCTCACTCTCCTCTCCATGTCTCTTAGTTTTCTCAGTTGCTTTTCTCGGTGATGGTGGTTTTGAGGAGGGCCCCTCAGCTGGATCTTCCTCTACTTCCTCCGCTGCTTCTTCTTTCTGTTCTAGACATGAGGACACCTGTTTCCATTTCTGCCCCTCCACAGGGGCAACTGACATTGATACTGGTGCTTCCCATGATTAATCAGATTTGACTTGGAGGATTCCCCCTTTGGTTCAGATCTCAGTTTGGAAACTCTCTCTCTCCAGAATAGTGTTATATAGAGCTTGGTAAGCACAAGCCAAGCCCCAAATAAGCCATTCCTTCTCAGATCTTCCTAAGCTGCACCATCCCTGACTCAAATACCTGCTGAGTTTCTCAGGATCCTGCAGGTGTTCAAGAGTGAAATCCCATGACACCGGGGGTCCCCATGCTTCTAAGATATTTCCTAAACCTCTCTGTATTCCCTGCCACTCAGCATTCTCTGGTTTTGGGAAAAGCATCCTCCATCTAGTGCAAATTATCATGGTGAGGAATACATTCAGAGAGATTGATAACATGGTCCCTGAGTCAGCATTCCAAACGTGCATAAGGAACTGAGAAGAGAACCTGGAAACCAGTCTATAAACATCATATCATCTGTTAAATTAGCCACTCCCTCTGGGGTGTATAGGTACCAGGCAGGTATCTCTATCAGTGCCTTTAATTGGTTATACGTATGTGCAACTCCAAAACTGAACATGATGAACTTAATAAGAAACCAGTATGTTCCAAGAAACATAATGGTCTTTAATCCTCTATACAGTGCTCATAAAATGAAGTAGAGATTCATAGCTGGCAGTTGCTAGGAGTGGAAGATGGGGGGAAAAAAAAACAAACCTTGATACCATGTCTGGAGTCTTGCAGACCACCTGGCCTATAATTTAATCTATGCAGGTCACAGCTAGCTACAGCACTCTGTAACTGCCTGACTCTAAAAAAAAAATTCAGATTCAGTTCAGTTTGCCCACATTCTCCACCAATAGTTGTCATGGAGTTATGTCTAGATCTGTGTCTGTGACAGGGGGCAGCAGGTCTGGAAGGAGAAAAAAAACAGAGAGGGAAGAAAAAAAATGTTAATGGTTTATGGGCCAGCCCGGCCCCATGACTAGTGAGGTAGGGAACTCATGGCTGTGGGAGAGGGGTTGGGAGATAGTAGATGGGTCTAAAAAAACCAAAGCAGCGGCAATGATCTGAGGAGGAATGTTCATTTACTATGATCTCATAATGCAAGGCAATACAATACAACACAATTCAATTGGAATTGAGACCAACAAGTCAAACAAAATGAGAGAGAGAATGCCCAAAACCAAGGCCTTAACTCTGTAGACTGCAGAGGAACCATGTGCTTCTCCGCCACATACTGGGAGAGCCAGCGAGCGAGAAGGACTGGTGTCCTGCCAGGAGCTCCACCTTTTCTCCTCTGGGGAATGCCGCTTCTCCCCTCCAAGAACCAAAATGCCCAAAAAAGGCAGTCCACGGAACCAGAACATTAGCTCTTTAACTCCCACTGCTTTGCATGATGTTATGATGTGGAATACCAACAACAAAAATCACAAAGCCATGACACGTCATAACATTATGTAAAGAATTTGGTGTTAAATGGTTAATGCTCCAGTTCCATGGACTGCTGATTTTCCAGGTACCTGGTTCTCAGAAGAGAACTATGTACCCCAGAGAACTTTGCGTTTCCGTTTTCCATTCAGAGAGAAAGATAAAACTGCTCACAAGTCACAAGACTGCTCTCTTTTTTTGCTGCTCATCTTGGAAGTGCATGCTCCCTGACTGTCTCACCTTCAGCTTTAGAGTAAGGCCTTTGGTTTTAGACACTTTCTCATTTTATTTGATTTATTAGCCTAAATTCCAATTATATTGTATTACATTGTGTTATTTTGCATTCGGATATCATGTTTAGTAAATTAAGTTTTCTCCTTAGATTGTTGCCGCTGTTCTGTTTTTAGGCCCATCTCCTACCTCTTTACCCTTTCCTTGGGATGTGGGTCCAATGGGTCTCCCTGCCCCGTTAGTCACAGAACCGGGCTGAATCAGCCCATCAACCATTTACACCCTTCCCCCCCTCTTTTTTGGGTCAGTGGACCCATGGGTCTGCTGTCCCCCTATCATGGACACAGATAGATCTAGAAGTAACTCCATGACCGATTATTAGATTATATTCTTAGGATATTGGAGGACATTTATACCTCACCTCACACAGATCCTGAGGCTCCTGTATAAACTAAGAAAGGCCAGTTGTGGGATTGGGGATGAATAAGAAGCTTTTCAACAGGCAAAGATAGCTGTTAAACAAGCACAGGTGCTCAGTGTACTTGATCCCACCCTCCCTGCTGAACTAGATGTACATGTGACCCAGGAAGGGTTTGGTTGGGGATTGTGGCAGTACCAGGGTTCTGTTTGCACCCCAATTGGGTTTTGGTCTCAGGCATGGCACAGAGCAGAAGAGAGATACAGTATGATTGAAAAGCAATTGTTGGCTACCTATTCTGCATTGCGGATGGTACAGCCAATAACATAGACAGCAGAGGTAGTAGTAAAAGCAACGCTACTTATTCAGGGATGGGTGAAAGACCTGGCCCATATTCCTAAGACAGGGGTGGCCCAAACTCAAATGGTGGCACACTGGGTTGCCAATCTGGGACACCACAACTGTTTGTCCCCTTTGCTGCTGAAGGAAGAATTACAGAAAATACCAGGCCCAGTGATGTATCACAGTGATGCACCTGAAGACACTGTTGTTGCTCCACCAGAGAAGAGTCCCGTGCAAGAGGGAAAATGTTGTATTCTAGAAGATGCCTGATACACAGATGGGTCCAGCAAGGGGAATCCAAGTAAATGGCATGCGGTTGCATACAATCCCTCAATCGAGACTGTCTGGTTTGAAGAAGGGGATGGACAAAGTAGCCAGTGGGCTGAGTTACGGGCCGTGTGGATGATTATAACCCAAGAGCCAGGTGACAGTGTGTTGAATATCTGCACGGATAGCTGGGCAGTCTACTGAGAGCTCACACTTTGGGTCATGCAGTGGGCCGATCAGGTCAGAACTATCCATGCCCAGCCAACCTGGGGCAGAGGCATGTGGATTGATATATGGAACGTGGTTAAGCATAGAACAGAATGCACTGTTGACGTAGTCTGCCTAGACTTCAACAAAGCCTTCAACACCGTCTCCCACAGTATTCTCCTGGAGAAGTTGTCAGCCCATGGCTTGGACAGATGCACTCTTTGCGGGGTAAAGAACTGGTGGGATGGCCAGGCCCAGAGAGTGGTGGTGAATGGAGTTACATCCAGCTGACAACCGGTCATGAGTGATGTTCCCCAGGGGTTGGTAATGGAGCCTTGATCTGTGTTGATACAGTAAGTGGACTAATGCAGGCCTACCCAGTGCCCTGCATCTTTTACAGACCAATTGGGCTTCCCCACTTAGGATCCATATTAAAGGAAATGATGCATTTCTAAAACCCCAACTGTCAATATCAGGCTGAAGGGTGTGGTATAAAAGGTCGAGACATGCCCCTGTCCAAGCAGAAATTTTAACCCAGGACAGAAATACGGCATGTATTTTACCGTAGTGGGCAGATTTGCCTCTTTTAGTACAGATTAAACATTTATTTTACTTCCCTATGAGATCTTCAGCCCACAAGACCACCGTCAGGAGCAGCATCACCAAGCTCTGATGTGCTCTAGTTTCACTGAAGAATCATCATTGCATCCTGTCCTTCAGTGACACCCAGTGATGGTCTTTCTGACTGAACGCTTTAGAGTGGACCCTGCAGCAGCCACAAGACCTACACATACAGATGGCTGAATTTGCAGACTTTTTGCATCGCAATGGGAATTACTGATTATATATATTGTAATTGAAATGCACTGGCTCATCTCCAATGTGCCCAATCACTGTTCATGCCTTGAAAGGGTGGAGTGTAGGGAAACTGTTATGTCATGGCCTGGTGAAGGGGTAGGGATGGCCCAGGAAGCACAGGTGCAAACAACTTACCTGTTCTTCTATGTGACCGGAAGGGGTGGACCCTGGATGCATACGCACACACACACACACACCCCCCCACCCCCACCCTACCCCCGGGTCATTTAAGGGTGTCATGGTTTTATGATTTTTGGTTATCGGTATTCCTCATCATAACATCATGTAGTTGTCAACGGTTTACAGGCTGGTTCGGCCCGGTTCCGTGACTAGCGGGGCGGAGGGATCCGCAGATCCGCGCCTCTGGAAAAAGGGAACAGGGGACCCCAAAATAATTAAAAACAGCGGCAACAATCTGAGGAGAAACAAACTAATTTACTAAATATATTATCGGAATGCAAGATAACACACTATAATACAATATAATTAAATTTGAAGCTAATAAATCAAATATAATGAGAGAGAGAATATCCGAAAGGTGGACAGGCCTCACCACAACGCTGAGGTGAGATGCGCAGTCCAGTTGAGCAGCAGGGAGAAAAAGGGAAGAGAGCCGACGAAGAGCAGGCAAAGAAGAAGAGCGCATCAGGTGACCTTGCCAGGAGTTATATCTCGAGACTCTCTGTGACCGCAAAGTCCCCTGGGGAATGTAGTTGTTCTTCTCTTCCAGGCAGGTACCCAGAACTTGAGCATTAACAGTTAAACTCCCAGTGCCCCACATGATGTTATTATGTGGAATACCGAAAACCAAAAATCACAAAACCATGACAGTAGTGCACTAGGAATTACAGAGTTAATGCTCCAGTTCCAGGCACCTGTCCGGAAGAGAAGAAGGTCTACATATCCCAGATGACTTTGTGTTCAGAGAAGAGATATAACCCCTGGCAAGGTCATGTGACCTTCCCTTTTTCGGCTCTCCTTCCTGCTGCTCGACCCGACTGCACATCTCGCCTCAGCATTAGTGTAAGGCCTTCAGTTTTTGGATACTCTCTCATTATATTTGATTTGTTAGCTGCAATTCTAATTATATTGTATTATAGTGTGATATCTTGCATTCTGATACCATATTTAGTAAATTTGTTTGTTTCTCCTCTGATCGTTGCTGCTGTTTTTAATTATTTGTGGTCCCCTGTTTCCCCTTTTCCAGAGGCGCGGATTCACGAATCCCTCTGCCCCACTAGTCACAGAACTGGGCCAAACCAGCCCGTAAACCGTGGACAAAGGGCTAGCTTCTGAAGGGAGAAAGCTTCTTGGACAATGGCTACTTCCTGAGGAGGACTGTTCTACTGTTAGCGTAAAGCAGTCGATCAAGAAACTCTCTAAGACTGGAATGTTAGAAAGTAGGCATTCTTTAATATCAGTGCTGGATGTGTGGGGGATACTCTCCTCCTATCACGCGTACCTTGCACAGAAAGGTCTTCAGTTTATATACATTCAGAGATCTTCCCGGAGGTACATACATATTCCATACAAAGTCTCGTGGAACCTCCCTTATCTATACAATACGAAGTCACAGACCCTTCCAATTATCTAAACAAACTATGAGGTTGTCCATGAAGGGACTTAACAAGCTGAAACTTATGTCAGTCCCCCCTTTTCTTTTTGAGGGTTGCAGCTAACATGCTTTAATCCTCACCGTATCAATTTATTATATCTCCAACAATGGTCAGAACAACAATTGCAGCACTGTATCATTATACATGCAATTATACATACAGCAATAATCAAAAACAGTTTCTCCAAGCAAGACCAATGAGGTAACCATGAGGTCAGCTTATCCCAGACCTCCTCTATACTCCATAAGGTGTCATCGAGGGATATTTGATGATATAGCTTTAGTTGTTGTATTTTCTCTGTATCTTCTTCTATTCTGCCTGATTCATCTACATAATGACAGCATGAAGTATTAATAACTGCACATATACCACCCTTGCTAGCCTGTAACAAATCCAGAGCCATCCAGTTTTCTACGGTACTTGTCAGATTGTCCCAATTTCTCTTTGCAGTCTTACTATGCGTCTATAGTGGCATTAGAGAGTATCTCTAAGGATGTGGACAGGTTAACTACTCCTTTTTCCAGTTCACTGACTCCCAGCATAGGGAAGAACCAGCGAACAAAAGAATGGAAGCGAGTCAGCTTCTCAATTAATGGATTGCTGCTCTGAAAAGTCTGATACTTTGTGTCTAGGTAAATATACCCCAGTCATTGCACTGTTGTCCTGAATTTGCATTGCAGGGAATATCTCCCCTAGTGCACAAGATAACTCACCCTGATCAAGGGGCATTAGTACACTAGCAAACATACCTTCATTTCCTTCACATAACCAAAATTTCCCTTAAGGGGCCCTAAAACCAGATACTGGTTGATTCCTATAACGGAGCATACAATCAGGCCAACAGAACCAAAGATATCTATAAGTGCCCCCTTCTCACATTTTTGGTGTCTTGTTTGGTTAGGTCCTGTGTAAAACTGCAAAATGAAGGTATAGAATGATTCAATTTGCATCAAGAGAAGTGTGACCAGCAGGTCAAGGGAGGTGATTCTGCCCCTCTACTCTGCTCTCGTGAGACTCCACCTGGAGTATTGTGTGCAGTTCTGGAGCCCCCAACACAAGAAGGACATGGAGTTGTTGGAGCAGGTCCAGAGGAGGGCCACAAAGTTGATCAGAGGGCTGGAGCACCTCCCCTATGAGGACAGGCTGAGAGAGCCGAGGTTCTTCAGCCTGGAGAAGAGAAAGCTCCGAGGAGACCTTATAGTGGCCTTCCAGTACCTGAAGGGGGCCTACAGGAAAGCTGGGGTGGGACTTTTTATAAGAGCCAAAGAGGAACCTACCTGGAAGAAGGTAGATTCAGACTGGATATTAGGAAGAAATTCTTTACTGTGAGGATAGTGAGACACTGGAACAGGTTGCCCAGTGAGGTTGTGAACGCCCCCTCCCCAGAAGCATTCAAGGCCAGGCTGGATGGGGCTTTGAGCAACCTGGTCTATAGGGAGGTATCCCTGCCTATTGCAGGGGGATTGGAAATAGATGATCTTAAAGGTCCCTTCTAACCCAAACCATTCTGTGATTCTATGATTCTATAATTTTGTCCTCCATGTGAATCCACCTGGTAAATTTACCCCAAGACATGCACTGTTTGGTTCTCTCCCCATAAGACCATAAGCAATGGAAATTGCTGTGCATTTTTAGTGCTGGATCTGTTTTTGTATGCCAGACTGCTGTTGTTGCCAATTCAACTTATTTCTGTCTGGTTTAACAATATTCCTGCTAGTGGATACCCTCTCTGCATGCTCCTTGGTAATTCAGTACATATCCAGCAGAGGAATTAGTTACAGTACCTCATTTCCCTACTATTTGTAAATGTACATTACTTTTCCATTTTTCACAGCCTACAAGGCAAATTCCTACCAACAGAATTGCTTTATACATTATGCCCGCTTAATTATCTTAACTTTCAATGGCGAGGTAGTCTGTTCAGTCTTCCACATGGAAGGTGCCTTCTTAATCTGAGAAAAAATGAATCCAGAGTCCTTTTCCTTCTAGTTTCACTGCAGTGTAGGTGATCAGTAGAACTTGGAAGGGTCCTTTCCACTTCTCCTGCAGTGGTTCAGTTGTCCAGGATTTGACATACACCCAGTCTCCCAATTGGAATGGATGTGCTGGGAAATAAAGTCTCAGAGATTTATTTAGGATTACGTATTTATTTATTTCCTGCAAGACTTTCCTGAGAGCAATTAAATAGTTTCTTGTATCATTTTCCCCCCTGTATCTGTATCTCTCCTGGTAATCCAGGAGTCTGATATTGGTCATCAGTACACCAATTCATATGGACTGAGGTGCTGTCTACCTCACGGTTGGACTCTAATTCTCAACAAGGCTAAAGGTAAAGCCTGAGTCCAATCCATAGAGGTGTCTTGACATATTTTGCTTAGCTGTGCTTTAAGCGTTTGTGTTGGGGACCTAAAGGCCCCTGACTGAAGAATGATCTTGGGATGGAACAAAGCATTCTGACAGTTTTAAGGGAAGTGATATTTGCAGCTGTAACCACAAAAAGCTTGTTTTGTAGAGAGAGTTGACCTTGGTAGTTTATCTTGGTTTTGCAAGGACTTGTTTTGCAAGCAGGTGTTCCACTTGGGCTCTGTATCATGCGTTGGCCACACAGGTATGGCGTGCAAGTGGAAAAAACCGTGCAGACCCTGGGGAGAATAAAAGCAGGAGAGAGACTGTGGTGGGGGAGAGAGGAAAAGTGCACTTTGAAGCAGGGGTGCCCTGCTGACACTCCCTATCAAATTCACCACTGGCATGTTCCTTTTCTCTCTTTTTGGTGGTTCACCATCTCTCAAGGGTCGGTAAGTAATAGTGTGCTTGCTTAGGTAGTTTCTGCTTGCTGCTTACGTCCATCTAAAATGGATGCCTGCATGTGTGTGTGAGTGTGCATATGCTGACTAAAACTCATAACCCTCTGCTGCTCTGAATGCCTCTGCTCCTGAGACATCCTGTCTCTCGGATCCAAACGTACCCTGAAACAGCACTTGATTCATCCTTTCCACTTTCCCACTAGACTGGGGCCTATAAGGGGTATGCAGTTTCCATGTAATGTTCAGCAACTCACTGATTTCAAAAACTACTTTAGCTACAAAATACCAACCTCTATCAGATGACATTCCTATAGGTATTCTAAATCTTGGAATGATTTCTTTCAGTAACATTTTCACCACTAACCTGGCTTTATTGATACGACACAGAAAGCCTTCAGGCCAATCAGTAAATGTATCCACTAGGACTAACAGATATTTCAGTCCTCTTGCCCTAGGTAATTCAGTAAAATCAATCTGCCAGTATTCTCCAGGTGCCTGTCCCTCTGCTGTTTTCCCGAATTGAATTCTATTCTGTGTTTTCGGGTTATTTTTACAACATATTTCACACCTTTCAGTAACTGACCTAACCACCTCTGTCATATTTCAACTAATAACCGACTTCTGTAAATGTTTCAGCAAATTTTCTGTTCCCCAGTGTACAGCATTGTTCTCTTCCCTCACTAGGCTACTCATGAGAGAGTATGGTACTACCACTAGGCCAGAAGGATTAACTGCCCATCCATCTCTCTGCTTTTCTGCTTTTAGCATTGTTATCAAATTTAAATCATGTTTATCATAGAGAGGTTTCCCTTGTAAATGAATCCTTCTCTCTGGTATTATAGCTAGCACTTCAGATTCTATGACTTTTTCTGCAGCCCTTTTTGCTGCAGTCAGCCAGTTTATTCCCTTGCTCTTGAGTGGTTTGTCCCGATTGATGAGCTTTGCAACAAAGCATAGAATCATAGAATCATAGAATGGCCTGGGTTGAAAAGGACCTCAAAGATCATCTAGTTTCAACCTCCTTTCCATGGGCAGGGTCGCCAACCACTAGACCAGGTTGCCCAGAGCTACATTCAGCCTTGCCTTGAATGCCTCCAGGGATGGGGCATCCACAACCTCCTTGGGCAACCTGTTCCAGTGCATCACCACCCTCTGAGTGAAAAACTTCCTCTGAATATCTAACCTAAATTTCCCCTGTCTTTGTTTAAAACTGTCACGGTTTTGTAATTTTGCTATTGGTATTCCACATCATGACATCATGTGGAGCACAGATAATTAATGAGTTAATGCCCCAGTTCTGTGGACTGACAACTATCCAGATACCTGATTCTCAAAAGAGAAGAACTTCATGTCCTAGGGGACCTCACGGTCAGAGAGGACGATACATCACGGAAGTCATGGGATTTCACTCTTGGACGGGAGCTTCCATCTCTCTCTCACTCACTGCCTGGCAAAGGGTGTGGGTGTGCTTTCAAGCCGTGTGCCTTCAGTTCAGGTTTTCTCACGGGCACAGACTGATCTAGATAGCTCAGTGACAAAAATCATTCCCCCTTGTCCTATCACTATCTACCCTCGTAAACAGTTGTTCCCCCTCCTGTTTGTACACTACCTTCGAGTACTGGAAGGCCACAATGAGGTCTCCCCGGAGCCTTCTCTTCTCCAAGCTAAACAAGCCCAGTTCCCTCAACCTTTCTTCATAGGAGAGGTGCTCCAGCCCTCTGATCATCTTAGTGGCCCTCCTCTGGTCTCATTCCAAGAGCTCTGCGTCTTTCTTGTGCTGGGAGCCCCAGGTCTGGACACAGTACTCCAGATAGCGCATAATATTCCACTGCAATAGGAGTCTTCATGCTTTGCAAAAGTCTTAAAATTTCTTCCTTGTGTTTAATTTCAGTTCCTTGTGCAGATAGCAGTCCTTTCTCCTTCCATATAGCCCCACGCACATGTGCTACTCCAAATGCATATTTTGAATCCATCCAAATGTTTACACGTTTTCCTTCACTCAGTTGTAGGGCTCGAGTCAGAGCAATCAATTCAGCCTTCTGAGCAGATGTGCTGGAGTGTAATGCCTTGCTTCCACTGTTGTTTCCACCATAGTAACAGCAAATCCTGATACCTGTTTTCCTTCCTTGCTTGAATAAACTTCTTCAATAGTTTGCAGGCAGTCGTGTTCAGGAATGCCCTCAGTCTGTTGGGCCAGATGGAACATTGCAGGGTTGACAACAGCTGTAGTTTTCAAAATTACATAATCTTGTTCCGAAAGTACTTCAACATTTGACTTGGGGGCAACCAGTGTCCGCCCTTCTGGTTTAGTACTGTAGCTACCATATGTGAGACATAAACAGTTATCCTTTGTCCTATGGTAAGCTTTCAAGCTTCTTCTATTAGCAACACAGTTGCTGAGACTGCTCTCAGACACCCAGGACATCCCTGACTCACTGTGTCCAGTTGTTTGGAGAAATAGGCTACCACTCATCTATTTTCTGACAAGTCCATTGCAGAGGTCCTATTGACACTTTCAGTAATTCATATAAGGGTTTTGCCATTAGTCCATAATTAGCGATCCATAAACAATACCATCCTATCATTCCTAAAAATGGTCTCAGCTCATGGACATTTTGGGGTTCTGGAAGAAAATGAGAGAGTGTCCAAAAACCGAAGGCTTTACTCTAGTGCTGAAGGAGAACACACACACTGCTAGGATGAGCAGAAAGGGAAAAGATAGAGCATCTCGTGATCTGCAAACAGTTTTATCTTTCCCTCTGAACAGAAAACGGAAACAGAACAACACAAAGTCCTCTGGAGTATGTAGTTGTTCTTCTCTTCTGAGAACCAGGTACCCGAAACTATCGACAATCCACAGACCTGGAGTGTTAACTCTTTAACTCTCAGTGCACTACATGATGTTATGATGTGGAATACTGATAACAAAAAATCATAAAACCATGACAACTTCCCATCCACTTTCTTAATAGGCAATATTGGGGTGTTATACTTAGACTCACATTTCCTTAATAAACCATGTTTTAAGAATTTTTGTATGAGAGGTATCAATCCTATCTTAGCTTCTAATTTTATAGGATATTGTTTCAGCCTTACCCGTACCAATCCTGGCTTTAGATCTGTCCTTACTGGCTCAGCTCTCTTTGGTCTTCCAGGCACCTCCCCTGCCCATACGAAAGGCACCACTGCAGCTTCAACTTCAGCTGAAATTCCTTTCTTTTCTGGCTTGACTTCCCGTGACAATAACACTGCAGCTTGGACAAATTTAGATTCTGGTACCAATACTTCTACCTCCCCATCTTTAAATTTTGTTTCTGCCTCTAATTTCTCCAACAAATCTTGACCAACTAAAGGCTTTAGTGCTCCTGGTAAATACAAGAACTGATGTATCACCCATTGTTTCCCAATTTTAAACTTCAAAGGCTTAAAGAATGGTGTGGCTTCTGACTTGCTTGTCACACCAATAACTCTTAGAGTATCATAGCCTAATTCATGTTTCTTTGTATTTAAAACTGGATAAGTAGCTCCTGTGTCAACCAAACATTCTATTTCAGTTTCATCTTCCCCCAGCTTAATTTTAACCAGAGGCTCTGCTGGGGAAAATGCCTCCAGTCCCCTTCACTCTGTAGCTTCCACAGCTAACACAGGTTTCCTAGATCTCTGTAGATATGGACATTCTTGCTTCCAATGTCCCTCCTCCCTTCAGTTTGCACACTGTTTTTCCCCTAGCTGGGCTTTTGGAAATCTTCTGCCACGTCTGCTCCCCTTAAGTTCACAATCTCTAAATCCAACCCGAGGTTCCCCTCGGGGACCATGGGTCCCTTCCAGGGCAGAAATCAGCCTAACGCTTCCATTTTTCCTTCTGCTGTTCTCTATTTCTATGAACTAACCAAGCCATATCCAGCAACTTCCCTAGATCTCTAGCATCTATGCCCCTTGTAACTTCTCAGCTTCTTTTGAATATCATCGGCAGATTGGCCAATAGAAAAAGTTGCTAACTGACTTCTCCCTTCTTTTGATTCAGGATCAAGAGTTGTATACTTTCTAGTGGTTTCCTTTAATTTATTCAGGAAGTCACTTGGGGATTCTTTTCTATCTTGCTTAATCTCATATAATTTCGACCATTTTCACGGAGTTATCTAGATCAGTCTGTGTCTGTGACAGGGGCAGCAGGCCCGTATCCCCCCAGCCCAAAAAGGGAAAGGGAGAGGAGGAAGGTAGGGAGATGGGAGCTGGGCCCAAAGACAGAACAGTGGCAATGATCTGAGGAGGAAAATTAATTTTACTAAATATGATATCAGAATGCAAGATAACACAATATAGTGCAATATAATTGGAATTGAAGCTAATAAATAAAATGAGAGAGTGTTCGAAACCAAAAGCCTTACTCTGAACTGAAGGTGAAACGGCTGGGGAGCACACCCACACACTGCCAGGCAGCGAGAGACCAAGCGAGTCCCGTGACTTGTGGGTCTTATCTTCCCCTCTGAATGCAAAGTCCTCTGGGGTATGTAGTTGTTCTTCTCTTCTGAGAACCAGGTATCTGGAAAGTTGTCAGTCCATGGAACTGGAGTCTTAACTCTTTAATTCCCCGTGCTTTACATGATGCTATGATGTGGAATACCGATAACAAAAATCATAAAACCATGACCACCAGTTTATTGCCTTTGGTATTGCATTTCATAAAGCAACCAAAAAAAAACCCTTTTCTGATACTGTGTTTGCAGCAACTTATCTCCATTGTCCATGAAGGGAAAGTGATGTTCTAACTGCCCTTGCAATACCCCTGCTGCTACCTGAGCCTCCACTTGAGTCCTTGCAGTTTTGCGAATCATTTCTTTTTCTGTACTATCAAACAACACCTGCATGACAACTTCTATATCTTTCCAGTCCAGATCCTGGTTTGTAACCATGATTTCAAAAGCATTAGCTATCCGTTCAGGATCATCTCGATAGCTACCAGCAGCTGTTTTCCAATTGTTTAAATCTGTAATTAAAAGGGTACCTTAACTACAACTGGACCATCATTTCCAACTGCCTGCCTCAGCAGGGCTTGGAGCACAACCTTATACCAGCTGCAAGTCCTCTCTGCCACTGGCATTGTTCCTATAGTCCCTCTTTCATGCTCATTATCCGACCCCTTTGCCCCAGGGAGTCCAGGCCCATGCTCTTGGGGACTCTTGGGGGTTACTAACATCTCTAAATCTTCCTCCTGCTGATTTAGTTTCAAGCTTCTCTGTCTAGTACTACATGCTGAATAACACCTTTTTAACACCTTTCCTTTCTCCCTCTCTCTTTTATCCTTTTCTAGTGCCAAAATCAGAGGGTCATTTGGGGCCAAATTGATCCTACACTTCTTTTGCCATTCAGGATGTTGCCTCAATATAAAGAACGTATCAGCATATAACACCTCATCCCATTTATCTTCTCTTCCTAAAAACATCAATTGTAACAAAGTGTTATAATTCAAAGTACCATTCACTGGCCATTTTTCTCCATCTTCTAATTTATACAGTGGCCACCACTGATTACAGTACTTAATTAAATCATCTTTCTGCGCAACCTCACAAGGAGATTCAGTTATTTTTTTTCCAGTAACTTAGAACGCAGCCCAAAGGTGACTTTTTCAAAATTCCCTCACCCCTAGATGTGCCCAGTTTAACAATGCACATGGGTGAGCTCTTTGTACAATAACAACAAAAACAAACAATCAGCATACAGTAACAGCACAAACCAACAATCAGCAATCAATAAGCGTACCTGATGACAATAACCGTGGTGATGTTTAATTCCAATTTTGGGGATTTAGCCCCTTACCCAGGCCTTTTAGCCCTATCCTGCGCAACTTTTGTTACGTCTGACAGGCAGGCAACCAAAATATGGGGGGCCTCTAACCGCCCCGGGCAACCAAAACAATAAGATAAAATAAAAAGGATGCCTTGATACTCACTAGTCAGTCATCTTCACTCCTGGGCTCTTCAGTCCGGGAATCAGGGTCCTCCCAAGAATACCTCAGTGCCAGCTGAGGTTCTGTGATCCCAGAAACCATTGAGGCTCAAGAGCTCTGTCCCACCTGGGTCGCCAAATTGTTACTGTAAAGCGGTCAATCAAGAAACTCTCTAAGACTCAAGTTGGAGTGTTAGAAAGTAGACATTCTTTAATAACAGGGCTGGATTCATGGGGGATACTCTCCTCCTATCATGCATACCTTGCACAGAGAGATCTTCAGTTTATATACATTCAGAGGTCTTCCCAGAGGAACATCCATATTTCATACAAAGACTCGTGGAATGTTCCTTATCTATTCAAATACAAAGTCTCATGAAACCTCCCTTATTTATTCAATACAAAGTCACAGATCCTTCCCATTATCTAAACAAACTACAAGGTTGTCCATTAAGGGACTTAACAAGCTGCAACTTGTATCACCACAACCAGAGAACCTCCCTCTGCTCATTTAGCATCTCTTTCACCTTTTCCACAATCTCAGCACTGATGCAAGACCCTTCTCTGCACCTTCTGCAATTAGGAATGGCCTTCTCTACCTCCTGATGCACCAACTCATCTGTTTTTGTGGTTTTTTTCCCCATCTAAACCTTATCTTAAATGTTTCTCTTTATCTTTCAGTGTTATCAACTCTGTTCTCTTTATTCTAAAGTTGACATTTTTAGAAGTGCACTGTCTAGCACTTCTACAAATTATTTTCTATAACTCATTTTTCAGCCTGTATTGAATCTTGTAAAGCTGTTTGAAATGCAGTTTGTGAAATGCTCTACCAAAACTTGATTTTTCTTAATCTTAGTCAAGATTAGTGTCCTTTGGTGTAACCCTGCAGTAAACGGTGTGCAAACCAGTGTGGGCTGTCAAGTTCTCTTTATTGTCCCCCATTTGTCTCTAGGGAACCTTTTCAAGGAAGACAAAGTGTACAGAGGTGACCTGAACCAATAGCGTCTAAGTTCATTTGCTAGACCTCTATATGTTGAAAACACACACCCTTCTGCTCCGGAAGGTTTAGTAGTAGTGTTTCCAGTCCTACTGTTGTTCATACTGAGATGTTGAGTTGGATGTGTTTTTTTGTCACTGTCAGACTGTGGGACAATGGTTGGGAAAATGATTTCAGAAAATCCTGCTTATGTCCTGTTACTGTAACAAAGGAGATTGAATGCCTTTCTTTAATGAACCATGCTAACTGTAAGCTTGCGTGGCAGAATGTAGAGTGCTGGTGTTGCTGTTGGCTGGCAACTCTCACCAAAGTCTGGTGTCAGTAGTAATCTTTTCTGAAAAGAGAAGTGCTGAGATGACTCTGATTCCTGGTGGGGTTTGCAGAATTGGAGACTAGGAGTAGTCTTCATAAGGAATGTTTTCACCAAGAATAACTGAAAATCAGATTACTTCCACATTTCTCTACAGGTTTGAACTACATGGTAAAGTAGATGTTCTCAGTTAGCTACACAGTAAGGATGCCAAGGGAAGGGAACAAGCATTATTATTGGAGCAACCAGTGGTTCTCTTCCTGCTGTGTTACTTTATATAGCATATTGAGGTTGAATGCTTGGTATATAACATATACTTTTAAATGTGTTGTGTTATGTTGCAGTTCCTGTCTTCTAACTCTTTTCAATCGAGACTGATATTTTGCTGGTTTTATTGATAATGAAGGTAAGAGTATCTTGTCTTGCATCCCTCTTAGCACCTTAGAGGGATTCACAGCTTCTGCAAGTGTTAAAATGCATGCTCAAATGCACTAATTTAGTTGAACAATGTTGTGGTTGTTAATTTTGATGCTAATTATAAATAAATAAATAAATAAATAATCTTTTTTACGCTTGTTTGGTTAACCACTCTGTTACTTCCTGTCTCTTTCTTTCATCAGGTAGTTGGCAAAAAAGGAGAGAGTCACTAGGATGTGCAAGACACTGGAAGGCCTTATTCCAATCAACTGAGATCTTCATTTTATCTACAACTTCCAGATAATTGCTTAACCCTAGCCAGAGGGTTTCATTTAATGCTATTACCAATAAATAACTGTTTTTGTTGAGATGCAGTTTCAGTAGTGTGTTACTGTTGTAATCCTCGTTATGTGTATTTGTAAATAAAATCAATTGCTTTTATCAAGTTTAAATTTGTTATTCTGATAATGGTGACTCTTCAATTATTCCTTTTAAACTTCAAAACTGGGCTGGCTTATAGTAGAGACAGGAGATGTAATCTAGCTTCTATTTGTTGAGGGAGTGTAAAATGTCAAATATAAGTTGACTAGAGATGGCTTTTCATAGCCATCGGAAAGTATAATCCAAAGCAACTTTGTTATGAGACAGAAGGAACTTAAGGTCATTGTCTGCACAAAAAGCAGATATTTCTCAGCTGGCAATAACTCTTCCTGTTTCATAAATTTCTGTTTTTCTCCCCACCTCAAAAAGCACAGGATCCGAACCTGCAGGTCTGTCCCACATGACATGCTGTTACAAGCTGTTCGGTAATGTCATGGTTTTATAATTTTGTTATCGGTATTCCACATCATAACATCATGTAAAGCACGGATAATTAAAGAGTTAAGACTCCAGTTCCGTGGACTGACAACTTTCCGGATACCTGGTTCACAGAAGAGAAGAACTACATACCCAAGGGGACTTCACATTCACAGAGGAAGATAAGCCACGGAAGGAAGTCATGGGATCTCACTCTGTGGCACTCTCTTGCTCGCTGCCTGGCAGTGTGCAGATGTGCTCCCCAGCCATGCGCCTTCGGTTCAAAGTAGGCCTTTCGGTTTCAGACACTCTCTCTCTTATTTTATTTGATTTTATTAGCCTCAGTATCAATTACATTGTATTATATGGCATTATCTTGAATTCCAATACGATATTTAGTAAAATTAAGTTTTCCTCCTTAGATAGTTGCTGCTGTTCTGTTTTTGGGCCCAGCTCCCATCTCCCTACCTTTCCCCTTTTCCCTTCTGTCATAGTTTTATGATTTTTGGTTATCTGTATTCCACATCATAACATCATGTAATGTTTAACTGTGGGTGGATGCTCAAGTTCCGGGTGCCTGTCTGGAGGAGAAGAACAACTACATTCCCCAGGGGCCTTTGCGGTCAGCAAGGAGATGTAACTCCCGACAAGGTCACCTGATGCTCTCTTCTTCGCCTGCTTCGCTTCGCTTGCGCTTCGCCGTCTGCTCTCCTCCATCTGCTTCCCTTTCATCGGCTCAACTGGACTGCGCTACTCACCTCAGCGTTGTGGTGAAACTTATCCACCTTTCGCGCACACACTCTCTCTCTCTCTCTCTCGTTATATTTTGCTGTTACTATATTTAGTAAATTCATTTGTTTCACCTCAGATCGTTGCCGCTGTTTTCAATTATTTGGGTCCCCTGTTTCCTTTTTCCGGAGGCGCGGATCTGCAGATCCCTCCGCCCTGCTAGTCACGGAACCGGGCCGAACCAGCCCGTAAACCGTTGACATTCTTGGTGGAGAATGCGGGCAACGAGCTGCTATTTAGTTTTTTAGAACTAATCTCTCTCTCTGCTCTCAGAGAGCTTCGTTGGGAAAGTTTATCTTTTTCACCGGCGTTCTCTGAAAAAATTGACCTTGAAAAGTCCAGGCGGACTGCCAATATTCTAGGATATTTGTAAACTTTGAGTCTTGCTATCTTGCTTCTGTAAAAAAAAAAAAAAAAAAAAAAAAAAAAAAAAATGTTTTCCCTTGTAAAACTGCCTTTCAAGGGACTGCATGCCATTGTTTTTTCTTTTTTAATGCTCAAAACATACTGGGACTTAATTAAGTTTGCCACGTTGCTCTATGGAGCTATAGGTCTATACAATCAATTGACCTGGTATCTGTATACAATGTGGCATACAATTCCAGAGGGAGCTGTTAATATTACAAGGCTCGGGATTTTTAAGCAGGTTTCCAGTCTCTCCTTTGAATCCATTATGCAGTTTTTGAATGTTCACCTGATCGCGTTGTTAATCTCCCTGAATGTACTGCTCATCATTTCACTCAGTATTAGTATTTATTACATTTTGAGGAAGCCCTCCCCAAAACCGGAGAATACTGAGTGGCAGGGAGTGTGGAGAGGCCTGGGAGAGACTTTAGACAGGTGGAAATCTTCGGTGTCATGGAACTTTACTCCTGAACACCTGAAAGACCCTGAGAGCTTAAACAGATATTTGAGACAGGAATGTTGCGGCTCAGGCAGGTCTGAGGAGGCACAAATGATTTGGGGCCTGGCTAATGCTTATCGGGCCTTATTTAATAGCATTCCAGAGAGGGAGAGAGTTTGTGAAATTGAGAGAGAGTGTCTGAGAGCTGAAAGGGAGAGTCTCAGGGAAAAAGTACGAACTGAGCAAGAAAGTCTCCTGGTCGAGAGAAAAGACCTCCAATCTGAGAGAGATGCCCTCCGAATCGAAATAGACACCCTGCAATCCAAACTCAACAGTCTTCAATCCCAACAAGACACCCTTAAGTCCAAATGGCTCGTCCTCCAAACTGAGCGAAACACCCTCCAATCTGAGCTAGATACTCTCATAATCGAACGAGACAGACTCCAAGCTGAGCTGGAAGATGAGACCATTGAGACTGACCAACCTGATCAACCACAGGAGGCACCACAATTGATGTCAGTTGCCCCTGTAAGAGGACGGAAAACAAAACGAATCTCAACTCAGTTAGAGGAGAAGAAAGAGGAGCAAAGAGGTCCAGAGGAGTGGCTCCGAGATCCAGGAGAAGCACCCCCGAGTCCAGGAGAGGGACCCTCAGTAAGACCACGGTCACCAACACCTATAAGGGCACCAAGGAGTCCTGAAAGAGTAAGAGGTGAGCAAGATATCGTTACCATTGTTGATCGATCTCTGAAAATGAATGAAATTCCAAGTCTGAGAAAAGACTTTTCACGTCACCCAAATGAGCCTATTGCCACCTGGTTACTTCGTTGTTGGGACAATGGGGCCAACAGTGTGTGGCTAGATAGTAGAGAAGCTCGCCAACTGGGTGGCATTGCTAGGGACTCAGCCATTGACAGAGGCATTAGTCCATGCCAGAACCAGGCCTTCACCCTCTGGAAGGAGATGTTGTTAGCTGTAAAAGAAAGATTCCCCTTCAAAGACGATCTGATGCCTGAGAAAAAGAAATGGGCTGATATGGAAGAAGGCATCCGTTATTTAAGAGAATATGCTGTGGTGGAAGCACTACATAGCCCTGATTTCATTCCTGATGAGCCAGACCAAGAGCATGATCCTGAGAGAGTTAGGTGTACACCAAATATGTGGCGTACATTCACAAAGACTGCACCAGAAAGGTACGCCAGCACATTTGCAGCAATGTATGGCAGAGGGGAAAGAAGACCCCTTATAAATGAATTGGTTAATAAACTTCAAGACTTTGAGTTACATCTAAGCCCTCTACGAGCTTGTGTTTCAGCCATCGCAAAAGTAGCTGAAAAGCTGGACAGAATGGAAAACAAACAAGAAGATATAATAGACAAACTATCAATAGTGCCTGATGCTGATGAATCCGTGGTGGTAACAGATACATCCAGTGGGGAACAGAACTCCCAAAACAGCCTACTGGAGGGGCTGATCAACTTGATTTCCTCCTCCCAGCCAGTGTCATCCAATGTCTCAGCTATCAAAAGAAGACGTCCTCCTGCTCGAGCAAGTGACAACAGTAAGACGACATCACGTTTTGCCTTGTGGCATTACCTATGTGACCATGGAGAAGATATGGAGAAGTGGCATAAACAACCCACTCCTGTACTTCAAGCACGGGTAAAAGAATTACAAGACAAATCAACCACCAAGGTGAACTTCTCCAAAAAGGTGATTGCTCCATTTGCTGCAGACAACAGAGGTAACAAATAGAGGGGCCCTGCCCCCAGCCAGGGGGGGGAAAGGGATAATAGAGTTTATTGGACTGTGTGGGTTAGATGGCCTGGCACATCAGAATCACGGAAATATGAGGCCCTGGTAGACACCGGTGCATAGTGCACTCTGATGCCCTCGAATCACCAAGGGACAAAATCAATTTATATTCATGGGGTGACTGGGGGTTCCCAAGAGCTGACTATGTTGGAGGCCGAAATCAGCCTCACTGGTAAAGACTGGCAAAAGCACCCTATTGCGACTGGCCCAGGGGCTCCATGTATACTTGGTATTGATTACCTCAGAAGGGGATATTTTAAGGATCCCAAAGGGTATCGATGGGCCTTTGGAATAGCTGCTGCGGACACAGAAGGTGTTAAGCAGTTGTCTGTTTTGCCTGGCCTATCAGAAGATCCGTCTGTTGTGGGGTTGCTACAAGTGAAAGAGCAACAGGTACCAATTGCCACAAAAGTGGTGCACAGGCGGCAGTACCGCACCAACAGGGATTCCTTGCTCCCCATTCAGAAATTGATTCGTCAACTAGAGAATCAGGGAGTGATTAGCAAGACTCACTCACCTTTTAACAGCCCCATATGGCCAGTGCATAAAGCCAGTGGAGAATGGAGGCTGACAGTGGACTACCGTGGCCTGAATGAAGTCACACCCCCACTGAGTGCTGCTGTGCCGGACATGTTAGAACTCCAATATGAACTGGAGTCAAAAGCAGCCAAATGGTATGCCACTGTTGATATTGCTAACGCCTTTTTCTCCATTCCTTTGACCAAAGAATCTAGGCCACAGTTTGCTTTCACCTGGAGGGGCATTCAGTATACCTGGAATCGTTCGCCCCAGGGGTGGAAACATAGCCCAACCATTTGCCATGGGTTGATCCAAGGTGCACTGGAACAGGGGGGTGCTCCTGAGCACTTACAGTACATTGATGACATCATCGTGTGGGGCAACACAGCAAAGGAAGTTTTTGAGAAAGGAGAGCGAATAATCCAGATCCTTCTGCGTGCTGGTTTCGCTATTAAGCGAAGCAAAGTGAAAGGACCTGCCCAGGAAATTCAGTTCCTAGGTATAAAGTGGCAAGATGGACGTCGTCACATCCCGATAGATGTGATCGACAAAATCACTGCAATGTCTCCGCCCACTAATAAGAAAGAGACACAATCTTTTTTGGGTGTCGTGGGTTTTTGGAGAATGCATGTTCCAAACTACAGCCTCATTGTAAGCCCCTTTATCAGGTGACGCATAAGAAGAATGATTTTGTGTGGGGTCCTGAGCAGCAGCAAGCTTTTGAGCAGATTAAACAAGAGATAGCCCGTGCTGTGGCCCTGGGGCCAGTACGGATGGAACAGGACGTAAAGAACATCCTCTATACTGCTGCTGGAGAGAAAGGTCCCACTTGGAGTTTGTGGCAAAGAGCCTCAGGAGAGACCCGAGGCCGACCCCTGGGATTTTGGAGTCGGGTGTACAGAGGGTCTGAAGAGGGCTACACTCCAACTGAAAAGGAGATCTTAGCCGCGTATGAGGGGGTTCGGGCTGCTTCTGAAGTAATTGGCACTGAAACACAGCTCCTTCTGGCACCTCGACTGCCAGTGCTGAACTGGATGTTCAAGGGAAAGGTTCCCTCAACCCATCATGCTACTGATGCCACTTGGAGTAAGTGGATTGCACTGATTACACAACGAGCGCGGATGGGGAACCTCAGCCGTCCGGGGATCCTAGAGGCGATCATGGACTGGCCCGAAGGCAAGAAGTTCGGAACACCGCCAGCAGAAGAGGTGTCACGTGCTAAAGAGGCCCCGCCATACAATGAACTACCAGAAAATGAAAAGACATATGCCCTGTTCACTGATGGATCGTGTCGTATTGTGGGGAAGCATTGCAGATGAAAAGCTGCTGTGTGGAGCCCCACACGACAAGTTGCAGAGGCCACTGAAGGGAAAGGAGAATCCAGCCAGTTCGCAGAGGTAAAGGCTGTCCAATTGGCCTTGGATGTTGCTGAACGGGAGAGGTGGCCAATGCTTTATCTTTACACCGACTCATGGATGGTGGCAAATGCCTTATGGGGGTGGTTACAGCAGTGGGAACAGAACAACTGGCAAAGAAGGGGTAAATCTATTTGGGCTGCTGAGCTATGGAAAGATATTGCTGGCAGAATAAAGAATATGGTTGTAAAGGTGCGCCATGTAGATGCTCATGTGCCCAAGAGTCAGGCTACTGAAGAACAGAAAAATAACCATCACGTAGATCAAGCGGCAAAAATTGAGGTGGCTCAAATAGACCTGAATTGGCAAAATAAGGGTGAATTATTTCTAGCTCGGTGGGCCCATGAGACCTCGGGCCACCAAGGAAGAGATGCCACATACAAATGGGCTAGAGACCGAGGGGTGGATTTAACCATGGATGCTATTTCACAGGTTATCCATGACTGTGACACATGCGCCACAATTAAACAAGCCAAGAGGATGAAACCTCTCTGGGGTGAAGGGCAATGGCAAAAGTATAAATATGGGGAGGCATGGCAGGTTGATTATATCACCTTGCCACAATCCCGCAATGGTAAGCGTTATGTGCTTACTATGGTAGAGGCAACCACGGGATGGCTTGAAACATATGCAGTACCCCATGCTACCGCCCGAAACACCATCTTAGGTCTTGAGAAACAAGTCCTGTGGCGACATGGCACCCCAGAAAGAATTGAGTCAGATAACGGGACTCATTTCAGAAATTCTCTTGTAAGTACTTGGGCCAAAGATCATGGCATTGAGTGGATTTATCACATCCCCTATCATGCACCAGCCTCTGGTAAAATTGAACGCTACAATGGGTTGTTAAAAACCATGTTGAAAGCAATGGGTGGTGGAACATTTAAGCACTGGGAGAAGAATTTGGCAGAAGCCACCTGGTTAGTCAATACCAGAGGATCGATCAATCATGTTGGTCCCGCTAGCTCCCTACATACTGTCGAGGGAGATAAGGTCCCTGTTGTACATGTAAAGAACATGTTGGGAAAGGCAGTTTGGGTTCTTCCAGCTTCTGGGAAGGGCAAACCTCTTCGCGGAACTGTTTTTGCCCAGGGACCTGGGTCCACTTGGTGGGTGATGCAGAAAAATGGGGATGCTCAATGCATACCACAAGGGAATTTGATGTTGGGGGAATGCAGTCAGTAAGTCCATGTGTTTATACATAGATTGGTATGTGCATGTGTTTATATTTTGTGTGTATCCATATATATATTAAGCATGATGTAGTGATATGGAATAAGGGGTGGAATGTCATAGTTTTATGATTTTTGGTTATCTGTATTCCACATCATAACATCATGTAATGTTTAACTGTGGGTGGATGCTCAAGTTCCGGGTGCCTGTCTGGAGGAGAAGAACAACTACATTCCCCAGGGGCCTTTGCGGTCAGCAAGGAGATGTAACTCCCGACAAGGTCACCTGATGCTCTCTTCTTCGCCTGCTTCGCTTCGCTTGCGCTTCGCCGTCTGCTCTCCTCCATCTGCTTCCCTTTCATCGGCTCAACTGGACTGCGCTACTCACCTCAGCGTTGTGGTGAGACTTATCCACCTTTCGCGCACACACTCTCTCTCTCTCTCTCGTTATATTTTGCTGTTACTATATTTAGTAAATTCATTTGTTTCACCTCAGATCGTTGCCGCTGTTTTCAATTATTTGGGTCCCCTGTTTCCTTTTTCCGGAGGCGCAGATCTGCAGATCCCTCCGCCCTGCTAGTCACGGAACCGGGCCGAACCAGCCCGTAAACCGTTGACACCTTCCCATTTTGGGGCCAGGGGGCAGGGGACAGGCTGCCCCCTGTCACAGCCACAGATTGATCTAGATAACTCCATGACAGTTTTTCCACCCCTTATTCTGCATCACTACATCATGCTTGATATCTATACATATATTAAAAAAAACAGTAATTAAAATGCATTACACACTTGCCTATATACATATATATACATAGAATTACTGACTGTACTCCCCCAACATCAAATTCCCTTGTGGTACACATGGAACATCCCTGTTTTTCTGCATCACCCACCAAGCGCACAAAGGTCCCTGGGCAAAAACAGTTTCACGGAGAGGTTTGTCCTTTTCAGAGGCTGGAAGGACCCAAACTGCTTTTCCCAACTTGCTCTTTACATGTACTACAGGGACCTTATCTCCCTGTACAGTATGTAGGGAGCTGGATTGGGTGGGACCATCACGATTGATAGTTCCTCGAGTAATGACTAATCAGGTGGCTTCTGCCAAATGTTTCTCCCAATGTGTAAATGTTCCACCACCCATTGCTTTCAACATGGTTTTTAACAACCCACTGTATCGCTCAATTTTACCAGAAGCTGGTGCATGGTCAGGAATATGATAAATCCACTCAATGCCATGATCTTTGGCCCAAGTATTTACAAGAGAATTTCTGAAATGAGTCCCATTATCTGACTCAAATCTGTCTGGAGTGCCATGTCGCCATAGGACTTGTTTCTTGAGACCCAATATGGTGTTTCGGGCGGTAGCATGGGGTACTGCATATGTTTCAAGCCACCCAGTGGCACCCATTTTTATACTTCTGCCATCTCCCTTCCCCCCAGAGTGGTTTCGTCCTCTTGGCTTGTTTGATTGTGGCGCATGTGTCACAGTCATGAATGACCTGTGCAATAGCGTCCATAGTTAAGTCCACCCCTTGATCTCTAGCCCATTTGTATGTTGCATCTCTCCCTTGATGTCCCGAGGTCTCATGGGCCCATCGAGCTAGAAATAATTCACCCTTGTTCTGCCAGTCCAAGTCTATTTGAGCCACCTCAATTTTGGCAGCTCTCTATACCTGATGGTTATTTTGTTGTTCTTCAGTAGCCCAACTCTTGGGCACATGAGCATCTACATGGCGCACCTTTACAACCATATTCTTTATTCGGGCAGCAATATCTTTCCACAGTTCAGCAGCCCAAATAGGTTTACCCCTCCGCTGCCAGTTGTTTTGTTCCCACTGCTGAAACCACCCCCATAGAGCATTTGCCACCATCCATGAGTCAGTGTAAAGATAAAGCACTGGCCACCTCTCCCGTTCAGCAACATCTAAGGCCAGCTGGACAGCCTTTACCTCTGCAAATTGGCTTGATTCTCCTTTTCCTTCCGTGGCCTCTGCAACTTGTCATGTGGGGCTCCACGCAGTAGATTTCCATCTGCAACTCTTACCCACAATATGACATTATCTATCCGTGAACAGGGCATATTTCTTTTCATTTTCTGGTAGTTCATTGCATGGTGGGGCCTCTTTAGCTTGCGATACCTTTTCTCCTGATGATGTTCCAAACTTGTTACCGCCAGGCCATTCCATTATCACCTCTAGGATTCCTGGATGACTGAGGTTCCCTATCCAAGCTCGTTGCGTAATCAACGTGTCATGGTTTTATGTTTTTTGGTTTTCAGTATTCCACATCATAACATCATGTAGTGCACTGGGAGTTAAAGAGTTAATGCTCCAATTCCGGGTAACTATTCCCCTATACAGTTACGAAAGTCATGGGATCTGGCCCTTCAGGGTGGGGCGATCTCTTACTGCCTCGCAGTGGGTGCTGGAGGGTGCTTTCCTAGCTGTTCCAAGGTTTTCAGGTTTGACTCGGTCTCAGGAACTCTTTCTCTCTTCTGTCTTATTTGATTTATTAGTCTCAATTTCAATTAGATTGTATTATATTGTGTTATCTTGCATTCCGATATGATAGTAAAATAAGTTCTCCTCCATAGATCATTGCCATTGTTTTTTTTTTCCCTTCCTTGAGCCCAGCTCCCATCTCCCTATCCCTTTTCCCTTCCCACTTTGTGGGGCCAGGGGGGGCCCAGGGTACTACTGCCCCCCTGTCACGGGTGTAGATTGATCTAGTTAACTCCATGACTGTTTTTGGTGGAAAATGCGGGCAATAGCTGCTTTTTAGCTTTTAGAACAAATCTCTCTCTGATCTTGGAGAGCTTCGTTAGGGAGCATTATCAATAGTTCAGGTTTCTGTGCTGGAAAACTTGACCTTGAAAGACCAGGCGTACTGCCTGTATTCTGGGATATTTGTTAACTTAGAGCACTGCTTAATCGGGGCAGTGCGTTTTCATTTATTTTTTTCCTCTTCTTGTCAGCTTCCATTCATTAACACCTTTTTAGCAGATACCAGCGATGAACCCACTCTTCAACTTGAGTGTGCTGTGTAAGCAATTAAAAGCCATCATGTTACTCGCGGCTTAGTAGCCAATTATCAATGTCATGATTACTTATTGAGGAATTGTGTAATATATAACCAAATAAGGGCACTGATGGAGACACCTGCATGGTATTTATATACAATGTTGTATGATTTGAATTTTCAAATTTACATCCCAGATGGAATGGCTAATTTTACAAACAACACGATGTTCAGACCAGTGTATAATCAATGAAAATTATATAAAGGAATATTTCATAATTTAATAATATTAAGATGTTATAATAATCAAATAAGCAAGACAGTTAGGCACAGTGAGACAAAGAGAATAAATAGGAAGCTTACCCGTGTCGTGGGCTTGCTCAAGAAACTCCAGTGGAGTGGATCTTCCAAAGAGAGAGAGATCCTTCCCCACTGGTAGTCAGCTCTTAAATGGGTCTAGGAGAGGTGGAGCCAGGCTCCACCCCTTCCTGCAGCACAGGTGAATTGCTTTCACCTGTGCTCCCAGGGCTGACTCATTGCTTGCCTCAGGTGACTAATCAGGTTCAGGCCCTGACTCAGCAGTTCCCATACACTCCACCCCTTCGTGGCATGAACCAATGATTAGGCTGACTAATGGGTAAGCTTTTCCTAAAACAGAGACCCACTATATCACGACGCTTATACAATTTCCATCGCGACGCATGTTGGTACAATTCAAGACAGGTGACGATTGGTGAACGTTGATATTCTTGTATGGGCCAGTGCTCGATAAAGTTACTAGAGGCATGCGGTCGTCAGGTGCAGGTCTGTCTTATGTTCCATCAGTCCCATATAGGCCATCACCGGGTGTCGCACGTGATCTGACTGTAACACTGGAACGCTTTGATGGCATTTCGTTCCTTCCAGTGATCCTGAAGGCTTGAAGACTCACGGGGACTAATACAGATGTTTCAAGGGTACCAGGAGGGGAAGGTCTGCTCTCCAGGGCAAGATACAGGCCGTATTTCTATCCTGGGTCAACACTTCTGCCTGTACTGGGGCACGTCCCGGCCGCCTGTACCACACCTTCTGGCCAGATATCTGTGGCTGCATAACTATGTCAGGCACCAAAGGAGGTGTCCTGATCTGCCATAGGGACATGATGGGGGTCCCTTTAGCAATGAAGATTGGAGTGTTGACCACAATATCAGTAGGCCATGTACCTATTACTGGAGGGACTACTGAGCCTCCCACCTCCAACAATCTCCCCCAAGGTGCAAGTAGGCCACACCACTTGGGTCCTACCTGCACCTTCCAAGGCCATTGTATTCTATGGGTGCCTGGTTCTAAATTCTCAGGGGCAGGGAGCAGAAGATTATTTTCATTACCAATCTGGGGTCTTACCTGATAATCAGTGCCCGTAATTTGGATCCTAAGCGGGGTGGCCCATGTTGTCTGCAGCATTCTCAGGGCACTGGGTCTGCCGTCTCGGGGTCTTTCATTCAGGTCCCGCGAGGTTTCATACAGTCTTTTCGTCCACCCCTGCAGGGACTGGGAGTCTGTCTTCAGGGCAGCCTTAAGAATACCATTATAACGTTCAATGAGGCCTGCCCCCGTTGGATTATATGGCAGGTGGAATCGCCATTCGATGTTGTTTTCTTCTGCCCAGCGCTGTATCGTTGCACCAGTAAAATGAGTCCCTTGGTCGCTCTCCATGACTTGAGGTGTCCCGTAGGCAGACATCAGTTTAGTCAGTGCCTTGATGGTATATGCCTGGTTTGCTTTTGGTACTGGATAGGCCTGCAGTAGCCCACTTGCAGTGTCGACGCAGGTCAGGGCATATCTCGCCCCCTCAGACCGAGGAAGGGGCCCAATGTAATCGACCTGCCATCGCTGGAGAGGATTGTGTCCTCTAGCAAGATGGGCTGTTGTTAGCTGCAACGATCTCGGTCTCATCTTAGAGCAAGCCTCACAATCCTGGCATGCCTGGACGATGTCAGGTAGTTGTATGGGCAGTCCCCATGCTTTAGCAGCTGCCCACATTGTCTTTTGTCCCGCATGCCACAGCTTCTGATGTAACCAACGGGCGATGTTCTGAGATGGTGAATTCTCAATCCATCAAACTCGGGCCAGCGTGTCAGCTTCATCATTTCCCGGTGACTGTAGGGGCTGATGACCAGAAACACAGTAGACGCATATAGTCCTGTGTTTGACTGTATTCCATATGTCTAACCACATGTCTTTGCCCCAGATTGGTCGGGCGTGGATAGTCCATTCTTGGGTGGCCCACTGTGCAATCCAAAGAGTGAGCCCCCGGTACACAGCCCAACTGTCTGTACAGATATTTAGGATACCATCACCGGGTTCCTTGGTTATAACCATCCACACGGCTCGCAGTTCCGCCCATTGGCTGCTCTGACCATCCCCTTCGTCAAACCAGATTGTCTCGGTCAAAGGATGGTATGCTATCACTCTCCACTTGCTCGGGTTGCCCTTGCTGGACCCATCTGTGTACCAGGCATCTTCAGGGATAGGATATTTCCCCTCCTGAACAGGACTCTTCTCTGGTGGAGCGACCAGTGTTTCTTTTGGTGCATCACTGTGATAGGTCACTGGACCTAGGATCTTCTGAAGCTCTTCTTTTAAGGGTGATGAAGACAGACTGCTCCTTTGGCTGAGGTAAGCGACCCATCGCGCCACTGTTTGTGCTTGGGCCACCCCTGTCTTAGGAAGGTGGGTCAGATCTTTCACCCACCCCTGAATCAGCAGAGTGGTCTTCACTATAACTTCAGCTGTTTGGGTTAGTGGCTCTACTGCCTGTAATGCTGAATAGGCAGCCAATAACTGTTTTTCAATCATACTATATCTTTCTTCTGCTCCATGCCAGACCTGAGACCAAAAACCAATGGGGGTCCGAACAGAACTCTGGCGTTGCCACAGGCCCCAGCCAAAGCCATCTTGAGTAACATGAACATCCAATTCAGCTGGGAGGGGAGGATCGAATATACCCAATGCCTGGGCTTGTTTAACTGCCAGTTTTGCCTGTTGGAAAGCATCCTGTTCTGTTTTCCCCCAGTCCCATAACTGCCCCTTTTTTGTGAGTCTATATAGTGGCCTCAGCAGCTGCGCTAGGTGAGGTATAAAGGAACGCCAGTAACCCAGTATACCTAGAAACTCTTGCAGCTGCTTCGATGTTGTAGGGACTGGGAACGCCTGAACCTTATCTATGACAGCACTGGGTAGTACTTTGGTCTTTCCTGACCAAACCACCCCCAGGAATTTTACAGACAGGCCCAGACCTTGCACCTTTTGGGCATTTATAGTCCATCCCCTCTGCTGTAAATAGGCGGTTAATGAATCTGCCGCCTGCCCAACTGCCGCCAGTGAGTCGGATGTCAGCAGGAGATCATCAATATAATGATACAGGTTAACATCATCAGGTTTTTTCCAATCAGCCAGGTCACGCGCCACTAGATTGTGACAATACGTTGGTGAATGCACGTACCCCTGTGGCAGGACCTGAAAGGTCCACTGCCTGCCTCCCCACGTAAACGCAAATTGATCTTGCAACTCCTCAGCAATTGGGATACTGAAGAACGCATTTGCTAGATCTAGGACACAATGATAGGTTTTTATCTCCCTACTCAACGTATCCATTAGGGAGGCAATATTGGGTACGGCCGCATGAATAGGCGGCGTGACCTTATTTAATTCTCTGTAATCCACTGTCATTCTCCACGTGCCATCCGACTTCCGCACTGGCCATATGGGGGAATTGTATGGGCTGTGTGCAGGTCTTATAATGCCCACTTGTTCTAATTCCTGCACCGTTCTCGATATTTCATCTTGCCCACCCGGGAGTCTGTACTGTCTTACATTAGTAACCCGGCGCGGTTTCAGCAGGCAAATAGGCCCATGTTTCGCATGGCCTCTTAGTATTGCCTGCACCGCCCGGATACTGATACATCTCTGTCCAAGTCTGAACTCTCCCACAGTTGTCTGGAGAGCCAGACCCCATAGAATATCTATGCCCAAGATGTACTCCTGGACTGGGGCAATAGATACCTTATACTCCCGGGGTGGGAGACGCCCAACCCCCAGTTTTAACCATGTTTGGGTGACAGGAATAGTCTGTCCCCCAAAGCCACCAATCATCATTCTGTCTCCCTCAAATTTGGTTGGATCTCCATAAACAATTGATGTTTCCGCTCCAGTGTCTACTAATGCCATAACCCTTTGAATGTTTTTTCGGGACCAATAAATCGTTAATTCTACATAGGGCCTCCGGTCCCGTCTGGAGGCCCTAGGGGGACTAACATCCCTCGTCACACCATGAATTGAGCTATGTCCAATTCTTTTGCTTCCGGTGGCTCAGGCGTTGTAGCCCGAGAAACCTGAGGCGGCTTTTTTTTCCTATTAGGAACAATGAAATCCTCTAAGTTCCATGTCGTTGTTGGCATTCTCTCTATAACCCTTACCCTTGGTTTCTTAGGGTAGGTCTGAAATTTTTGGTTGTCCTTTAGCTGTTTCCACAGTTGGAGAAGGATATGGTTGGGCTGGCCGTCAATCTTAGCAAATTGGACCCCAGCCCGAATTAAATCATTAAACATTTGTTTTCAGGAGACCCTTATGGGTCCCGATTGAGGAGCTCGAGTAGCCGGCATTTTGGTTTTAGTCACCGGCAAGACCTCGGCTTCTTCTAGTGTCCTGATGTTACGCCTACTCCGCAGGCGTTCTGTTTCCCCTAGGTCAGCCACTAACTGCGCAGCCTGCTGGACAACTGCTTCTGAGGCCACCAGGGGATTTAATATAGAGACCAGAGTGCCATACAGATGGGAGGGGGCTTGTTGTAGAAATAGGTCTCTCATCCCCGCTGAGAATTTGACCATATCAGGGCCATCAAAGGTATCTTCATAAATCGCTTCCCTTACACCTAGCTCACGGATGTAATTTTGAAGGTCCTCCATGGAGGACCACATCCCTGTATGTAAGGGAATATCAGATTTATTGGGCCATACCATATGGCAGGCCACCATTAACCATTCTATTATAGAATGGTTTTCATCACTATACTGATTACCTGCGTATAATCTCTGTCTAAGAGCAGGATGGATAGTCATTGTGGCCAATTTGGCTATTTCGGGGCCATTCACCAGAACACTTTCTGCCCCAGAATCCCATAGTCTTAATAACCAAGCCGGCACACTTTCTCTAGGTTTCTGCCGGAATCGTTGGACTAAGTCCATCAGTTCTGTTGCCGTGTATGGTCGGGCTGTTACGTGCAAGTGTGTTTGAGCAGGGGGCCACTGATCAGGCAGCACCCCTGCCAGTCTGTCCTGTACCTTTTTCGTTTTTTGAGTTATAACAGGACGGACTTCTAGTGCATCCGTCAAAATTGGAGATTCAAGATCCAATTTAGACTGCTTATTTTCCTGATCAACACAGTCCGTTGATTCAGGAGCCTGGTCATTGTTTATTGAAATACTACGAACTTGACCTATTGGAAGATGGAGAATTGGTTTTTTTCCTGTTAATACGCCAAGTTCCTGTTCTAACTTTTCGATACGATTTTTTAGAAGTTCATTTTCATTCACTAAAGTATTACTCCTTATTTCGGCATTGTTTAAAGCATTTAATAGCGGCCATGCCACTGTAGAAGCCGCTAATTGTCTTTCTCTAGTGACTAATATATCTTTGCCTAGTCCCTGAAAGTAATCCGCTAGGCGATATGGGGAAACATTTCCCACAACACATAGGGGACCCCATTTTTCAATGATAGTTGCTAATTCATAATAAGGGGATCCCGCAAATCCTGGGATCTGCCCTGGAATTATTTTATCGAGGGGGGTAGTGTTCTCCCCCTTGAACCATTTACAGAAAGTCCAAAGAAAGGACATAGTGCAAATTTTAGTATATTCGGCTTGCCTGCCTGGCTCGCCAAATGTATAATCAATGAAAATTATATAAAGGAATATTTTATAATATTAAGATGTTATAATAATGAAATAAGCAAGACAGGCACAATGAGACAAAGAGAATAAATAGGAAGCTTACCCATGTCGTGGGCTCGCTCAAGAAACTCCAGTGGAGTGGATCTTCCGAAGAGAGAAAGATCCTTCCCCACTGGTAGTCAGCTCTTAAATGGGTCTAGGAGAGGTGGAGCCAGGCTCCACCCCTTCCTGCAGCACAGGTGAATTGCTTTCACCTGTGCTCCCAGGGCTGACTCATTGCTTGCCTCAGGTGACTAATCAGGTTCAGGCCCTGACTCAGCAGTTCCCATACAACCAGTTTCCAGGCTTCTCAGTTTGTTAGACTTTTTTCGAATTTTGAATTAATGCTCATTTTGGTGTGTGTGTTATCAGTCTCCCTGAATGTATTCCAATGCATTTGTGATAAGAGGAAGGAGTCTCCTCCAAAACCAGAGAATGCTGACTGGTGGGGAATATCACAGAATCACAGAATTGTAGGGGTTGGAAGGGACCTCCAGAGATCATCGAGTCCAACCCCCCCTGCCAAAGCAGGTTCCCTACACCAGGTCGCACAAGTAGGCATCCAGGCAGGTCTTGAATATCTCCAGAGAAGGAGACTCCACAACCTCCCTGGGCAGCCTATTCCAGTGCTCCGTCACCCTCACCGTAAAGAAGTTCTTGTGCACATTTGTGCGGAACTTCCTATGCTCCAGTTTTCGGCCGTTTCCCCTTGTCCTGTCTCCACATACCGCTGAAAAGAGTCCGGCCTCGCCACTCTTCCCCCCACACCTTAGATATTTATAGACCTGGATCAGGTCTCCTCTCAGTCTTCTCTTCTCAAGGCTAAACAGACCCAGCTCACTCAGCCTTTCCTCATAGGAGAGGTGCTCCAGGCCCTTCACCATCTTTGTAGCCCTCTGCTGGACTCTCCAAGAGATCCCCGTCGTTTTTGTACTGGGGAGCCTAGAACTGGACACAGTACTCCAGATGAGGCCTTACCAGGGCAGAGTAGAGGGGGAGGATCACCTCCCTCGACCTGCTGGCCACGCTCTTTTTAATGCACCCCAGAATGCCATTGGCCCTCTTGGCCACAAGGGCACACTGCTGGCTCATGGCCAACCTGTTGTCCACAAGGACACCCAGGTCCCTCTCCGCAGAGCTCCTCTCAATATGGAGAGGTTTAGGAAAAATCTTAGAAGCATGGGGACCCACAATGTCATGGGATTTCACTCTTGAACACCTGTGGGATCCCGAGAAACTAAGCCAGTATTTGAGTCGAGGATAGTGGGGCTTCCATAGATCTAAGGAGGTACAACTTATTTGGGGTTTGGCTTGTGCTTATCATGCCCTATATAATACTATTCTGGAGAGAGAGAGTTTCCGAGCTGAGGTTCAAGCCAAAGGGTAAAATCTCCAAGTCACATCTGATCAATTACAGGAGACACCAGTAACAATATCAGTTGCCCCTGTGGAGGGCAAGAAATGGAAACGAGTGTCCTCGCGTCTAGAATGGAAAAAAGAAGAAGCGGAGGAGGAGGTGGAAGAAGATCCAGGTGAGGGGCCCTCCTCAGAACCACCATCATCAGGGAAGGCAAAAGGAATAACTAAGAGACATGGAGAAGAGAGTGATGAAGAGGAAGTTTCTATTACTACTCATCGGCCTCTGAAGATGACTGAAATCCAAGGCTCAAGAAAGGAGTTTATACGGCGCCCAAATGAAACTATCGTTTCCTGGTTAGTTCGCTGCTGGGACGGCGGGGCCAGTAGCTTGTCTCTAGATGGTAATGAAGCTCGCCAACTAGGAGCCATTGCCAGAGATCCAGCTATTGACAGATGGAATAGTCGATGTTCGGATGGGGCTGCCTCCCTCTGGGAACGAGTATTAATAGCCGTGAAGGAAAGGTACCCCTTCAAAGACGGCTTGAAGCCTGTGATGAAAAGGTGGGATACAGTTGAAAAGGGTATCCAGCATTTGAGGGAAATGTTCTATGACCCTAAATTTGATCCTAACCACTCACGCCAAGACCACGACCCTGAGAGAGTGAGGAGAACTCCTGATATATGGCGGAAACTCAGAACAACAGCACCAGAAAGATATGCCAGTACACTAACATCAAAGTTTGACAGATACCAGAACCAACAGAGAAGACCCTTAGTTTTTGAATTGATTCTTACGCTCCAAAACTATGAACAACAGCTACCCCCAACTCACGCTTCCATTTCTGCCATCTCACGAATAACGGACCAACTGAATGAAATGCAAGATTAAGTGTCTCTGTTGTTTAATCGTGACAAACCTGTAGTAGTATCCGAAACGCTTGACGAAGATCAGGATGATCAAAGGAGTCTAATGAAGGAGCTGATGAAACTAATGAAAATCCAATTAATTAAAGGTGATGAACCCTCCTCCTCACCTGCATCATCAAAAGTCTCAGCTGTTAAAGATCATCCTGATCTTCGTCAAGTGTTTCAGATACTACTATGGGTTCGTCACGATTAGTCAATAGAGATAATTTTTCTTACATTTATTTCATTTAGTCTGTCTGTTACTTGTGAAATGGCAGAAATGGAAGCATGAGTTGGGGGTAGCTTTTGTTCAAAGTTTTGAAGTGTAAGAATTAGTTCAAAAACTGGGGGTCTTCTCTTTTAGTCGTCGTATCTTTCAAACTTTGCTACTAGTGTACCAGTGTGCCTTTCTGGTGCTGTTCTTGTGAGTTTCTGCCATATATCAGGCGTAGTCCTCACTCTCTCAGGACCATGGTCTTGGCGTGGATGGTTAGGAACAAACATAGGGTCATACAACATTTCCTCCACAGCTATTTCCTTCAAATACTGGATATAATTGAACTTGAGGCTAATAAAATAAAATCAAATCAGAGTGTCCGAAACCGAAAGGCCTACTTTGAACTGAAGGCGCATGGCTGGGGAGCGCACCCACACACTGCCAGGCAGCGAGCAAGAGAGTGCCAGAGGGCAAGATCCCACGACTTCCTTCCGTGGCTTATCTTCCTCTCTGAATGTGAAGTCCCCTTGGATATGTAGTTCTTCTCTTCTGTGAACCAGGTATCCGGAAAGTTGTCAGTCCACAGAACTGGAGTCTTAACTCTTTAATTATCCGTGCTTTACATGATGTTATGATGTGGAATACCGATAACAAAATTATAAAACCATGACAGGCACTGAGAATTTGTGAGTATTTTTATTTTTTTCTTATAATATTTGAATATGATATTAGAAAATACGTTGTTTCAATGGCAAGCTGTGTGGGTATGGGGATAATCAGACACTCATGCACCTACCTCATTCCGTTCATTTCTTTTACTGGCCATTGTTTGTGAGGCACTTTTTTGGTTTTACTTTATTTTATCTGCATACTCAGAATCCTCATTTACCTGTATTCTGGTTAACATCATGCATCTATGACTTTCATTCTTCCCTAATGTTTTGCTTCATTGGGAGACGTAAGGCATGTAGCATGCTGTATATAGAATATAAAATCATTTTTAAATAGAACTGAGGGCAATGTGAATGACTGTACCTGTTTATAATTTTCTACAGTACTTACCTTTTGGGTTATGGTTTAAGTGCCTCATCTTAAGCATTGCTTACCTCATCCTATTTATACCTCAGAGATCTGATAACTCCATGGTTCTCATCTTTGTACAAGATCAGTCAGACTTCTATTGTTTATGCAACTCTTCTGTGATTCCATCAGTTACCTGGTGCATACATTCCATAACACTGTGCAAACAGATCTAAATAAATGTTTAGAGGGAACTGGTTAATGTTGCAGTTAATGGAAAATTTGGTTTGAAACTGTGCAAAAGGAGCTGTAAGTCATGAATCTGGAGTTAAGGTTCAACGCTGCCTCTGAAGTTGGTGTTATCCCTAAATATAGCTCCCAGCTGCACGTGCACCTCTCATCCTTTAGCTTTCTTTCTGCTCAATGTGATGTGGATTTATTTTCTTATCTGTGGAAACAGGATAATGAATTTCTATTTTAAACTGAGGGCTAACATGACAGTGGGATAAAATCTATAACTTTCTGTTACTGCTTTCATGAGCCATCAGGTGCAGTGGAACCAGCAGTGTCTTGTGAATAGCATGTTTAAGAAGTCCCCTTTGGACTCATTAAAATATAATAATAACTACTCAGCAGACAGGACAAAGCCCTGTGTGCAGCTTGTGCCCCATCACATTTGGTGTGCTCCTGCCTGTGTGATGCTGAGCACTGCTCCCTGCACGCAACAGTCCAAGCAGTGCCATGTCTCAGGGGGCATGCCACAGCTCAGAGGCCTCCAGGGGCTGGTGGAGGTACAGCTGCCATCAAGAGAACAGCATGTCACTTGGGAAGGGCGCTGGCAGTGGTTTATCATCATAATGCTATTTGGTAAGCCAAAGGAGTGGCCATCTGATCTCCTGAAGAGTATTTTCTGCTTAGGCTGTGGCTCTGTTAATCTGTTCAAGCCAATTCTGCAAAACCCAAACTATCTGTATCTGCAAAGATCACACTTCATTTAGGTTTTCTTTGTGTCTGCTGTCAGTGCGTGATTAAAAGTACAGGCATTTGCAGTGTTAGTCCATACATTGGTGTGTTACAGTGACCTTCTAAGTAGCATTTGTTTCCAGTTTTGTGCTTCCCACTTCAAAAAAGACAGGGATCTCCTAGTAGGAGTCTGGCAGAGGGCCACAAAGATGATAAAGGGCCTGGAGCACCTCCCATATGAGGAAAAGCTGAGTGACCTGAGTCTGTTCAGCCTGGGGAAAAGAAGACTGAGGGGGGATCTGATTAATATTTATAAATATCCAAAGGGCGGTGGGAGGCAAATGGATGAGGCCAGGCTCTTTTTGGTGCTGCATAGCAATAGGACAAGGAGCAACGGCCTAAAACTTGAACGTAGGAAGTTCCATACTAACATGCAATAGAACTTCTTTATGGTAAGGGTGATGGAGCACTGGAACAGGTTGCCCAGAGAGGTTGTAGAGTCTCCTTCTTTGGAGATATTTAAGACCCGTCCGGACACCTACTTGTGCGACCTGTTGTATGGAGCCTGCTTTAGCAGGGTGGTTGGACTTGATGATCTCTTGAGTTCCTTCCCTTCCAACCCCTGTGTCATAGTTTTATGATTTTTGGTTATCTGTATTCCACATCATAACATCATGTAATGTTTGACTGTGGATGCTCAAGTTCCGGGTGCCTGTCTGGAGGAGAACAACAACTACATTCCCCAGGGGGCTTTGCGGTCAGCAAGGAGATGTAACTCCCAGCAAGGTCACTTGATGTTCTCTTCTTCGCCTGCGCTTCTCCGTCTGCTTTTCTTCATCGGCTCAACTGGACTGCACTTCTCACCTCAGCGCTGTGGTGAGACCTATCCACCTTTCGCACACACTCTCTCTCTCTCATTATATTTTGCTGACACTATATTTAGTAAATTAGTTTGTTTCACCTCAGATCGTTGCCGCTGTTTTCAATTATTTTGGGTCCCCTGTTTCCCCTTTCCGGGGGCGCGGATCTGCAGATCCCTCCGCCCTGCTAGTCACAGAACCGGGCCGAACCAGCCCATAAACCGGTGACACCCTGTGATTCTGTGATTCCCCAATATTTGAGTAACAGTGGTACAGCTAAGTCCAGCAACAGAGAAATACTGGACCGTTTATAAGGACTTTGCAAACACAGGACTAGAGCCTTTTGAGCCTTAGAACATCCCGTCACTGACAGAGAGAGAAGCTGCACCCTCCATCCCTGCTGCCTACTGAGAAATTAATGGAACATTGTAGAACTGCAGTGGTAGCTATCTCTGCATTCCTATAATGAACCCTTGCTTTTATTTTCTATCTTTTTACTATTGCTTTCTTCTCCTCCCCCCCATCCCCAAGCCTAACTTACCAGGAATGTATAATAAACTGGTTGGGTAATATCTGACTCCGAATGAGCCTTAATCTCACTTTAGGTGTATATCTATATCTATATCACCTTGCCTCTGATAACTGGCGAGAGACAGGAGCTGAGTTAAATATTCAGTGCTCCGTCCTGAAATTTCAATATGTGTAAAGGAAATTAGGAAAACAAGGTCAAGTGAATCTCAGCTGCCTGTGAATGGCAATCCCCTGCCCAGGTGCATCAGAAGCCTATGATGTGGAGGCCTTTGTTGGATTGCATCGCCTCAGGCTTTCTTGCAGTTGATAGAGAGAAAAAAGCATTTTCATGACGACATTCATTTGACTTTTTCTCAGATGTCAGCCCCAGGGTGAGGTGAAGTGCAGTTCAAAAGCACCTGTTCTCCTCCTTGAGGATAAAAGGATCCTGGAGTGACCCATCAAAAGGGTTCCATCCCTGTGTCCGTAGGAAATGGAATGCCGGAGACAATTGGGAAAAATGCTTATTGTAATGATTGAAATTGTTATAACTTTAATTGGAAATAAATCACTTTTAGTACAATGGGGCTGTGAGCTTCCTCACACTGGAGGAGCCCATAGCTCAAGGGCTATGATAAATACCAATATCATGTACCACTGACTCATTGTGAGTACAACAGAGAAAATACCCAGAAGGGAATAAGGCAATAATGGCACCAAAGTTAAAGTGCAGTGTTACATTTCAACGTGAGCAAAAAATGAAACAAAAATTTATTTCTGATATGAATATTGATAGCGCAATGCAGAAAACAAAGAACAGTACATTACAGAACATACAGCATGGGGAGGAAAGCCCTTGAAAGGGATGGGGAGCAGGTGCCTTCCACAGTCAGTGAGCGCTTCATTTCTGATCCATTCCTCTGTAATGTTTTGCGCATGTTCTGAGGAAGAGATTGTAGCCAAGAAAGCCAACAAAGTAACTTGACACGCCAATGAGTTATGTCAAGCAGGTGTTCCCTTTATTACAGCGCTGGGTGCATGGGGGATCTTATTTCCAATTTCCTGTACACTGTTACCTTTATGATGTCCTTTACAATGTATAATAGCCACACTCTTTGGTAGATTTAAAGCATGCTGAATTTGTCTTCCTTGTGTGTAAGCAATCCTCACTCTTTCCAGATGGTACCATGAGCGTGTAACAAAACAAATGCATATTTAGAATCTGTCCATATATTTAAGGCTCTTGTCCAGGCAGTTATTTCATCCTTCTGAGCTGAAGTCCCCACAGGTAATGGTTTTGCTTTGATTACCTCGTCAGTAGTAGTTACCGCATACCCTGCCTTACGGTTTCCTTGTCTCACAAAACTGCTTTTGTCAATGAATCCAGGATTTCAGTGGTTCCCCCTTTAGGTCTGGCCAACTGGCATAGACAGCCTCCAATCAGTCGCACACTGCTGGCTCGGAGGTCTGCGTTGCTGTTCTGGGCATTCAGCAAAATGCTTCCTTCCTTCTCTTTGATCAGTTGAGCTTTCTGTTGAGAAACTTGATAACAATTTAAACCAAGAGAATTCAGCAAACTCATGGTCCATTGTACACAATCCTCTTTTGTTATGGTGGCATCCATGTACTGCAGTGAAGTTCCACCTTGGTATGGAGGAACCCAAGTCTCAGGCTCACGAGCTGACTGGTTCTCAAAAATCATTGGGCTGTTCTCAAAACCCTGGGTAACACTGTCCAGGTTAACTGAGTCTTTTCTCCCTGTATTGGGGTTTTCCTATTCAAAGGCAAATAACTTTAGGCTTCCTTTGGCCAAACCAGGCAAAAAAGGCATCCTTCAAATCCAGAGGGTAAACTTCACCTACTCATTCCTTAACTTGGTTAATAAAGCGTATGGATTTGCTGCCACTGGGTGTATATCTTCAACAATTCTATTACTTGCCCTCAAATCTTCTACCAAACTATAGCTCTTGCCATCCAATTTTTCACCGGCAAGATTAGAGTGTTGTATATGGATTCACATTCAGTTAATAAACCAAAATCCAAAAAGTTACCTATTATTTCTTTTATCCCTCTACAATCTTGTATCCTCAAAGGGCACTCCTTTACCTTGACTGGACTGGCTCCTGCTTTTAACTTAACTTCTATTGGGTATGCATTTTTGGCTCTGCCAGGCATCCCCGATGTCCACACTCCTGGGTATACCTGATTTAAGATTTCTGTAACTTCTGGGGGTTCAACATTGTTTTTTTCCCATTTTGTGTCAAAGCCAAACTTAAAATTTTCAATCAGTGGTTCTTCCTTGACCCTTAGCTCCAATTTTCCTTTATTGACTTTAATCTCTGGATCCTTTTGTTCTAATGAGTGTTGCCCAAGTAATGGTTCTGGGGAACCTAGCATGTACAAGAATTTATGTATTCCTACTTGTTTTCCCCGCCTGTATTTAGCTGGTCTCAAAAAAGTAAGCTTTTTCTTGTTGGCCAGGAGCTCATACTACTGCTACAAAATCAGCATCTACAGGTAATAATTATTGATGTAGTGTCATCTGAAATCTGGGAAGAAAACTCTCTAACTCCAATGTGGCGTTAGACAGTGGCATTCCTTTATTCCTCAAGATGCGCACTGGGCAACTTGACAAGCAAGTGCATGCTCTCAGAGATCAGGTTCTACATTTATACCATTAAGACATACATATGCAGTACTTTGGCATACATATTCACTCTTTTTCAAGGTCTTATAGATATGTGATAATGTCCCTTTGGGCATGCTCAGGGTGGTCAAGCGCCCACCTACTTCTTCCCCTTTTTTCACCATCACCGAACCCTTTGACTCACTTTAATTCACTTTTCCCCAGTTTGGAAGATTTTCATTGCTTGTTACGCCATAGTGAATCACTTTTTAAAAACAATGTCTGTGGAACCTAAGGAAAATGTCCTTGCACGTTTTGAGGCAAAAGATAAAAGTATTCTATTGTGACTCCAGTACTTCTCATGAGGCAAAATCATTGAGGCAGAAGATAAAAGTATTCTACTATGCTCCCAGTACAAAATTATTGAGGAAAAAAAAGACTGTTCACCCACTAAAGCTGAAATGGAAAGTTTTAGAACTATCACTTAGAGATTCCTTTTGCTAAACTAATATATTGGTTCTTAAGCTAACGTACTAATCCCTATTGCTAAGCAAACCAACCTATATCAGTAGTACAGAGTAAGAGGCACCTGTATCCACCAGAAAATTAACCTCTTTACCCTGCTCCCCTAGCTGCAATTTAACCAATGGGTCTGCTAGGGTAGACTGCCCAGGTTCTAGTCATTCAGATTCTGTGATCAGAGACGGTTCCCTCCCCCACTCAGCTTGGGACAGCTTCTCCACCAGTGTCCCATTTCCCTGCTATTTGCACACTGCTTTCAGTCCAGTGGGGACAGAACCCTCCCTGGGCCCTTCCAGGTTCCCCCTACCTCTTCCCCTTGGGAATCTCTGAGCCCTCGGGCCCTGCTCTAGTGCAGCAACAGTAGCAGATGCTATTGTTCTTCCCAGGTTCCTTCTTTCATTACTATCTGTTCCTCAATCAATTTTTCCAGATCCCTCACCTGTCTTCTCAGTCCTGACAACCTTGTTACACCTTGCTCATCTTTGCCTTCTTCAGCCTGTGCCTTTCCTAAACCTCTTTTTCACTTTCCAAACTTTCATCATTACAAACACTACTAACATATTTCAGTTTCACCTCCACTCCCCGAAGACTTCCTGCACTAACACTGGGATATTGGCTTTCCTAGATCTCTGCAGATGAAGGCTATTATCACTTCCAATGTCCTGTACCCTCCCCCGCCCCATTCGCAAGTAGCACACTATTTATGACAGGAGTCTCTGGCCCACGTCTCTCTCACTCTCACTCTGAGAGTTCAGCTTACGAGCTGCGGTGCGGTAGGTGGTGCGGGGGGATGTTCTCGTGCCGACACCCATCCGCCTTGGCTGGTGCAGATCACAAGCTCTAATACTCTTCGTTGAAAATATACAAATAATTTTGTCAGTATGTTATCTCCGATAAAAGCAGATTTTATTCGCAATTGCAATGGTGGGTGTCCTGCAAGCAGGAGCGCACCTATGGACACAATAGTACAGCTTCTGTACCTTGTATCCCCCATGCCCATCCCCTCCCCTGTTTTCCCATTGGCTGGGTACTCCAGGTTCACAATCTCTCATGGTTTTGTGATTTTTGGTTTTCGGTATTCCACATCATAACATCATGTGGGGCACTGGGAGTTTAACTGCTAATGCTCAAGCTCTGGGTACCTGCCTGGAAGAGAAGAAGAACTACATTCCCCAGGGGACTTTGCGGTCACAGAGAGTCTCGAGATATAACTCCTGGCAAGGTCACCTGATGCGCTCTTCTTTGCCTGCTCTTCATCGGCTCTCCTCCCTTTTATCCGGGCTGCTCAACTGGACTGCGCATCTCACCTCAGCCCTCCGTGTTGTGGTGAGACCTATCCACCTTTCGGATATTCTCTCTCTCATTATATTTGATTTATTAGCTTCAATTTTAATTATATTGTATTATAGTGTGTTATCTTCCATTCCAATACTATATTTAGTAAATTAGTTTGTTTCTCCTCAGATCGTTGCCGCTGTTTTTAATTATTTTGGGGTCCCCCGTTCCCTTTTTCCGGAGGCGTGGATCTGTGGATCCCTCTGCCCCGCTAGTCATGGAACCGGGCCGAACCAGCCCGTAAACTGTTGACATTCTTGGTGGAGAATGCAGGCAAAAGCTGCTTTTTAGTTTTTAGAACGAATCTCTCTCTGCTCTCGGAGAGTTTCGTTGGGAAAGTTTATCTTTTTCACCAGTGCTCACTGAGAACTTGACCTTGAAAGTCTAGGCGGACTGCCAATATTCTGGGATATTTGTAAACTTTGAGCACTGCTATCTTGCTTTTGTAAAGAAAGAGAAAAAAATGGTTCTGTTTTCTCTTTTAAATCTGTTTGCAGAGGGAGCTGCTAATTTTACAGAACTTGGGATTTTTAAGCAGGCTCCCAGTCTCTCCTTAGAATCCTTTATGCAGTTTTTGAATGCTCACCTGATCACGTTGTTAATCTCCCTGAATGTTCTTCTCATCATTTCACTCAGTATTGGTATTTGTCATATTTTGAGGAAGACTTCCCCAGAACCAGAGAATACTGAGTGGCAGGGAGTGTGGAGAGGCTTGGGAGAGACTTTAGAGAGATGGACATGTTCGGTGTCATGGAACTTCACTCCTGAACACCTGAAAGACCCTGAGTGCTTAAACATGTATTTGAGACAGGAATGTTGCGGCTCAGGCAGATCTGAGGAGGCACAAATGATTTGGGGCCTAGCCAATGCTTATCGGGCCTTATTCAATAGTATCCCAGAAAGGGAGAGAGTTTGTGAAATTGAGAGAGAGTGTCTGAGAGCTGAAAGGGAGAGTCTCAGGGAGACAGTACGAAATGAGCGAGAGAGTCTCCAAGCTGAAAAGGAGAGTTTCCAGGAGAGACTCCGAGCAGAGAAGGAGAATCTCCGGGCTGAGTGAAAGAGTCTCCTGGTCAAGGGAAAAGACCTCCAATCTGAGAGAGATGCCCTCCGGTCGGAGAGGGATAGCCTCAAGTCCGAACAGGATGCCCTCTGAATTGAGGGAGACTCCCTGCAATCCCAAAGAGAGAGTCTCCAAGGCGAGACAGAGAATCTCCAGGTTGAGAAAGAGAGTCTCCTAGCCAGGAGAGAGAATATCAAAACCTGGCAAGAGTATCTCCAAGCTGAGAAAGAAAGTCTCCAAGCCGAAGGAGAAAATCTCCGAGCTGAAAGAAGGAATCTCCAATCTCAATGAGATGCCCTCCTAATCGAGAGACTCCCTGCAATCCAAACTCAAACCCTCCAATCTGAATGGGACACTGTCCAAACTGAGCGAGACACCCTTCAATCTGAACTAAATGCTCTCATGATTGAAAAAGACAGACTCCAAGCCAAGCTGGAGGGTGAGAGCATTGGAACTGACCAACCAGATCAACCACAGGAGGCGCCACAATTGATATCAGTTGCCCCTGTGAGAGGACGGAAAATGAAACGAATCTCGACTCCGTTAGAAGAGAAGAAAGAGGAGCAAAGAGGTCCAGAGGAGTGGCTCCGAGATCCAGGAGAAGCACCCCTGAGTCCAGGGGAGGGGCCCTCAGTAAGACCACGGTCACCAATGCCTACGAGGGCAACAAGAAGTCCTGAAAGAGTAAGAGGTGAGCAAGATATCGTTACCATTGTTGATCGATCTCTGAAAATGAATGAAATTCCAAGTCTGAGAAAAGACTTTTCACGTCACCCAAATGAGCCTATTGCCACCTGGTTACTTCGTTGTTGGGACAATGGGGCCAACAGTGTGTGGCTAGATAGTAGAGAAGCTCGCCAACTGGGTGGCATTGCTAGGGACTCAGCCATTGACAGAGGCATTAGTCCATGCCAGAACCAGGCCTTCACCCTCTGGAAGGAGATGTTGTTAGCTGTAAAAGAAAGATACCCCTTCAAAGACGATCTGATGCCTGAGAAAAAGAAATGGGCTGATATAGAAAAAGGCATCCGTTATTTGAGAGAATATGCTGTGGTGGAAACGCTACATAGCCCCGATTTCATTCCTGATGAGCCAGATCAAGAGCATGATCCTGAGAGAGTCAGGTGTACACCAAATATGTGGCGTACATTCACAAAGACTGCACCAGAAAGGTACGCTAGTACATTTGCAGCAATGTATGGCAGAGTGGAAAGAAGACCCCTTATAAACGAACTGATTAATAAACTTCAGGACTTTGAGTTACATTTAAGCCCTCTACAAGCTTGTGTTTCAGCCATCGCAAAAGTAGCTGAAAAGCTGAACAGAATGGAAAGCAAACAAGAAGATATACTAGACAAACTATCAATAGTGCCTGATGCTGATGGATCCACGGTGGTAACGGATACATCCAGTGGGGAACAGAACTCCCAAAACAGCCTACTGGAGGGGCTGATCAACTTGGTTTCCTCCCAGCCGGTGTCATCCAATATCTCAGCTATCAAAAGAAGACGTCCTCCTGCTCGAGCAAGTGACAACAGTAAGAGTATGTCACGTTTTGCCTTGTGGCATTACCTACGTGACCATGGAGAAGATATGAAGAAGTGGCATAAGCAACCTACTCCTGCACTTCAAGCATGGGTAAAAGAATTACAAGACAAATCAACCACCAAGGTGAAGTTCTCCAAAAAGGTGATTGCTCCAGTTGCTGCAGACAACGGAGGTAACAAATAGAGGGGCCCTGCCCCCAGCCAGAGGGGGGAAAGGGATAATAGAGTATATTGGACTGTGTGGGTTAGATGGCCTGGCACATCAGAACCACTGAAATATAAGGCCCTGGTGGACACTGGTGCTCAGTGCACTCTAATGCCCTCGAGTCACCAAGGGACAACATCAATTTATATTCATGGGGTGACTGGGGGTTCCCAAGAGCTGACTATGTTGCAGGCCGAAATCAGCCTCACTGGTAAAGACTGGCAAAAGCACCCTATTGTGACTGGCCCAGGGTCTCCATGTATACTTGGTATTGATTACCTCAGAAGGGGATATTTTAAGGATCCCAAAGGGTATCGATGGGCCTTTGGAATAGCTGCTGTAGACACAGAAGGTGTTAAGCAGTTGTCTGTTTTGCCTGGCCTATCAGAAGATCCGTCTGTTGTGGGGTTGCTACGAGTGAAAGAGCAACAGGTACCAATTGCTACAAAAACGGTGCACAGACGGCAGTACCGCACCAACAGGGATTCCTTGCTCCTCATTCAGAAGTTGATTCGCCATCTAGAGACTCAGGGAGTGATCAGTAAAACTCACTCACCTTTTAACAGCCCCATATGGCCGGTGCGTAAAGCCAGTGGAGAATGGAGGCTGACAGAAGACTACCGTGGCCTGAATGAAGTCACACCCCCACTGAGTGCTGCTGTGCCGGACATGTTAGAACTCCAGTATGAACTGGAGTCAAAAGCAGCCAAATGGTATGCCACCACTGACATTGCTAATGCCTTTTTCTCCATTCCTTTGGCCAAAGAATGTAAGCCACAGTTTGCTTTCACCTGGAGGGGCATTCAGTATACCTGGAATCGTTTGCCCCAGGGGTGGAAACATAGCCCCAACCATTTGCCATGGGTTGATCCAAACTGTATTGGAACAGGGAGGTGCTCCTGAGCACTTACAGTACATTGATGACATCATTGTGTGGGGCAACACAGCAAAGGAAGTTTCTGAGAAAGGAGAGCAAATAATCCAGATCCTTCTGTGTGCTGGTATCATTATTAAGCGAAGCAAAGTGAAAGGACCTTTGCAGGAAATTCAGTTCCTAGGTATAAAGTGGCAAGATGGACGTCGTCACATCCCGACAGATGTGATCAACAAAATCACTGCTATGTCTCCACCCACTAATAAGAAAGAGACACAATCTTTTCTGGGCATAGTGGGTTTTTGGAGAATGCATGTTCCAAACTACAGCCTCATTGTAAGCCCCCTTTATCAGGTGACATGAATGAAGAATGAGTTTACATGGGGCCCTGAGCAGCAGCAGGCTTTTGAGCAGATTAAACATGAGATAGCCCGTGCTGTGGCCCTGGGGCCAGTACGGACGGAGCAGGATGTAAAGAACATCCTCTACACTGCTGCTGGAGAGAAAGGTCCCACTTGGAGTTTGTGGCAAAGAGCCTCAGGAGAGACCCGAGGCCGACCCCTGGGATTCTGGAGTCGGGCCTACAGGGGGTCGGAAGAGGGCTACACTCCAACTGAAAAGGAGATCTTAGCCGCGTATGAGGGGGTTCGGGCTGCTTCTGAAGTGGTCGGTACTGAAACACAGCTCCTTCTGGCACCTCGACTGCCAGTGCTGAACTGGATGTTCAAGGGAAAGGTTCCCTCCACCCATCATGCTACTGATGCCACTTGGAGTAAGTGGATTGCGTTGATTACGCAACGAGAGCGGATGGGGAACCTCAGCCGTCCAGGGATCCTAGAGGTGATCATGGACTGGCCTGAAGGCAAAAAGTTTGGAACACCTCCAGCAGAAGAAGTATCACGAGCTAAAGAGGCCCCACCATACAATGAACTACCAGAAAATGAAAAGACATATGCCCTGTTCTCTGATGGATCGTGTCGTATTGTGGGGAAGCATTGCAGATGGAAAGCTGCTGTGTGGAGCCCCACACGACAAGTTGCAGAGGCCACTGAAGGGAAAGGAGAATCAAGCCAATTTGCAGAGGTAAAGGCTGTCCAACTGGCCTTGGATGTTGCTGAAGGGGAGAGGTGGCCAGTGCTTTATCTTTACACTGACTCATGGATGGTGGCAAATGCCTTATGGGGGTGGTTACAGCAGTGGGAACAGAACAACAGGCAAAGAAGGGGTACCTGTTGCTCTTTTACTTGTAGCAACCCCACAACAGACGGATCTTCTGACAGGCCAGGCAAAACAGACAGCTGCTTAATGTTGTTTGTGTCTACAGCAGCTATTCCAAAGGCCCATCGATACCCCTTAGGATCCTTGAAATGCCCCCTTCTGAGGTAATCAATACCAAGTATACATGGAGCCCCTGGACCAGTCACAATAGGGTGCTTTTGCCAGTTCCTACCAGTGAGGCTTATCTCGGCCTCCAACACAGTCAATTCTTGAGAGCCCCCAGTCACTCCAGAAATATGGATTGATTCTGTCCCTTCATAAGTCGAGGGCATCAGAGTGCACTGCGCACCGGTATCCACCAGTGCCTTATATTTCAGTGGTTCTGATGTGCCAGGCCATCGGATCCACACAGTCCAATAAACTCTATTATCCCTTTCCCCCCCGACTGAGGGCAGGGCCCCTCTATTCATTACCTGTGGTAACCGGAGCAACTGCACTGGCGTTTGGTCTGCTTTGTAATTCTCTCACCCGTGCTCGTAGTACATGAGTAGCTTGGTCGTGCCACTTCCTCATGTCTTCTCCATGGTCACGTAAGTAACGCCACAAGGCAAGTCGCGATGTAGGATTCCTTCCTGGAGCTGGAGAGCGTTTGCCTCTAACAGCTGAGATTTTTGATTTTGCACCTGAGAAGGAGGGTTCATCGTCTTTAGTTTGTTGGATCCACACTTGTTCCATCATCTCCTTTATCTCCTTCAGTAGACTCTTTTGACTATTCTGATCTTCATCAAGCGTTTCTGATACTTCTACAGGTTTGTCACGATTCATCAGTGAAGACACTTGCTCTTGCACTTTATTCAGTTGCTCCGTCATTTGTGAGATGGCGGCGATGGCGGCGCGAGTTGGGGGTAGCTGTTGTTCATAGCTTTGGAGCGTAAGAATCAATTCATAAACTAAGGGGCTTCTCTGTCGGTCCTCATATCTGTCAGATGCTGCCAATAGTGCAGGGGCGTATCTGGCTGGTGCTGTTGATGTGAGTTGTTGCCACATTTCACGCGTTGTCCTCACTTTCTCAGGATCATGGCTTTGTGGGTCGTTAAAAACACAGTTAGGGTCATACAACATTTCCACCACGGCTGTTTCCCTCAAATACTGGATACCCTGTTCAACTGTATCCCATCTTTTCGTCACAGGCTTCAAGCCGCTTTTGAAGGGGTACCTTTCCTTCACGGCTGCTAATATTCGTTCCCAGAGGGAGGCAGCCTCATCCAGACATCGACTAATTGCTCTGTCAATAGCTGGATCTCTGGCAATGGCTCCTAGTTGGCGAGCTTCATTACCATCTAGAGACAAGCTACTGGCCCCGCCGTCCCAGCAGCGAACTAACCAGGAAACGATAGTTTCATTTGGGCGCCGTATAAATTCCTTTCTTGAGCCTTGGATTTCAGTCATCTTCAGAGGCCGACGAGTAGTAATAGAAACTTCCTCTTCATCACTCTCTTCTGCATGTCTCTTCGTTTTTCCTTTTGCCTTTCTTGATTTTGGTGGTTCCGAGGAGGGCCCCTCACCTGGATCTTCCTCCACCTCCTCCTCCTCATCTTCTTTTTTTCGTTCTAGACGCGAGGACACTCGTTTCCATTTCTTGCCCTCCACAGGGGCAACTGATACTGTTACTGGTGTCTCCTGTAATTGATCAGATTTGACTTGGAGATTCTCCCCTTTGGCTTGAACCTCAGCTCGGAAACTCTCTCTCTCCAAAACAGTATTATATATGGCACGGTAAGCACAAGCCAAACCCCAAATAAGTTGTACCTCCTTAGATTTACCTGAGCCGCACTGCCCCTGTCTCAAATATTGGCTAAGTTTCTGGGGATCCCACAGGTGCTCAAGAGTGAAATCCCATGACATTGCGGGTCCCCATGCTTCTAAGATTTGTCCTAAACCTCTCCATATTCCCTGCCAGTCAGCATTCTCTGGTTTTGGAGGAGACTCCTTCTGCTTAATTATAGTCCTTACAGTCCTGTATAGAAATACATTCAGGAAGACTGATATGAACAGGACTAATACGCCCACAAGCATGAAAATTAACTCAGCATTGGAAAAACGTCTGATAAACCGAAAGGAAAACCTGGAAACTGGTTTGAACATCGTGTGGTTTGTAAAATTAGTTATCCCATTTGGGATGTAGTTGCTTGTGAAATTAGCCATTCCATCCGGGATGCAAGTGTCAAAATTCATATTAAACATTGCATTTAGGTACCAATATAGGTACCATACAGGCGTCTCCGTCAGTGCCCTTATTTGATTATATATGAACACAATTCCACAACAAGTAATCATGGCATTGATGATTGGCCAGTAGGTCGTGACGAACACCATAGCTTTTAATCCCTTACTCAGCAGTCCCACGAAAAAGAATGGGTTCATCGCTGGTTTCTGCTCAAAAAGGGTTAATGAATTGAAACTAACAAGAGGGGGGGGGGGGGGGGGAAGGAAAAAAAGGCACTACCCAGACTAAGCAGTGCTCAAAGTTTACAAATATCCCAGAATACTGGCAGTACGCCTGGTCTTTCAAGGTCAAGTTTTCCAGCACAAAAACCTGAACTACTGATAATGCTCCCTAACGAAGCTCTCTAAGAGCAGAGAGCGAGATTCGTTCTAAGAGCCAAAAAACATACACACACAAAAAAAAAGGCAGCTATGCCCGCATCCTCCACCAAAATCTGTCACGGAGTTAACCAGATCAGTTTATGCCCGTGACAGGGGGGCAGTAGGCCCCTGCCCTCCCCACCCCCCGCCTGGCCCCACAAAATGGGAAGGAAGGGGGAAAAGGAAAAAAACAGCGGCAACAATCTATGGAGGTAAACTTATTTTACTAACTATGATATCGGAATGCAAAATAATACAATATAATACAATCTAATTGAAATTGAGTCTAATAAATCAAATAAGATATGAGAGAGAGTTCCTCAGACCGAGTCAAACCTGAAAAAGCTTGGAACGGCTAGGAAAGCACCCTCCAGCACCCACTGCCAGGCAGTAAGAGACCGCCCCCCACCCCCCGGAAGGGTCAGATCCCATGACTTCCGTAATGTATAGGGATAGGTACGTAGAATTAGAGCATTAACACTTTAATTCCAGTACATGATGTTTTGATGTGGAATATTGAAAATCGAAAAAACCAAAACCATGACAGGGCTGCTGAACTGTGGAAAGATATTGCTGCCCAAATAAAGTATATTGTTGTAAAGGTGCGTCATGTAGATGCTCATGTGCCCAAGAGTCGGGCTACTGAAGAACAGCAGAATAACCATCAGGTAGATCGAGCTGCCAAAATTGAGGTGGCTCAGATAGACCTGGACTGGCAGAACAAGGGTGAATTATTTCTAGCTCGGTGGGCCTATGAGACCTCGGGCCATCAGGAGAGAGATGCAACATATAAGTGGGCTAGAGACCGAGGGGTGGACTTAACTATGGATGCTATTGCACAAGTTATTCATGACTGTGAAACATGTGCCATAATCAAACAAGCCAAGAGGATGAAACCTCTCTGGGAGGAAGGGCAATGGCAAAAGTATAAATATGGGGAGGCATGGCAGGTTGATTATATCACCTTGCCACGATCCCACAGTGGTAAGTGTTATGTGCTTGCCATGGTGGCGGCAACCACTGGGTGGCTTGAAACATATGCAGTACCCCATGCTACCACCCGAAACACCATATTAGGTCTTGAGAAGTAAGTCCTGTGGCGACATGGCACCCCAGAAAGAATTGAGTCAGATAAAGGGACTCATTTCAAAAATTCTCTTGTAAATACTTGGGCCAAAGATCATGGCATTGAGTGGATTTATCATATCCCCTATCACGCACCAGCTTCTGGTAAAATTGAACGCTACAATGGGTTGTTAAAAACCATGCTGAAAGCAATGAGTGGCGGAACATTTAAGCATTGGGAGAAGCATTTGGCAGAAGCCACCTGGTTGGTTAATACTAGAGGATCTATCAATCGTGATGGTCCTGCTAGCTCCCTACATCCTGTCAAGGGAGATAAGGTCCCTGTAGTACGTGTAAAGAACATGTTGGGAAAAGCGGTTTGGGTCTTTCCAGCTTCTGGGAAGGGCAAACCTCTTCGTGGAACTGTTTTTGCCCAGGGACCTGGGTCCACTTGGTGGGTGATGCAGAAAAGCAGGGATGTTCATTGTGTACCACAAGGGAATTTCATGTTGGGGGAGTGCAGTCAGTAATTCCATGTATATATATATAGGTTTGTGTGTGCGCGTGTTTAGTGTTTGGTAATTATATTTTGTTTGTATATGTTAAGCATGATGTAGTGATGTAGAATAACGGGTGGAATGTCATGATTTTGTGATTTTTGGTTTTTGGTATTCCACATCATAACATCATGTGGGGCACTGGGAGTTTAACTGTTAATGCTCAAGCTCTGGGTACCTGCCTGGAAGAGAAGAAGAACTACATTCCCCAGGGGACTTTGCGGTCACAGAGTGTCTCGAGATATAACTCCTGGCAAGGTCACCTGATGCGCTCTTCTTTTGCCTGCTCTTCATCGGCTCTCCTCCCTTTTCTCCCAGCTGCTCAACTGGACTGCACATCTCACCTCAGCCCTCAGTGTTGTGTTGTGGCCTATCCACCTTTCGGACATTCTCTCTCTCATTATATTTGATTTATTAGCTTCAATTTTAATTATATTGTACTATAGTGTGTTATCTTGCATTCCGATAATATATTTAGTAAATTAGTTTGTTTCTCCTCAGATCGTTGCCGCTGTTTTTAATTATTTTGGGGTCCCCTGTTCCCTTTTTCCAGAGGCGCGGATCTGTGGATCCCTCCGCCCCGCTAGTCACAGAACTGGGCCGAACCAGCCCGTAAACCATTGACACAATCTTACCAAAGATTTACATTTGTTAATTACATTCTGACACTTGAGTATTCATGTGCTATCTTGTGCCAGTCAGTCGCCATCCTGCTGTTTCCAAGATGTCTCAGTACTTTCCTTATCCTGTTGATATGGTGATTCTCTCTAAGGCTTCTTCCATTCTGTCCAGAGGATGCTTCCTTTCTTCCTTCCTTTCTTCCTTCTGAAGAGCACTGGGGGGGGGGATGCCAGGCCTTCCCGATGCCTCTTCAGGCACTTCCTTGGGCATGTCACGTGACTTGCTGAATCAAACTCCGGAGTATAACCACAGAGTTGTTATAAAGCAGATATGTTTTTATTCGGTGCTGCGCGCACGCCGGGTGCAGAGAGGGTAGCCCCTTCCAAATCTGCTCCCTGAATGCAGGTAAATGCCTTCATTTATAGAAAGGTTACATGCATATTCATAGTATTAGAAACTCATTACAATATTCTATGCCTACCCAGGTTGAAGTGTCCCACGTCCTTCCCATTGTTTGTGCTCAGCTACTCCAATACAAAGCAAATTACCCCCCGATTCAGGTTATGGTGCCTCACACCCTTCCCACTGTTCGTAACAAATTATCCCCCCATTCAATTCCCCCCTTTTCTA